>NJDD01000384.1:440714-455217 GCA_002245505.1 Calephelis nemesis
AAGAGCAATCATGTGAATGTGTGTTTGAAAATAAGAACAGGCCAACAAAAAAAAGACAGGCAAAAAACGTTGGTAATTTTTTTTTCTCAGCTGCGGGTCTCATCTATACAATTCCACTTGAAGATCAAAAAAATGTTAATGCCCAGTGGTATTATACCATTTGTTTACCCAGGGTGTTAATAAAGTTCGCGAAAGACGACCTCAAAGCCGCATTCTCCTACACCATGATAACGCTTCTTCACACACGGCCAACAAAACAAAGTCATTTTTAGCTCCGAAAAAGTACATCTCGTTTTTCATCCTGCGCCATAGCCTTGACCTAGCACTCTGTGATTTCTTTATTGTCCCCAAAATCAAAGATTTGATTAGAAGTTTTACTTTTACCAAGTCAATCAACATATATAAAACATGTCTTCAGATCTGTAGTTCTCCTGTTTTAAAACATGTTTTTTAAGTCACGAAAAACTTATAGTGTGACCTACGTAATAGACAAATAAACTACAATACACGAAAACAATAAAATTATTATTGTTCCAATTTAACATAATATTCGTAATAGATTATTAATTATCAACCAAATAATTTGAAACTCACTATCATTTTTTTGAGAAAACGAATATCACTCTACTAATTTCGATTCAACGGTATGTAAGTACTCGCTAGATTTTTCACATTGGCTGACCTCGGACATCAAAGCACCATTATTTAAGAAGGTAGGACATGTCTTTTGTACCGCAAATAAAAACCTTGGCTTGCTCCATAGGAGCAAACTGAATGTTAGTATAAAATTACGCATCGTGTAAATCCAGTATTAGAAATACTACAATTCGACTTGTCAAACTTGCATGAAACAATTGGCAAATATTTCAACTCACGAAATGAAACAAAATGTCATTATACAATACAAAACACAAGACAATGTACAATGTTAGTTGCGCGATCACTTGAAAAATAACAAACAAAATTGGTGCCTCTTTTTTCGAAAAGTTATGATTTTTTCGAAAAGTTGTGATTTCGAAGTGATCCTTTTTTTAATGATAATGGAAGGCAAACAAGCAGACGGATTTCCTGATGGTAAGAAATTCACGTCGCCTAGAGACACCAAAGGTGGCAATGGTGCGTTGCTAACCTGAGGCTGGGATGTTAGGCCTTGAGCAAAAGTAAATTTACCGGCTATCTTACCCTCCAAACCGGAACACGTCATGACGTTATGGCGCCAGGAATTGGTAAGGCGGTGGTACCAATCCGGGTAAGTCGCTGCGAAACTGGCAGCGACTTACCCGGCAACTGCGAAGGCAGATGATCTATTCTACAAAGGAGCCCGGACCAACACGAGGGAAAAAATTATACGCATCGTGTAAATCCAGTATTAGAAATACTACAATTCGATTTATCAGAATTGCATGAAATAATTGGCAAATATTTCTCACGAAAAAATAACTCACGAAATTAAATAAAATGTTCTAGTATTATAAAACACAGGACAATGAATAATAAATAGATGATAATAATAGATGAATAATTAGATGCGCGATTACTTGAAAAATAACACACAAAATTGATGCTTCTTTTTTCGAAAGGTTATGATTTCAAAGTAATTCTATATAAATTTTACCAAGATCCGACAAGTATTTTGTTATTTATAATTAAAACATGAAAATTTATGCACTATTAAAAAATCAAAACAAATATATGACCACTTCATAGTGATGACCTGCTTTTCAAAAAGAGAATGATCAAATCTGGACGTTGTAAGAAAATTACGGCGCTTAAACGATTAAAGTACATATTTATTGAACGAGATATCCCTGCTAACAGGAAGTTGTTTCTCATAGTAATATGTTTTGTATAGGCTTCCTTATTGACACATTGACAAATGAAGGAGGAAGATGGATAGTTACTTTGACAAACGAGTGTGGCGGACGGACGCACTGTGCTCCGTGAATTGATATGGGGATATTGTTATGTGCTCTTCATAGGAAGAGAGTGTTGCCACATGAGAAACAAAAATGATTCGAAATGTTTGTTTTATTTTTTGTCATCTGATAGAAATTATGGGTGTTTCTTATGACGCGAAGGAAAACAAATTTATATTTTCGAAGTGTGTCGTTGGTGAGCAATGTTAGAGAATGTAATATAGCTTATGTTTCTTGTATTTAAACAAAAATCAAACAGTGCTTATGGATTTTTTTATCTGACAAAGTATATGTAATACAGATAATATTAAAATCTTAAAAAATATTGCCATTATTTAAAAAAGGTCTTCATGCCCATATCCTCGAAGAAGTAGGCAGAGGTAAAACCAAGGCACCCACAACTAACCGAAAACAATAAATCCCACAATGTAGGTGGCAAACGTACCGCCAACCGAGCACATATGCAATCCCGAGCAATGTTATTGTTATTAGAAAATTTAAAATACGTAATATCTATCTTTTTGGTGCCCAATCCAGGAACTGAACCCGGGACCCCAAGAAGTCAAGTGACGCCGAAAAAAATATCGAATTATTAGGAATTATAAATGTAGACATTAGAATAGCTGTTATTATTTCACTAGTCCTTACAAATAATGTTGCAATTACGTGCCAGATTGGCACTACTTTACTTACTGACGTATGGTGTCAGTTAGTCAATCTCATGTTTTTCAAGTTTGTGTTGAGTAGCCAGTTAATTTAAGCTAAAGGATTTATATCCGGACATGGAAATTATTTATAAATAAAAGCTTTACATTGGCAAAAATAAATACATAAATGTAACTCCGTAGGTGATTCTGCACCTCTCGAGAATAAAAAATTACAAACAAATTAAAAAGTAACTTCAAACCGACACAAAGTTCTCGAGACAAGAGCTGACCTCTGGTGCACGGGAGATACAATAAAACATTACAGCAACTCAGGAACATTTCTAGGGATCCGTATTTATGAAATTATTATTAAAACTTGTCCATGAGATGTACCTTTTTCAAACTTATTACTAATAAATGATAATGCATACGTTAGTACATATAACTTAATTTGAGACTATAAAACTAGAAAATTAGAACAGTTTTCCTGCAAAGCATCTTAGAACATATTTTTACCGACATTAAAAGGTCGAATTACAAAAAAATCAGATATCACAATTCGGGCCAAATCTAAAATATTTTTTCAGAGTTGCCATCGCAGACGTTGCGTAAGCAGTTTCCGTTACGGTAAAATAATGTGTAATAGTAGGGGAGCCCGTGACGCTAAATGTGTAGTAATTCTAGCGTCATGGTAACCCATTGGACTTTGTCGATTAAAAAGTGGACAGTAAAAAAAATCATGTAAAGTTTTTCTTTTTAGCGGTGCGTTGAGCGTCTAGAAGCTAAAAGAACAATTGCAGGCACTTGATGATAGGCGAGTTCATCAATTTATTAATAATGTAGCTACATGCCTTATTTGTTTTCGATGACAGAAATATGTCAATCAGACAGTTTGCCGTAATGGACAATAAATATAGATAGACTTGTACTTGAAATTTCCTGACCCTACTACTCCCGTACGTCGTTCAAATCAACAGAAAATTTAAACATGCAATCATTGGCTTGAAATAAACCCGCCGCACTTTAACCTGACATACTCGAGTACATTTTCAAAAATTTGATAGACAACCCTACATTTGCGGCTCTATATTGAGATTTGATAAATAATGAAGGTGTTTTACGATGTGAGAGGGTATCTCCCGTATATTAATCTGACGCACCTGAGTAACTGCAAAAATCCCCTCTTGGGCTCCCCTACTATAACAAAATTGTTCATCTTTAAAAGTTACTCTGCGACTGTTCTCTGTAGAGTAGCTACATTTTACGATTGGCTCACTATGATCCTTTCTTCGGTAATTTTTAGCAGTTTATAATAACGTATTATTTACTTAGGTGTTTTCATGTATCTTTATATTAAAACTTGATGCCAAAACTTTGGATCCCTTTCTACGAAAATTATTTTTTATTAATTAGAAGTGTAAAACGCTAATATTTTTTAACAATAAAGCTTATAAAGTACATTAAATCAATAAATAAAACATTACCCACACTACCATGCATTTGACACACACAAACAAATATATTGATGATAACGATAAAAGGTCACAGATGGCGCACTAAAAGGTTTGGAAAAAAAAAGATGGTCTTGATAAGTGGAGATGGCGTTCTTATCAACAAGATATTAAAATGTAATATGGTCGAATTTCGACCAACGGGCGACGACTAGTATTAAATTAATCCTTATTAACCGAGAGTTAAAAAGACTGACTAATTAACTTAACAGACTTCGGATTAAGGAGGAGTTGTATTATGTGTGATTAATCGATTTCTCCTTTATTTCTGAACCAATTTAAATATATTTCTGTGTCTGATAAATCGTGGTTTTGAGAATACCACTAAATCTGATCTAACGGTGGAATCCCAGGGAAACGGAGTAATACTTTAACTTTTGTGCACGTAGACACACTTTCTATATCACTTAGTTTAAGTTTTACTCACTAAGTTTTATTTTAGTGTATTTATATTTCATGTATTTTGGTGCAGAATAAAAAGTTATTCTATTCTACACATTAAGAGGAAGTCAGTTTCGCAATTTTACTGAGCTTATACTACTGTGTTCTACTTCTCTGACAAATTTTTAAAGGCAAGATATGCAATAATTACTTTTTATGTAAACTCGTCATCTGAATAGTATCTTACTTCTTAATATTACATTAAATGTTTAGAATTACATAAAAATAATACTTACGGAACCAAGAACCATCTGATATTTCTCGTTATGTCCTTATCTCTCATCCTAAGAATCACACCCCATCCGACACTAATTATCCCGCTCTGTCTGAGTCGTCTCAAACTTTTTGTCCCCACTAACTGCCGCTCGCATTAGAAGTGTTTCCAGTTACACTATCCAAAGAAACCTTATCCTCGCCAAGCTTTTTATGTGTGTGTTTATAATGGAAATAGAGAAATAGTGGGATAAATACGTGGGCTTATGGCTTTAGTTATTTCTTTATGATGTACTTAATGGAAACAATTGATTGGTAGTTTCTGAGTCTTATAGAAATTTCATTCTTTTTCATTCGTTTTATTTTCATTCCTTTCTGATAGTTCTAATTGACGCTTATTAGAAAAAATATACAAGTATGAATATGACTTATACTACAAAGTACAGAAACGGCGCTTTTATTGGTTAGGTACTCGTTCAAAGTAAAATTCTTTAATACATCACACTGTATCTTGAAAACAAAGAAGTTCAATTTGTCATTTTCCATAATTTTAGACAATATGGAGAGTATGTTGTCATGACTTGATGTATATGTTCAAAAAGTTGTATTCTTTTCGGTAAATTAAAATTGATTATAAAAAGTACCTAAATAATAATAAATGAATATATTGTGTATTGTATTGTACTTTTTCTACCAATAACATGGTAGAAACCGTTATCAAACTTGAAGTAGTCAAAAACATAGTATCTTCACGCTCATACCCCCGACTAGCCGAAGACACTAAGTCCCACAATGTGATAGGTGGCTAGCCTATCGCCAACCGCGCACATATCCAATCCCGACAAACATTTTTGATTAGAAATTTGAAAATCCAATTTTTCTTTTTGTTGGTCGACCCGGGATTTGAACCCGGGACCTCATGCAGTCAAGTCCAACACCTGAACCGCTAAACCACATAGGCGACAAAAAACATATTTCTTAAATATTCCAAAATGAAATAGATAGAAGTGGTGTGGCGTGAGAATAAAATAAAAAAAAGTTTATGATAAATTCCGAAGCAAGCAATATATATATATACTTAAGTATCTTCCGTATCCTTGGAGGTATAGACAGAAGTACAACTCTAAACGACTAATCGAAGACACTAGGCGTCCCACAATGTAACAGCAAACCTATTTCTTAACGGACACATATCCGATTATGGACAACGTTATTTTTATTAGGGTATTGTAAAAAAATGTATAGTTTATTGCTCGATTCAGGGGCAAACCTGGGACCTCGTGAAGTCAAATGCAACAACCTAAGTATACGGATTATTTCGTGACAAAACAGGAAAAATAGTGCGCTATGAATGAATTGGACTTTCCAGAAGCTAAGACTCCCAAATATATCCAGCTCAACACACACCACTAAACTGTTTTATTAGCACCAACAATACACACACTTCTAAAAACTAAACGTACGTTTCGCTTCGTAACCGAAGCATTATTAGGAGACTGCACTTCACGAAGGTCGAGCAGATGTACCACAAGTATACCTATAAACTAAAGTTACAAAAGTGCATCATAAACTTTACATTCGTTTTTATGGAATCTCTCGGGTTTAATTACCAAAGAGCAACTGTCTTTGCATGATGTTAAACATAATTAAATTGTCTGTATTAAAGGGTATTTTTTAAATTTATTCTGGTATTTTTTTCAGTATTTTTAGGTATTAATATATTTGTCTTACACTTACAATTGACTTATTTCGGGCTTAGATCAATTTGTGTAATATGTCCAGAAATATTTATTATTATGCAACACAGACCAAGTTTAATCTTAATTGGTTTAATAAAAGGTATTTGTACAACGTCTATGTGTGTATTACTTAGTCGCTTCAATCAGTCGCAGTTCCTATATTATCCTTGTTATTAATTAATCCTAAATCAAGACTTGAATAATTGAATGACTATCTCTGTTATCTCTGCTTTGATCATACCCAAGTTATTGCTGCTGTGGCATACGCAATTGTGATTGAGATATAACGTACATAAATTAGGCACATCAATCTTAGCTGGTATTCATTGGTAATTAGAATTTGTAGTGAATACATAGACATAATCTATATATACAAATTCGTGAAGACGTTTGTATGAAATTAGGTACTGTTATTTTTGTAGTATTTTTTTGTATTATATTGTAGTATTTTTACTGTTGTTTTTGTAGTATGACTCTTTTGTTATTTGATGTAAAGTGTAAAGATCCATTAAATACTAAGGTAGAAGGATTCTACTTACTCTTGCTTTGAAAACGTCTAAATTGGATTTCATTCAAAAAACAGTTATAGAAAGCGAATTTTAAAGAAAATTTGAATGCGGCAACTTTCTTGACATGAATCAGCGCAAAAAGATAACAATGTAGAAATAAATAAATGCATTAAGGGCCGCTTGCACGGTTCTTGGTCAAATTTAATAATGAGTTAAAATGTCAAATGTAAAGCGATTTAACACTAGTTAGACGGTAACTCAGAGCTAAATGCTCAACCCAAGAATGTAAATGGCCCTTAAAATACAAATTAAGGAACTAACTTTTAAATGTGCCAAATACTTTTATGGAAAGAATAGTCCTGGTCTCTCATTACATACACAAGCATATAATTTGCTTACTTTGGGGTTAGATTCAATTTGTGTTACTTGTCCAAGAATATTTATTTATTATTATTCATTAAGACTTAGGTATATTTATCTCTTTCTTATCCTAAGCACGAGGAAAACGTTAAGGTGAAAAATCACAATCTTAGGTTTAATTTTTTCATTATGAGCGTGAGCTAATATTTATGCATTAAGAACAAAGTAGATCAACAATGCGCATTCAAAAAATATTGTCATAAAATTAGCTCATTCATTGTTAAGGAGAGCTTAAAACAGAATTGTAAAGTATGAAAATTACTGTCTCAGGTACACGGGTCAAAAGGTCGGGACACAATGGTACAAACTGCTTTAACATACTCTTTGAGCACAATAGTAAAACCACTCTTTCTGCAAAAACCGTCGTATTATGGTGTATACTTCCATTATGACAGATGTATTTAAGACTTGCTTTTTAAATTATTTATGAATGTCAGAAGCAAGGGTTGAACTTTAAGATATAATATTTTCAAATGGGGTGAAATAACCCCCGTCGGGCACATTTCCAATCCCGACCAACATTTTGTAATTAGAAAATTAGAAAAATCCAATTTTCTTTTTGTTGGCGACCCGGGATTCGAAACCGGGACCTCATGCAGTCAAGTCCAACACCCGGTCCGCTAGACCATAGAGGCGATTATTATTTAATCAAGTTAATGCAAAGTTAAATAGCGAAACCAGTGCACCGAATAATATTAAAATTAAACAAAGTTTTAACATTTTTCGTTAAATTTCGCTCATCAACAAAAACTCTAAACAAAAACAATTTAGTATCTAATGTACCGTCATTAATCCACGTGACAGCGAGGCCCATTTTGAGAGAGCTAAGTGCAAAAGCTTGAATGTGTCCATTTGTAAAGGACTCCTACGTTCCTAAATGGATCTCAACACCTTTAAGCACTTCTAATGTATTTTTTTGTTACTAAAAAATATATTCAATTTTATCGATTTTTTAAACATACGTCAAGTTTACTGGCATAATTATTTTATCCATTTCTTTTTAACACGTGGCAAGTTTACTGGCATATTTATTTTATCGACTTCTTTTCAACACGTGTCAAGTTAACTGGCATATTTATTTTATCGACTTTTTTTTAACACGTGTCAAGTTTACTGGCATATTCATTTTATCGCTTTTTGTAACACACGTCAAGTTTACTTGTATACTCATTTTATCAATTTTTAAACACATGTCAAGCTTACTGGCATAATTAAACTCTGAATTAAAATAAAAAATTAAGGGCATAACGAAAATGGCTTTGATACGCGTTCGCCACACCTAAAATTAAATTGTTAAAGCTACAAAAAAACGACTTCGATTTCATTAAGTAAATCATCTACGTACACAAGTGTAGTGTAGGTTTTCATCAATTTCCCTAGTATCTTATCATCAGATCTAGATTTGGTGGCAATGATACTACCTTAACAGAACACTCTTTCATATAAAAAAGAATTTTAAAGTCGGTTTAGTACGACTGAGAATTTTATTGAAAAATACTAATTTTCAATGTTTTTTTCTGCCCGACCTAGTTATCGCAGACGGGACCTCAAGAAATTAAGTCCGACGGTGGACCGCTAGACTACAAAGGTTAATAATATATACGGTTCTTATATATTCTTTTAAACTGCTACTCAAATAAGTAGTGATTAATATCATAGTCCATGCCAATATTTTCGGAAACAGCTTTTATTTTGAATTTTCAAGCGGTAAATGAAAGCAACAAGGACATGTTTGCGATATAAATAAATGATTAAACGTAATTTTGTGGATTGTATTACAACGCTCGAAAAGTAAAAACGCTTGTGTCTTATAGCCGTACTCAGAGACGTTGATTATATTTTAATCACATTTTACAGTATTCGTCGGCTTCAGCCGGCAGGTTTAATCTCTATCTGGGGTGAATTGTTTTGTTTTTTAATATTTTTAAAAATACCTTGTGTCAGTTAGTTGAATTTTTCTTTTCAAAATTGTGGCTTAGTTATAGACTACACGTTAATTGACGTCTCTGAGTTTTTAACTAAGTTAAGCTTTATTGTCCTTCATAGTTCATGCAAATAAATATTTAAAACGAAGTTTAAGTTCGCCAGTCATATTAGAGCCCACTATCGTGATCTAAATCCAAACAGAGTGTTGGAATTATTACCGCAAACAAATATCAACCAGAAAAAAATAATGACGATTTTCCAAGAGGATATTTCTTTAAACTAATAATACGATAAGATCTTTTATCTTTAGTAAGTATGATGTTTTGAACATCACCACTAAGTAAGTTTCCCCCGTGTTGGTCCGGGCTCCTTTATAGAATAGACCATCTGACTTCCTGCCAGGCAGCTCGTAAAAGGCGAGCATAGGCTCACTGTCACTAACACCATGACATCTTACTAGGCGGTAGAGTTTCGCAGCGACTCGCCCGGGTTGGTACCACCGCCTTACCTATTCCTGCCGCAATGACGTCAATGCCTGCTGTTAACGTGTTCCAGTTGGAGGGTAAGGTAGCCGGTAAACTGACTTTTGCTCGATGCCTTACATCCCGGCCTCAGGTTGGCAACGCACCATTACCACCTTTGGTGACTCTAGGCGACGTGAATTTCTTACCATAATGAAATCCGTCTGCTTGTTTGCCTTCCAATATTATATAAAAAAAAGTAGGTCGTGTAAGTTCGTATAGGTAAAACAAATTTTAAACCAAGTTTAAAAGTCGTAAGAAAATTACCTCATTGAAAATCATTCATCGCGCTGCCGTCTCCAGATGTAACATCTAAGCTGGAAATCAAAGTAAAGTTTTCTGCTTACATATGCAATAAAGTTGCTTACGGCACGTATCCTCTATACCTTCTATTTTTGTTAAAATTCAAAAGTACGTGTAAATATGAACTAACTTTTCTCGTTAGGAGTTTTTGCTGTATAAGTCTTGCTTGGTTCTGATTTTTATGTGGATAACCGCAACATATAGATACTATAGATGTTGCAGGTGGGTATTAGATCAGTCGTTAGGTAGGTTAGGCAGTTAGGTAGACTAGCAGCTACTCTATCCTTTGGGCCGAAGCATCAATTTCTCATTGAGGCGGCATGAATAGGTAAATCGGCGGCATCCCCGTCCAGACCCGTTACAGCAGGCACTCTATCACTAGTGGTCTTATCGCTAAATACCCATTTAACATATTTTGCTTGACTCTTACAAGAATTGGTTGAAAGGCAGTTGGTATATTCGTCACAGGAGATACTGACCAACAAGAGGATAATACATACATACAGAGGATACATGTTGTATTGTAACCTTTGCAGAATAGACCATCTACCTTCTTTTCAGGCAGCTCTTAAAGGAGAGCATAGATTTGACCGCCTCGTTGATCGAGTCACTAACGTACACGCCTTACTACATCGACCAAACGCAGGGGACAGGAATTTGTGTGATGAACATTTAGATGTCTGCATTTCCGGGTGTTTATTAAATTTATTCTAGTATCTATGTAAGTATTTCTATGTATTAGTATCGTTGACTAACACCCATAACACAAGCATAAGCATTTTCCCCGTGTTGGTCCGGGCTCCTTTGTAGAATAGACCATCTACCTTCCTTGCCAAGCAGCTCGTAAAAGGCGAGCATAGGGTTACCATCACTAACACCGTGACATCCGACTAGGTGGTAGAGTTTGGCAGCGACTCGCCCGGATTGGTACCACCGCCTTACCTATTCCTGCCGCCATAACGTCATGACGTGTTCCGGTTCGGAGGGTAAGGTAGCCGGTAAACTTATATTTGCTCTAGGCCCAACATCCCGACCTCAGGTTGGCAACGCACGAGTGAATTTCTTACCAACAGAAAATCCGTCTACTTGTTTGCCTTCCTATAACATAAAAATATATATATATATAATTTGCTTACTTTGGGGTTAGATTCCATTTTTGTGTAAGTTGTCCAGGGATATTTATTTAGGGATATTTATAGGGTTATTCTCCGTGACATCTGACGAGGTGGTAGTCTCGCAACGACTCGTCCGGATTGGTACCACCGCCTTATCTATTCCTGTCCCTATAACGTCAGTGCTTGAGGTTGACGGGTTCCGGTTCAGAGGACAAGGGATAATTACTTTTGCTCGAGGTCTAACATCACGGCCTCAGGTTGGCAACGCACCGTTACTACCTTTGGTGTCTCTATGGGATTGAAATCCAGTAGGAAATCGGTCAGCTTGTTTGCCTTCTAGTATTTTAAAAAAACTCATAATTTAATTTCCTACCAGCACGGTGGCACATGGTGACATATTTCTATTTTTTTAATCATCCTAATATTTTTTATATTTATCCATCTATATTATTTTCTCGATGTTTTTCGACACACAAACAATATAAGAGTCAGTACATAAATATTATGAAACAAAAACATTCGTATAAAAAGTACAGATTTTAAATAAAATTTTCCAAACAGGTTGCAATTTTCCAAACTCACTCAGTACAAAGTTTACCTTTGATCTCGAAGAGGTAATTAAATATCCTTTTGTGTAAAGTTTCGGCTTTTTTAGGAGCGTGTTCCCTCGGGCTTTGTCAGGAACTAATAACAAGGTAGAGGACAAGAGAGAACTTTTTTAGATACATTAAGGTGATTACTAGATTTGAAGGTGTAGATTGACTCATGGTGGGTATGTCAATAATTTTGAAAATACTTTTAACGGATAGTTAAGTGCTTAGAGTTGTTTAAGAGTGCAATGTGAATAATGTTCATTTTTCATTAAGCAGGAACTGCAGGTCTAGTTTCTGTACCAAAGCAATAAGGAGATGGCTATCTAAAATGTTTTAGTTTTTTTTGTTTATTTTTAATGTGTATGTATTCATTTCTTTACTTTATAACAGAAGTATTTAAACAAATGTTCTAATCGAATGGCTGATAGACCATACTTTAGAAGTTACGCTATTATACACTGCATAGTAAATTTCATCTCTTAAATAATTTTATTGTGATGAGTTTCTTCAACACACTAAGTGTGTGTGTGTGTGCGTGTGTGCGTGTGTGTGCGTGTGTGCGTGTGCGTGTGCATGTGCGTGTCTGCCAAACCGTAGTTCTTCATCGGATGGACGGATTTAGAAACTTTTTTTTTTCGTTTGAAAACTGACGTGATTCTTTTACACCTAAGTTGCTTAGCTCTCATTCACGTCGTGGTTATTTTTTTAAGTCTTAATTTTATATTTATGCTTACAATAAAGGTGAAAGTCCATATGCTATTATATATAAAGCATAATATGCGTTTTGCATTGCTTAATACTCTATGGCTTAGTACTTCATGACTGAAAAACTTTTCAAATCTCGATATCATTCCAATCCCTTAACTAATTCTCATGTAACCAAAAAATTTTAACACAAGCAAAGTTGTAGAGAATAGCCAGTTAGTAAATAAATAATTGAAAAAGTCGACGTTGACAAACTAATGAACTTCTCATATTTGACAATGGTATTTAACGTTGATAAACGAGTTGTAACAACCCACCCTTACATTTATCTGATGAGTCCTAAATCCGGACCGTCCAAAAATTTAATCAGACGATGTAAAATAAATAGGTTTTTTAGAAAAGATGTTTTTGTTAAACAAGCTCTATATTAAAAGCTTGTAAGGGATGAGTAATTCAGTTTATTATCCTTTGTTAGGAAACAATAATTGTAGGGAAAAAAGCTTTTGATTCAGATAATTTTAAGGAGTAAGAGGAGACAAATAAACGGACGGATTTTCTTAGTGCGTCTACCGCCTTCACAAAAAGCCTAATAGCTTTACCAGCAAGTTGGCTGCGTGCTATTAAAGTTTGCCTTTCGCTGCATATTCTCTTTACTAATGCAGAACTATCGGGGACCTTCCTTTGAGGTGAAGTTGGATCTTTATCTGTCTGTAAGAAATTATCTTTTTTACTATGCGATTTTTAATGATAAAACATTGCAAACAAGCTCGCGGCATTAGAGGTAGTCGTGGCTTCATAGACACCATAGATGTTATAGGTACATCTTGTAAGCGAAGTATCAGGCCTGTTATGCAAATCTAACAGCTACTCTACCCGAAAGATAGGCAGAAGCCTGTCATCAAGATATTATTGACATTCGCCACTTGGTATAACTCAATCAATATCAATATAACTGATGACTTAGTATAACGATCCTTAACTCAATTATTGGAAAAATAAAAAGAGACGTAGGTGGAAGCATGATTAGATAGAAAGTTTCTCTTTATTATTTCCTTGAACACGTACTTAAAGACTTATGCCTTATTATTTTTTCTTTATGTATTAGATTTATTAGATAATATCTGGATAAGTTATACAAACTGATCTACTTTTAAGGTAAGCTATTATATGCTTAAGTTATGGGTATCAGTCAATGATAAAAATACATAGTAATTCATACTTAGATAATAAAATAAACTTAAAGAATTTTGATTCCAAGATATAGGTATGGACATCTAAGTCACAGTACAAATATGAAACAGTATGGAAACTACCTACGCATGTACGAAACGGCACACCCACACAAATATGCGCTTCGACGAGGCCTGTAAGCGGTTTTCGCGGTTCTGTAGAAGCGAGTGCCGCGTCAAAACGTGTGATCACGTTGAACAACTTAATATTACTTTTTAAGAAGTAACATTATAACATTACAAGTAACATTACTTGTTTCCGCAACCTTTTTAAATTGCCACGAGCATATTTGTCATTTGCTGAGATTGATAGATGGCACGAGATTGCCTACTTATATGTTGGTAAACTACGTTGCAATTGCAATTCGATCAGTAAAGATAAATGCAACCCTATTGCTATTGCCCGTTGGTCGAGTGGCTAGCGGCATACCAAACTACATCGACCAACCGCGAGGCTCGGGTTCGATTTCCGACTGGGGCAGGCTGAACATTTACATATCTGCATTACCCAGTCTGGGTATTTATTAAATTTATTCCGGTATATATTTAAGTATTTTTATATATTGGTATCGTTGACAAAGACCCACAACACAAGCATTTAACTTATTTTGGAGTTAGATTAATTTTGTGTGACTTGTCCAAGGGGTATTTAAACATTATAATTTTATTATTTATTTATTCATTGGAGTTTAGGTAAGTATTTTATCAACCAAGG
>NJDD01000384.1:461809-481759 GCA_002245505.1 Calephelis nemesis
TCACAATGAGCACTCGATACTCTCTACCTCGTTAGGGACTTGGCATATATATAGAAACATGTGTATGTGTATGTGATCAATACACTTTATTTTGAACAGGATTTTTTTCTGATGGATAGTATATATAGTAAGACCCTCTTGATACCGCATAGTGTAATATGGCTTTCAGTGTGCCTCACTACTAACTATACTCAATACATTGATCTCACCAGATGATCCCCGAATAGGCTCGGGTCCGCTGGCCTTCTACTTTAGTGCCAAGCAACTTGTAAGAGGCGAGAACAGGTTATATAGGTCATTACTGACAAGAAAACTGGTGGTGGACTATAAAATATGTGAAATAGGTGCTGCAAGCTCGGATAGTGATCCACCGCCTAATATATTCCTGCCACCGTAATAACTTGTCATGCTCCAGATCTGAGGGTACAGTAGCCGGTAGAGTTGCACAATCAGCCTAACATCCCAGCCTTAAGACAGCGACGCACCTGTTACATCTATGGTGTGTATAGGCCTCGGTTGCCTCTTAAGGCTCGTATTTGTTTGCTGACATATAACATGAAAAAAATGAAATATCTACTTAGTCTATGGTAGAGGCACATAGTTCGATTCGTTCACGGCAGAAGTAAAGACATGGTTGCGGCATGCAAAACGGCGTGCTCAAACGTATGTGGAGTAATTAATTGCAACACATCGTATTCAAATGCCGTTCCAACTCTTATTTAATTTCTTGAGTCTAATAGTTCCAATACTGTCAGTTATACACGATATTTTATTCCGTAGAAATAAAAATTCTTTTGCCACTGTTTTCTTTTATGCTATTGCATAGCTTCTATCGGGGGCCTTGAGCATGGAGACCGAATCAAGAAATTCTTTAACGAAAATAACCTAACACCTACCATCTATTGATGAATAGCAGAACTTTTAATCACTTTATGATCACGCTTGTCTCTTTAGTTTAGTAACGCGCCTCTAGGTGGTATTGGTCGTATCAGCATTACTGCGCATGCGTAATCCCCCTCTTCGCCCCGCAAACTGGTGACTTATGCCTGCTTATGCAATGCTTCACCGCGGCAGTCTCCGAGTGCTACGCGTCTTTTTTTAATTTATTGATATTAATAGATGTCGTAAAACTTTCTGGTGCAACGACTGTCCCCGGCTACTTACGCCTAGCAATTAAGTTAGCGCGAGATATTACGCTGTGTGTAGTAGCAAGCCAATACAATCTTGGGTTAGTAAGACCGTCTTAATATCGCATTATTTATTAGGCTTTTTAGCTATAAGTTCAATTCACTCTTGCTTTGATTTGTCCAATGATGGTTATTTGTGCTAAATAAAGAACACTCTGAAGGCGTATTTTAATAAAGGACTCAAATGGAGTTTGCGTGTCAGCTGTAATCTTCATACTTATTTAGCGGATGTAGTCACAGTGGGACTCGTTATAGCGTTTCTGACTTAGATTTATAACCAACTGTGAACACATAAAAGTCAAATAAAACTTAACCTTAAAAGGATGAGCTTTTGTTTGGTTTATGCTTTGTTTATGTTTATCTTGGCTATTTTACTCTCCAGCAAAGGAACATGGCAAGGGCGAGTAGAGACGCAATGGTGGCAGAATAAGTTGAGGTGGTACCAAACCAGGAGAGTGACGGCACACCATGATTATTAAAAGTTATTTATGCATAGTCTATATACTATACTTCTGCTAGTTATTATATATACTAGAAAAAATCTTAAATAGGGGTTGCAAAAAAAAACCTAGACAATTTTTCTTATTTAAAAAAAATCGACATATTATAATAATACATTACAGTTATATGTTTCAGAATATTTGTAAACAGATTAAGTGCTGATAAATATTTTTTCGAGGAATAATAAACATGAATGCTTTAATTTAGTTAAATTAGAGAATTTTCGTTCTATTGAAGTCCGCAATATCTCTTCTGTGCCTATTATGAAAATAAATATTGCAGAATCATTTTTTAATAATAACATATTATAAACTAATGTATTTTCTAAATGTATGTTAATATTTTAACTACTTGTTTTGCTAAAATACTTATTTTTATTTTAAATTTGATTGGTATATGTCTGTATTTGTTTTTTGATACATAATGTCTGTTTTAATTATCACTTTTTTTCGGTTGGCTGGAATACATTTTTACAAATAGAGATAAGCTCATCTTTTCATGAATTTTTTTCTCACTTTGTTTTATTATAATTATTTTGTCTGTAATAAAGTAAATAATCATCAAATAATATAAATAATCATACACAGCATGTCCTAAACTTTAAATGTTAACTTTCACTCAAAACACTTTAAATTAAACGATAAACACGTCAATCATTTCTATACAGTTAAAGCGTGCCAATTTTCATCCAGATAAAAACGATTTGAGAGTAATCTTGAGATCCAATCCAAAACATTAATCAGGCTAAAGTCGGCATTACGGGTGGGCTCGGGAGCAGGGCGAAATTAATGAATTCATTATTACTGTGTTCCAGGGTTTTTCTGTCGGTGACACGCGGATTTATTACGAGTGGTATTGTGTAACTGAGTATCATAGCTGGTTTTGGAAGGTACATTCATCATCATTTTGGGCAATTATCTGCAATGTATAGACCTCATTTGATCGTAACTGGTGGAGTTGATATTGTTCATTTACAGGCGGATTTTACTTGCTACATAAAGAGAAATTAGTTGTTTATAGATATGTAATTTTAACTGGCTTTGACCGCGTTTTGAAATAATATAGATCTCGAACAGGCATTTCGTGGGTGAACTTAATAAAAAAGGATGAATTTTCATTTTTCTCGGAATCTTAGACTCAAAACATTCCTCAATTATCAGTAAACATATATTCAAATATGAATATTGTTTATAAAATTATATATTTCACATTTTTTCAAAAAAACCTTTGCAAGCAGTAGCTGCTGCATATTTCTATCGAGTATAATTTGTGCATATCACTGTCATGTTCCTAAAGGACCTTCAAGACGGATATAAAAGCTGGTTATAAACATTGGTTTGCATCCGTTAGGACCGTTAATGTAATCCAAATTTTATAAGAAGCAGAAGATGGAAACTAATATTAACTAAAAGTTCAGTTTTATTGAAAGACATGAATCAACCATCTAAAACACTTACTATGCTTGCTTGCTTCCAGATAAGCTCATATATGTTAGAATAACCCTAACACATGTGAATAATAATTCTTACAATTTAGTTATCTATTCTATTAACAACATGTATATTGTACCAAGAAAATCCATCTGCTCGTTTGCGTGACAATTTTTTTAATCGCCTATCTTCATAAAACATCAGTATGACCGATGATTAAAAACACACAATTAAAACTCTGTAGACATGTATATAATATCTCAAGAAAATAGGATGTATTTTACATACGAAGTCACGGGCAAAAGTTTATTAGTATAATAAACAATGATGTATTATTATGTATATGACTTCCATCTTGTATTCCAGTGGGTGATCAGGGAAGATATAAATTATTCTGACATCTACATACATGTCAGCTGCTGCGAAAAGGGATATAATATCTGAGTTGACAGCCGTAATAAAGGACACGCTGTATATTATGTACGGCTTAATACGGTTATTGTTTTATTATGACTTTTGTTTTGTTTATTATTCAGTTCGTCATTTATTTTTTGGGTTATGACAAAATGTTAAATCTCTTTGTATTCTACACTCGTATAATAAAACATACAAACCTTTACATACCTTATCTTAGCCGAGAACGGCGACGATTTATTACTTATTTTGTAACGTAGAAAAGAGTAAAATAATTTAACGCCCATATGGCTAAGTCACTGGCAATGGCACAACCAGGGCATCCCCGACTAGGCGAAGACCTATCAATGTGATAGGTGGTAAGAATATCGCCAACCGGGCATATATCCAATCCCGGACATCATTTTTATTAGAAAATTTAAATTTTTTTGGTGCTCAATTCGGGAATCTTAACCGGGTAAAAAATTCAAGTACGACGCCGAACTTTGGAAAGAGTATTAGTGTCAGTCGAGTAGATATCGTCTCAATTGTACTGATGCGCCCCTCTACACAATCAGTATATATCGGTTCGTTACTGCAAATATTAGTAACGATATTAGTAACGATATCTTATCAGAGTTTGAATGTATATTTTTTTCGAAAATTACTATCCGTAAGCATACATCATCATCATCATCAGCCGGAGGACGTCAACTGCTGGACATAGGCCTCCCCCAAAAGCGCCACAAGTCACGGTCACCAGCCGCTTGTATCCAGCGACTCCCCGCGACTTTGACCAGGTCATCAGTCCACCGGGTGGAAGGTCGTCCAACACTAAGTCCTTCGGTGCGGGGCCGCCACTCGAGAACCTTTCTTCCCCAGCGGTTATCGGTTAAGAATACAGATCAGCCGAACCGTGTTTACACCCGTAACACTTTACATTTACAGAAATGTTGTCTGTCGTATTAAACGGACAAGACGTCTGCTCTGTCACACGCTCGGACAATTTATAACCAGTTGGACAACATATCCGAAGATATTCGTTGAAATGTTAAATAAATAAATAAATTTCACTTGTCAACTTACACAAATTGAATCTAACCCCAAAGTAAGCAAATTATATGCTTGTGTCATAGGTGTTAATGAACGATACTAATACATAGAAATACTTAAATAGATACAAGAATAAATTTAATAAACACCCAGACCCGGAAATGCACACATCTAAATGTTCATCGCATTTGTGTGATGTGTACCACACACATACTTGTATGCGTAATGTAATAGTAGGATGCGACATTTCAACTTGGACTTTTACTGGAATATTAGACTAGTGCAGTCAGTCTAATAATATTGTAAATCTATGTAAAGACTAGATTGGGTTGATGACACCATACTATTTTCATAATATATTTATATCTGTGCTCACCATTATAGTGTTCCAGTGTAAGTTAGGGTTACTGCTAGGCTCTCCCAAGAAGCATAAGCCCCCAGCCTCTGGTTGGCGACAAATAAATAACATGTTTGGTGTTTTTAGACTATGTGTATATCTTTCTATCCGGAAATTTGCAGTTTATTTACTTTCCTTTATTAGACAAACTATTAAAAAAATGACGCTTGAAATTTTTTAATGGAATGGTTTTTAACAATATTAAATGAAGCTGGAATTCGAACAAATGTCTGCAACAGCATTTCTTTTTTTTTACCCTGCATTAGGTTTGGTGTAACTATTCGATATAGCTGCGGTTTTAACTGCATGCGATATTGAAATTTATTTTTCAGGAATGGTTTTTAATGTTGGCCGGGATTGAATTAATGCCCGTTTTGTTTTTAATTTGAATTAATTTTAGTAATAATTGCTTTCGACCAATCGCGTGTACCCTGGTTGCACATCGTTTTTTTATGATATTGGAATGCGAACAAGCAGACAGATTGCCTATTGGTAGATTGCCTCACACCAAAGGTGAGAATGGTGCATTGCCAACCCGAGGCCATGATGTAAGATCTCGAGCAAAATTAATTATACCGGCTACCTTGTCCTCTGAACCGGAACACGTCAACGTCAAGCACTGGCGTTATAGGGACAGAAATAGATAAGGCGGTGGTACCAATCCGGACAAGTCGGTGCGAAACTCTACCACCTAGTCAGATGTCGCGGTGTTAGTGATGGTAAGCCTATATTCGCCTTTTACGAGCTGCCTGGCAATAAAGCAGTTGGTCTGTTCTGCAAAGTAGCCCGGAACGAGCGTGAAGACATAGGCAAAGAAAACATAAAACGAAACTTCTCTAGTATTTGTAATTAAAACAGCATTGCACAGTTGAAAGCTTGAAATTAGATTGAAAATTTAATCAAAACATCAATTATGTTCCATCTTACAAAGTTAACGAGGGAAATTGCATGAATTGCACTTCTGATTCCAACTTAGTTTCAAGAAATCGATTTGATGAGTTGCTAGAATCGTTTAGTCTCTGGTAAGAACAACTATCAGCTTAAGCGCACATTAGACGATACGTTTGTCAGTTTTTCTTCAGTCGACACTAAAAACTGACCATAGAATAGGAAATTAAAAAACAATAAGAAACAAGACAACGTCCCGTTATTTAAATGTAAAAAACAACTGAAAAATGACATTTTTTTAAGACTATGATAAAAGGTATGATAATAAGTATTAGCAATACTTATCATATTATGTCACTCAAGATACGTCTTTCAATGACTCTTGATGATGATGCTAACGGACATCATGCACGATTTTATAATGGATTCAGAAAAAAACACCTACAGATTTTGCTTAAAACATATATTACCGTTCTTACATCCATGAGTATTTGCTGATGGTTAGATATATACATTGTCTCGATTACAATAAAGATGCAAAATTTTCCGTTCCAAAATGACTGGTTTCTTTTTTTTTTTTTTATGACATTGGAAGGCAAACAAGCAGACGGATTTCCTGATAGTAAGAAATTCCCGCCGCCTAAAGACACCAAAGGTGGTAATGGTGCGTTGCCAACCAGAGGCCGGGATATTAGCTAATTGTATGAGTGTACCGGCTACCTTAACTTTCAGACTGAAATGTGGCAGATTTATTGTGGCGGTAGGAATATGTAAGGCGGCGGATCCCTACCCGGGTAAGCATGGAACACGTGCACAGTATTCTACTATTAGTGCAAAAAATGAACTGTCAAAATAATCAAGAAATAATTCACTTGATTATCCCGCTAGTGCAATCTGTCAGAGTACAATGCTTGACGCTATAACGTCATTATAATTTATCACAGTCATTTTTGTTCTTCAACCTTGTTGAAGTTTCCCTCGTGTTGGTCCGGGCTCCTTTGTAGAATAGACCATCTGCCTTCCTTGCCAGGCAGCTCGTAAAAGGCGAGCGAAGGCTCACCGTCACTAACACCGTGACAACTGACTAGGTGGTAGAGTTTAGCAGCGACTCGCCCGGATTGGTACCACCGCCTTATCTATTCCTGCCGCCATAACGTCATGACGTGTTCCGGTTCGGAGGGTAAGGTAGCCGGTGTACTTACTTTTGCTCGAGGTCTAACATCCCGGCCTCATTACCACCTTTGGTGTCTCTAGGCGGCGAGAATTTCTTACCATCAGGAAATCCGTCTGCTTGTTTGCCTTACAATATCATTAAAAAAAATTGGTTCCTATGTCACTGTTTCGTCACCTCCTTTTCGTGGTGTAATTTAGTCTAACTTTTCAAAAATGATAATCATTGGTCGTCCAACATTTGATAGAAAGGCTTATTAAAAGATTATTCGTCATAAATGTCAAGCGGACCGAAGATTAAAGTTGTAGTTACGGAAACCGAGCACATTGCGTTAGCGCGATGCAGTCAGAATACAGATTAGTTTGAGTCGAGTCACGTGTGTATGTGCCCTAATAAATATCGACGTATCATATTTATTAGTGGCATGGAATGTACTTTATTATAGGAAAACCATAGTTATTGGCTAATGGACATCGTTTTGCTAACAAGATTAATGTTTTCAAAGATCTTGAAAAAGATATATGGATTTTTTAAACTAATGTTGTAATAGTCTTTACATCGGGTAAATTAACCCTTTAACGGCCGCGCCGTCGCGTTTATTACGGAACGTGACTCTACCGTCGATCATGTAAAATCAATCTAAACCAATTAGTGATTACAAAACTTATCTAAAATCGATATGATTTTGTTGATATCTGTAACTTTACAATAATCATTTTCCCATCTCTATAATTGTTGAGGATCCTGTATTGAGATAATTTTGAGAATACAGATAATCACTTCAAAAAGAGAAATAATTCTTATTTTTAAGATGGCGGCGGTGCGAGCTAGATGTTGTTTGTCTTATTTTTCAGACCATGTCGGTTAAAAGGTTAATTGCAAAAACAGACAACAGTTCCAACCGTGGATAATAAATATTATTTTATAATTTATTTCATTTATATTATACGATGCACTTATAATTATCTATTCAATATTATACATATTATATTATGTATGTGTTGTGTAATAAGTATATAGGTAGTAAATTTTTGACCAATTGGCGACCACTAGTTATAAGAAAAGTAAATACTTCTTTGACTTGTTTAAAAAAATACTAATACAAGTTTTTATTCAATGTGTTATTTGAGTTTTGGCGCCATCGAGAGAAAAAGATGGTCGAAGTTTTTTCATAATTGTTGAATTTTGTGTTTACATTGAGTGAAATTAATCAATTTTGGTGGCATTTTGTACAATTTTGTTCAGTGAAAGTGCACAAAAGAAATAATCATGAATAAATTAGCGTATCGTGTATTTCCTCGTTGCCGTCAAATCTCATTACATGAACTTGAGTAAACAGGTCACCGCTTTACCCAAGAGTCTAACGTGACTTCCTGACTACTTATGACTGATGACTAATTATAATTAATTGGAATTGATATAAAATTCGATGCAAATTTTTACTTGACTAATGGCTAACTACTAACGTGAAGGCCAAAACCTAAAGAAAGAAAAAAGAATGTGTTATTCAGTTCTTCAGCTCTTGTACTGTTTATCTATTGTTTTTTTTCCATTCCAAGATAACTTTTATAAAAAATAATACTGGAAATATCCAGTTTCTATTTTTTGTTATATTATACGTGTGCGCATTTCATTATTGCAAAATAATTAACATATAACAAAAATCGGATTACATTACACAGTTTTAACATGTCTCTGACAAATTACTACGCAATTGCCAACTCCTATGTTAACGGAAGTCCGAATAATATTTTTTCAACAAAAATGTGCGGCCACATAATCCGCTTTGTTTCGCTATGCACAGACGACATGTAATTGCTTTACCAATTTTTATTTTATGTGTGAAATGGAAAAAGGCTTCGAATAATTACATTTATTTCGTTGTTTTCTTTCACACTTTTCATATCATGGGATACTCTACTCGCTTAAAAGTCTTGTGACGTATTAAACATCGAGGTTGCCAAAGTTCAAGAATTAAAAAAAGCGACTGACTCAATACATATGATTTAATATAATTGTATGTAGTTTTTCCACTGTGGTCTAGCAGTTCAGTTGTTGGACTTGAGTCCATGAGGTCCCGGTTTCAATTCCCGGGTCGGGCAACAAAAAAAATTGGGTTTTTCCAATTTTCTAATTTAAAAAAAGGTTGCTCGGGATTGGATACGTGCCCGGTTTGCGATAGACTTGCCACCTATCACATTGTGGGACTTAGTATCTTCGGCTAGTCGTGGGTGCCCTGGTTGTGCCTCTGCCTACCTCTTCGGGGATATGAGCGTGAAGATACTTTACTTTCCATTGAGTAGAATAGATAATCTGCTTCTCTGCCAGGCAGATCGTAAGAGGCGAGCACTGGTTCAAATATAAGTCATCAAGTAACATCACCATTGATGGTAAAGTGCTGAATAATAATCCAATGCCTTACCAATTCCTGCCGCCATAATGAATATGTCATGTTCAGGCCCAGATTGCCATCCGTGTAGCCGGTAGACTTGCATAATGTTAATAGACCTAACATTCCAACGACTGGATACTAACGCACCCGATACATCGATGGTGACTTTAAGCCACGGTTATCTTTTAAAAACTAGTATAGTGATCACGATGATCACGGTTAAAAAAAAACTAGTATAGTGGGCCAACTTAACTGTTCAGTAGACAGCGTCGCTAGTGTGACGTTTAGTGTTTCTAAACGAAAAAGTATTTCAAAGGAGTTTTCGCGCCATCTTGAATGAAGATGGACGTATTTTTTTAACAATTATTGAATTCAATGTTCATATTGAGTGAAATTGGTTAATTTAGGTGGGAATTAGATTAATTTTGTTCGGCGAAAGTGCACAAATGAAATAATCATGAAGAAATGAGTGTATCGTCTATTTCCTCGCAGCCATCAAATCTCACTAGATGAGCTTGAGTAACGAAGCCACCGCTTTACTCAAAACCCTGACCGAACATGACTTTGTACATAGTGACTAATGAGCGTATAAGAATTAACTAACTTAACATTGGCAAAGTAAGTCATGAAAAACGATCGAAAGCCATATTTATAAAAGAAGAACAAAAAAAGTATTTTTACGCCCATATCCCCGAAGAGGTAGGCAGAGGCACAACCAGGGCACCCACAGCTAGTCGAAGACACCAAGTCCCACAATGTGATAGATGGCAAGCCTATCGCCAACCGGGCACATTTCCAATCCCGACCAAAATTTTTTTTGTATTAGAAAATTGTAAAAATCCAATTTTCTTCTAGTTGGCCGACCCGGGATTCGAACCCGGGATTACATACAGTCAAGTCCAACCCCCGGACCGCTAGACCACAGAAGCGACAATAAAAGAAGAAGAAGAGGTATTTCTAATACGAAATAATAAGAAAATGTGTTGTGGAAATTTTATTTTCGGTGCTCAGACTTCAGAAATTGAGTGCGGAATGATGTTTCGCGAAATAGCGGTTTAGTTTCGATTTTGGCTACAGAACAGATAAAGTAGTTTTAAAACAAGTAAATCCTAGCACCGCGAGCTTTTGTATGGTAAAGAAGATTTTCTTAATCTCCTTTACTTTTTGTTTGAACTAATAGAAAATTATTTTCTTTTTCTTAGTTCAACTAGATACATAACACTGGTCAACAAAAACAATAAAGCTGGTTGTTTCCTATGAGTATGTACGATTCCTGTATACTACCTACACTTTTTTCAAATACATACATACATACATATGTTCACGCCAAGTCCCTTACGGAGTAGGCAGAGAGTATCGAGTGCCAGACCTCACGATCCTGACAAACCTGTCTTGCTTCCTTCACATTCATTACCCTTTTCATACAAACGCGCCAGTTTCGGAAACTCTTGACACCACCCTCGGATAACATCCGATTGATCTGATCGTAAAATGTCAGTTTTTGTCTTTTTTCAAATTCGGTTAATAAATTGGTAACTATACGCTGAGAATGACATTCAGGACACAATAAAGCGCAGTAAATTGCAAAAACCGACCCCAACAATTTCATTAATTATTACGTCGCGATTTGATAATCCTTTTTTGAAAGATAGCAAGTGATTTCAAAATGGTCGCCCATATATTTAATCAAGAACCTACTGCTAGGTTCTGAGTTCCTTTATACTTAAACTTAAACTGGTGACGTGTTTAAAGTCTGACGAATGTAGTACCTACTAAATAAAGACTACGAATTGAATCGAATTTGTATTAAGTATAAGTATTATTATAACTTTTTAACCCGTGTTGGTCCGGGCTACTTTGAAGAATAGACCATCTGCCTTCCTGCCAGGCAGCTCGTAAAAGGCGAGCGAAGGCTTACTGTCACTAACACCGTGACACCTGACTAGGTGGTAGATTTTCGCAGCGACTCACCCGGATTGGTACCACTGCCTTACCTATTCCTGCCGCCATAACGTCATGACGTGTTCCGGTTCGGAGGGTAAGGTAGCCGGTAAATTTACTTTTGCTCGAGGCCTAACATCCCGGCCTCAGGTTGGCAACGCACCATTACCACCTTTGGTGTCCCTAGGCGGCGGAAATTTCTTACTATCAGGAAATCCGTCTGCTTGTTGCCTTCCAACATCATAAAAAAAATAAAAAAATAAAAAAACTCAAAAACCACTATTGGAATCATAAAAAAATACTTCGGATTGAAGACTAAACTTTCTAAAAAAGAAGCACTGAAGTTGGTTAGCCCAGTAATCTCGTAACAAACATACAAAAATAAAAAAAAGTACAGTCGGATAGGAACTTCCTCTTTTTTTGGAGTCTGTTGATAATGAAAACTATTCTTTGTGCCGATTCGAAACGCCCCTTTTGAGTGTCCTCAGAACTATTGATATGAGTTTCTCTACTATTGCGCCTACATTTGTATTTTTACCTCTATCTCTACTACTGTATCGGTATATTAGTTTACTGGATACACGCCACATACTCACCACAGCTGTAACAGAAAATATGCCGGAAATAAAATAGGCACAAATTGTAAATGACAAACGCCAGTCTAGCGTTATATTTTCTAATATTAAAGGCCAGTTACATGTTCATAGATTTATATTTTATAATAAATTTTACTGTCAAATACAAAGTGATTCGATCTTAGTCAAAACTGAATTCAGAGTTAATATGTATGAGAATCTTTGACTAACACTCATAACACAATCATATAATTTGCTTTGGGGGTACGATTCGATTTATTTAACTTGTCATTTATTTATTTTAATATAATTTTGTTGCATTCTTTTATTATGACATTTATATTGTTCTAATATCCCACAAATAAAAGAGACAAACACTATTGTTCCAGTAATATTTAACCACGTATCGGAAACTTAAAGGTCCCAAAAGACTAGTCGACATCAAATACCAATTACGTTTCGTTCCTTCGTATGTGTTAAAATATAACCTTTTCAATGTATCATCTATTTTGACATCGGCTTTATGAATTTCATAGAAGTAGATGACATTTAAATGTCAGGACTTCAATTATATTTACAAAAACGTTGGAAGTATTTGAGGGATCCAATAACTTAATAAGGGCAGTGAAGAGTGAATCGCGCTTGCGGAAAGAGGGTTCATATACAATAATCAATATTTTTTATGACATTTGAAGCTAAAAGGCCAATAATTTTCGATATTAGTAATATACAATCTATGTAATAAAAATGAATCGTTAAATATGTTGCCAAGCGCATAACTTATAGACTATGCCGATTTCTCTAATTCTTTTTGTATTGTGATAGTTGTTATCAGGACAAGGTTTTTATGAATAGAAAATCTGAGAAATTACAATAAAAATGGGAAAGTCTATCCTTCATTCTTTTTTCGATACAAATTGATCGGGTGGAACGAAGTGTAGTATAATATAATCTTATATACATAAAAATCTTGTGTCACGATGTATGTTGCCAATAAACTCCAAAACTACTGAACCGATTTCGATAAAATTTCTCACATGTCTGTAGTTTGGTCCTTCTTAAAAGATAGGATAGTTTATATCCGGATGTTGGCGGGACGAAGTTCGCTAGGGCAGCTCGTATAATATAATTATTTAATATATTTTAAGAGTATGAATAGGGAAACACGAAAAATCAAGAGGCACGATTCAGACGACTACCTAAGACAATTTTATTATTAACAACAACAAGTTTCTTGTTCAAGACTTGTTCTAAAGCCAGCTTTGGCATAACTCGAATTAAAATTTTCTTTTTTTTAAATATTAATATTTTTCAAGTTTTTTCCGTGTTAGTCCTAACCCACGGAGTAAAATTAATAATCGTGTTGGTTCGGGCTCCTATGCATAATATACCATCTGCCTTCGTGCCAGGCAGCTCATAAAAGGCGAGCATAAGCTTACAGTCACTAACATCGTGACATCTGACTAGGTGGTAGAGGACTTAGGTGGCGACTTGCCGGATTGGTACGGTGGTACCAATCCCTACTTATTCCTGCCGTCATTACATCAAATGCCTGCCGTTGATGTGTTCCGGTTGGAGGGTAAGGTAGCCGGTAAACTTACTTTTGCTCAAGGTAGGCCTAACATTCCGGCCTCAGTCTCTAGGCGGCGTGATTGCTTACCATCGAAAAATCCATCTGCCTATTTGCCTTTCAATATCGTAAGAAATCTGCGTCTCTTCCAGGCAGATTATAACAGACGAACATAAGTTAAAATATAGGTCATTACCAAAAAGACCACTAGTGCTGTGCAGCAACATATCCAGATAGGGATCCACCATTTTACTTATTCCTGCCACAATAATGACTTGGTCGTGTTCCGGTCAGGAGGGTAGGGTAGCCGGTAGACTTAATCACGGCACTAAAGAATTCCGTGAAATAAAGTTAAAAATAAGAAATTATAACCTACAAGCATTGTAGAAGAAAACACAAGAAGCAGTATTAAATGTAAAAAAAGGACAGCTAACAAACATTTTAGACAAATTAAGCAGCTAAATGAAATAACTGAATGAACTGAATTAACCGAATGAACATTACCTTACCTCAAAAAAATTGACATTTATTTAACGTAACAAAAAAATTGAAATTTTCAATTTTCATATAAAAAATACTGTTGTCCGGGATTGGCAACGTACTCGGTTAGCGATAAGCTAGAGTCGACATTGTGGGACTAAGTTTCTTCGGCTAGTCGTGGGTTGTGCCTTTTGCATATCTCTCCGGGGATAATATATGCTTCAGGATCCATTTTTCTTAATGTTTTCACGAAATTATAGAAAACCTGTTAAATAGATGTTCAAATTTAGTATGACTGCAGCTTCGACTGTGTCACAGAGATTCTATAAATATAATTCTTTTATTACCAGAGCGAATTGGCTAGTTTTGAGTCATAGTTTTCAAAACAAATTTATTTCATTACCACAATAAAGGTTGACATATGATTTGCATATGACTACATCATTCCGCCATACTGTTAATGGGATTCGGATTTCGAATTTCAAATGTAGAACTAACATTGGTAATTCCCCGGCGACCGTTGAATAGTTGAGCTGTTCGGGTGATTAATAACCAGATATTAATCAAAGCATTATTCGGAACAGATTAAATTCCGGGGCGGTTGCGAATCAGCAACTGTCGGACTTTACGGTTTCCATTCATTATTGAGAAGTTACGCATTGTATGTTTTAATTAATAATTTGACATGTTATTGACAAGCTCCAACAATGTAACCGTTTGTGGATCCTTGTCAACGTGAAGTTTGGATAGGTACAACGAGTATTTGAGTTTGTACATAACTGATACCTATTTATTCTATGTTCTACTTAAGTAAATTCGTAGGAACATTTAGGTTTACAAGTATATTAGTGTTTATTTTTGCTATTTACACATTTTATTATAGATTGAGATATATGAGTTTTATAAATTTAAGTGAACTAGTGGTCACCCGTTGGTCGAAATTCAACCATACTAAATTTTAATATCTTCATGCCCATATCCCCGAAGAGGTAGGCAGAGGCACAACCAGGGCACCCACGACTAGCCGAAGATGCTAAGTCCCACAATGTGATAGTTGGCAAGCCTATCGCCAACCGGGCACGTTTCCAATCCCGACCAACATATTTTTTATTCTTTTTGTTGGCCGACCCGGGATTCGAACCCGAGACCTCATGCAGTCAAGTCCAACCGCTCGACCACAGAGGCGACTCCTCCAAATTTTAATATCTTGTTGATAAAAACGCCATCTTCATTTCTCAAGACCAACTGCTTTGTTTCCAAACTTTTTTAGTGCGCCAACTGTGATCTTTTATTGTTATCATCAATACATTTGTTTACTATGTGTCAATGCATGGTAGTGTGGGTAATGTTTTATTTATTAATGTAATGTACTTTATAAGCATTATTATTGAAAAATATTAGCATTTTGCACTTTTCTTACACATAAACTATTAGTGTGCCAAATATTATGCTCCTCCGTCAACACAATTTTGGTAAAAATGGGTCCAAAGTTTTTGCTTCATGTATTAAAATACAGATTCACTAACTCGTTTAGCTATGTATTCGTGGTATTTAAACGTTTTATAGTTGCTACATACATTATATTCCAATAAATTATAAGTAATCATTGATTTCTTCAATGTTTATGCATTTTGTCATGTACATATTTTTTTTTAATTTAAGTAGCGCATTATTTATTCCTCTATGAACTTAATAAATAATAAATATTTCCGGATTAGTTACATATATTAAATCTAACCCCAAGGTAAACAAATTATATGCATGTATTATGGGTGTTAGTCAACGATACTAACACATAGAAATACTTAAATAGATACCAGAATAAATTAAATAAACACCCAGACCAGCAAAAGCATACATCTAAATGTTCATCACACAAATGTCTGCCCCTGTCGGGAATCGAACCCGAGCATCGTGATTGGTCAGTGTAGTTAGGCGTGTACGCTAACCACTCGACTTCTTCTCTTTTGACATTTCTGCGCCCCTACAATCATTTCGACTCTGCCTGCTGATTGACTGGTAAAGAATGCTGTATGAGATTAAGTTATCCCTGGTACAATATTTGTGCATAACAATAACTAAATAAACCTTTCTCGTCCCTTACACGGTAGGTATTGATATTTTCAAGAATATATTAAGGAGTTACTTTCTTCATTTGGCTAGGTGGTCGAGTTTTGCAGCGACTCGCCCGGATTGGTACCACCGCCTTAACTATTCCTGCCGCCATAACGTCCAACGCCGGTTCGGAGTAGCCGGTAATCTTATTATTGCTCGAGGCCTAACATCTCGGCATCAGATTGGCAACGGCCTATTACTACCTTCAGTGTCTCTAGGCAGCGTGAATTTCTTATCATCAGAAAATCCGTCTGCTTGTTTACCTTCCAATGTCATAAAAAAACAGTCACTGTAATAAGCTGTCTTTGACTTTCTTGTTTGTTTTTTTCTTAAAAATCTTTAATTAAAACAAGTTTCTACTTTTAAGATAATTTATTACATTTCTTCATATGAGAGGTTAGCAGCGAAGAAGCACAATGCTCCCTTCATTGTAAGAGATAATCTTGGCCTATAGATACCAAAATATACGTTACAGGTGCGTCGCTCTGCTGTTGCCGGGATGTTAGACCTATTGTTGAAGTCTACCGGCTACCCTACCTTCCTGACCGGGACATGACACAGTCATTATGCTGGCAGGAACAGGTAAGGCGGTGAATACCTGCCAGGCAAGTCACACTAAAATTCCCATTCCCACCAAGAGGCAATCCATTAGTGTAAGACGCATTTTTGAATGTTTTTATATGTAGGTACTATTTTAAAGTATCTCGCTAAATCTTTTCCGTACTCTAGGGTTGTCTGGTAAAAATCGCTGACTTGGCAATAAGGGGCCTTTGTGTATCTTATAGTTTTATTTGATGATTTTGTAATTTCTTTTAATTAAATATATAACATATATTATAACATTCATGTTTTAATATTATAAATTTGAACAAAATTTTAAATTTGGGATCGATCCCCTCGTCGGGCAACAAATTAAATAGAAAATGTGTGCTTTTCTAATATAATGACGTTGCCCGGGTTTGGATATGTGCAAGGTTCGCGACAGGCTATCGCTTACCACATATGGGAAAATTAGTGTATTCGCCTAGTCGTGGGTGTCCTGGTTATGCCCCCGCCTACCTCTTCGGATATAATGGCGTGAAGAGATTTTTTTTATCTACAACATTAATTTAATATTAAGTGAAGTCCGCCGAGTTTCTTTCGTCAGATCTTCTCAGGTGTGTCAATGTGGATGCAATTCTGAGTCAGTGGTAAACTATATCAATGAAGACGTACAAGTCCCGCACTCATTGTCCTTGTGCGTCAAGTTTTTCTATTTCTATGGTATTAGAATGAAAGTAAACCCATAATTTTTTTTATAAAATTACCTAGGACCAATGACATTTTTTAAAAGGTACGGTAGCCGATAGAATTGAGCAAAAGGCCTAAAATCCAAGACAGTGACGCGCCAGTAAAATCTATGGTGTCTATAGACCTTGTTTGTTTTTCATCGTCAGGAATTCCTCGTTCACTCTCTTACGCCACATAAAAAACATGGATGATCAACATCTGAAAACCGATAAAAGACGAAAGTAATTTTCTTTTACGTCTTTCATCTGCTCTGTTGTATTACTATAAGAAAACATATTTGACCTACAGATCAAGTTTTTGTGTCAAACATAGCGGTCATTTCATCACAATAAGTGGTAACTTTTAAAAACGTTTATGTGACGGCTGAGTCACAACTTTTCTCATCTATGTTCCCCAGCCGGCCGTTACTGCAAAACTTCTGAACGTAGCGGTTGACGTTATAAACGCGTTCTGAGGGTTAGGTCACACTATACCCTGCGGTTTTGCGACACAATATTCCAACTTGGTTTTGCAGTACTTTAACAAGTCATCTTATTTTATTGAATCAGGCATTACTTAGCGAAAATCCATTGTAACAAATGTAGGATAAGGATTTAGTTTGCTAAATCCGCTTATGCAGTGCAACTGTTGGGACCAGAAGACCAAATGACACAGAAAGTGACGAGGCTGAATAATGTTCCAACAAGAAACCACCGCGACTAGACCAGAAATAAGTAAGAGCTCGGGAAACAATATAAATTGTCACGTCCTTCGCATGTGACAACCCTAACTAAAGTTCCTACCACCCACTACCACCACCGGATCACTAACGGAGTTTGAACTCAAAAAATAAACCAACTCGTCACGTCCTTTGCAAAAGACAACCCTACCTAAAGGTCCCACCATACACCACCGCGGCCACGAATGAACTCGGGAAATAAACCAACATGTCACGGCCTTCGACAACCTTGTTGAATAACTACTATTTTACTTTAAATTAGAAATAACAAGTGTTTTAGATAAAATTTCTATGCCTACTTCAACGGGGATCTCTGTGCATAGCTCTGCCTCTTTTAAATTACTTGACAGAAATGCAGCCTCTACTTAAAAGACCCGGAATAACACGAGGAAACCTATTATCAATATTACGAACTTGACGATAAAACTTGATAACACAACTATTGGTCATATGAAAACGCCTTTATAACGGTATTTGCCATATTATATCAACTGCCCTATGTTTATTCTTCAATCAGAATATAAACAACAATCTCAATATATTTTGTCGGATATTTTTATTGTTACTCAAATATTGATATATTGATATTAGACAACAAATATGAAACGAGTATTAATATTATAATTTATTTACTTAAATATTGTTACAATATTGACAAAGATTTTATTAATGTTAAAGTCTCAACTTATGTAATTCAGTATTTTTTAAGGTTGTTCAATATTTTGTCATTTACGAGAGAACCCCTAAAATATTGGTTTTGCATTCCTTACGCCACCGATTATGCAATACTTGGGTTTGATTCCCGATAAGAATATTCCTGAAAAATTCAACTCCAAAAATCTGTAATCGATTTTATAACTTTGTAAGGGAAAATCTGAATATTTTTTACATAAATACTTAAAATTCTGTTTCCGAAACTAGGAATCTTATTTATTCAACGAGTCTTAAAAATATGATATTTGTCAAACAAATATCATATTTTTATTACATGCGTCTTTGTGTGTGAGTGTTTTTGGAACTTGCTTGTCCTGCCTAAGTCAGGAATGAAATCAGAATCAGAATAATCTTTATTCACATGAACCATACAAGCGGTATTTGTGCGCGTCGACATTTTCTTAAACTACCACCGGATCGGAATCGTGGCCTCACACTGAGAAGATCCGGCGAAAGAAACTCAGCGGGCTTGTCTTTTTTCAATAATAATATTTACAATATAATCTAGCTTAAAAATACAAATTACAATCTGATTTAAGCTTAACTTAAATAAAAGGTACAACAAATTACATTACAAATTGCAGTGGGAGATTGAAATCTCCATCCCCAAGCATGTTCATCTTCCAATTACTCTGAGACCGTATAATAGCCTTTTTGACATAATTTTGCTTTGATACATTTTTTAAACTTATTTAAAGGTAGATCTTTAATATCAATGGGCAGCTTATTGTAAAAACGTATACATTCACCGAAAAAGGATTTACTAATTTTATGAAGACAAGTTTTGTATACGGCTAGATTATTTACATTGTGTTATCCATCGTATTTACATTGTGAATATCACATTTTTTTGTAAACATACATAGATTTTTTTTGGCATACATTAAATTCTCATAAATGTATTGAGAACTGCAGGTTAAAGTATTTATTTCTTTGAATTTTTCACGCAGGCAATCCCTTACATTAAGATTATAAATAGCTTATAAATAGCAGACCCCCCAACGGTCCGAGTCTTGTCGCGGCGGGGGCGCTGAGTAACTGGGATCGAGCCTGGGCCCCGGTGAAACCAATTCGGACCAGTCTCTGTCCAAGGCGGGACACGAGGAGTGCACACAGGGTGGTGGGCCATTTGACC
>NJDD01000384.1:486290-497452 GCA_002245505.1 Calephelis nemesis
TGGCAACATCTAGTCCTACTAATATTATAATTGCGAAAGTTTGTATGTTTACTTGGTTGTTACTCCTTAACGCAAAAACTGCTGAACCGATTTACATGAATTTTGACACACACACAGAATTACTTGTATTTACAAATGGGATAGTTTTTATCCCAAAAAGTGATCCTGTGGGACCATCAACTACGCGGTAACAGCGCTGGCAACAACTAGTATTACATTAAATTAAATAATTTTAACCTCGTTTAAAATGTCTATTAAATGCAAAATTGGCAGCAAATATTAAAATAGGGTTCATTAGATCCATAGCCCTGTATTGCTTAGTAAGTTTCAAAATGGCAGACGTTGCTAATTCTCATTGGAGAACTTATCATCATTTGAATATTGATATTTCATTTCCTCGCGATCCCCTCGAGTTTTGTCGACTCAGCATTTCATTTTGTTGGTTATTATAGTAACTTTACGAGTATTTCCAATCGTAGAGGCACAAACCCTTTACCATGAGGTCCTACAGATTTCGATCGATATTTACGTACCTTGAAATCTACAGCGCTTTTTTTAATGATATTGGAAGGCAAACAAGCAGACGTATTTCCTGATGGTAAGAAATTCACGCCGCCTAGAGACACCAAAGATGGTAATGGTGCGTTGCCAACCTGGTTAGGCCTCGAGTAAAAGTAAGTTTACCGGCTACCTCACCCTCCGAACCGGAACACGTCATGACGGTATGGCGGCAGGAATAGGTAAGGCGGTGGTACCAATCCGGGCGAGTCGGTGCTAAACTCTACCACCTAGTCAGATGTCACGGTGCTAGTGACGATAAGCCTATGCTCGCCTTTTACGAGCTGCCTAGCAAGGAAGGCAGATGGTCTTTTCTACAAGGCGGCGTGAATTTCTTACCATCAGGAAATCCGTCTGCTTGTTTGCCTTCCAATATCATAAAAAAAATTAGTATGATTATACCATATAAGTGGTACTGTTTGACATGTGTATGTCTGAAAGTAGTGACCATGTTTATATACCCGGCGGCACGGTAAATGTCTTTCTTGCTAAGATTCACATAAATCAGTAACATCGCCAAATAAGCCATTCGTGACAATAATTATTACCTGAATTGGTCATGGTCAGGTGTAGAACACTCGACCCTTTTTACTCCCATGTATCAACGACTTCCCTCAGGAGAGGTTAAGAACATTAAAAATACTCCTGCAAAGGCTATTATTGTATCAAAATATTAACAAACATGAAAGTTAAAAATAGATCGTCAGATATTTATGAAATGTTTATCTTGTACTTACTCGTAATTAGATGGGAAAAATTAAGCTCTAAAACAAAATTAGATGTCCCAAAAGCAATTTAGCCAAATCCGATTATGAAGGGTTTGAGGTAGCTCCAATGTTTAACTTGGAAGTTTATAACATTTATTAAAACGTTTGGCGGAGGCTGTATTCGTTGATGATACCCAATAACTTCGTAAAGCTTTAGTAAATCACTGTTTACTTTTGGTTTCAGACTCCTTTAAAGAGTATGTCAACATCTGCCAGGCAACATAGAAGGCGAGCTTGGGTTTATATGTCTCTACCGCCATAATTGTAAGTAGTCTTTAAATATTGACTCAATACTTATCGCCTCTCTGGTCTAGCGGTCCGGCGTCGGACTTAACATCTTAAGGTCCTGGGTTCGATCCCCGGGACGGGCATCTACAAAATCTGAAAATGTGAATTTTTAATTTTCTAATAAAAAAACGTTGCCTGGGTTTGGATATGTGCCCAGTAGCGATATGGTTGTCACATACCTGTTTGTGGTACTTATTGTCTTTGGTTAGTCGTTGGCGATATGGTTGTGCCTCTGCCCGACTCTTCGGGGACATGGACGTGAAGATAGAGTATTTACTCAAATCATTCCCTTGTATTTTTTCAAAATTTTCTCCGTGTTGGTCAGAGTCTCAACTCAACTAAAATAGATCATCTTCTTCTCTGCCAGGTAGCTCGCATGAGATTTAAATTTAAAAATTAAAGATTTAAAATGAAGGTCTACATAATAACATAGAAGTTTGTTTTTGTCCACCCGTGCGAAGATGGAACCGCCTGCTAGTAAATTTTATAAATAAACCAAACATTCTACCTGGGATTCCACAGACCGCCATCGCATGCGCAGGCTCATGCTCATGACTCGTACTAGGTTAGGCATAGCTTGATAATATTTGAATTATTTTTGCGGAATATTTTAAATTAATATTTATAAAAGTACATTTAGAGGTCATATTCAAAACTCACTATTAATTCAGCCTTAATATTCACAGATTAAAATTTGCCCAGACCTTTAAAAGTAGCCCTGTATATGTTATAAATACAATGAATTTTGTTTGTCTCATCCCCGTCGCGTTGTATATCGCTTACGTTTTCATTTCATTAATGTTGCATGATTAATATTCTTGTAAAGCTAATCATGGCGGCTCCACGTCACTTGTCAACTCTGAATCTAATTCCGGCGACCTCATTACGTCCCGTCAGACTCCATACAAATGATCTTCAATTATGTCGCCTATAAATTCATGTATACGGCAAGTTTTATGTCAAATTGTAAAATTTAGTGCGATACTAGATGGTTCCTCTAGATTTATACTACATATCATAGAGATGTTACATCCCTAGTGAACTGCGAATTTTAGTAAATCCTTCAAATTAGAAATAACATCTATAATTTTCCAATTTTCAAATTATTTTTATAAGGTACTTTTATCTTAGCACTTGCCCTGTGCTTGGGTTAAATTTCTATAAATTTCAAAGAAGAAAAGAAAGAAAAATAACAGGTAAGAAAGGAATTAAAAAATTCGCCACAGGACTTGAATCCTCAGTAGCTGAAATGGTTAGAGCATTCATGGGCTTGAGACGAAAGGTTACAAGTTCAATTCGATGATAATGATACATAGAATTATTTAAATAAATATTACAGTAAACGTAATAAACAGATCCAGACTCAGAAATGGAGACACATCTATATGTTCATCATATAAATGTCTGCCTCCTTCGGGAATTGAACACGAGTCTCCTGGTTGGTTGAAGGTATGAGGTGTGTAGGTTAAGCTCTCGATCAACGAGACGGTTTTGTATATAAATAAAAGTGTAAAGCTTTTGTTTCCAAGACTGCTATTCTTAACCCCCGACATGAAAATAGGGGTGTAACAAAATTGTCGTGTCTACAAAAGTAAAAGAAATCTAGATAAAAAAAACAAGGATTTTAATCCGGGAGTGCCGGCAGAAGTGAAAAATTGAATATTAACGTTGTGCATTTTTGATATTTTGGGATGGTTAGGGAATAATTTTGCACGAATAGCTGTAATAATCAGTATGAAAGTACTACCTATCATTTATGTGGTAGAATACAATATTCATTTAGTTCGCTATCGTATACTTATACAAACATGACAACACGAACATTCGCGCAAGCATCCTGCGCACTCTATTCGCGCAAGCGCCATGCGCCGTCTCACGAATTTTCGTCTTACTTCATCGAAATTAGTATATCCTTTCTCCGTGTTGGTCCGGGCTCCGTTACAGAATAGACCATCTGCCTTCTTATGATAGGCAGCTAGTAAAAGGCGAGCATACGGCTACTGTCACTAATACCTTCACATCTGACTAGGTGGTAGAGTTTTGCAGCGACTCGCCTGGATTGGTACCAGCGCCTTACCTATTCCAGCCGCCTTAACGTCAGAGCTTGCCGTAGAAGTGTTCCGGTTAAGAGGATAAAATAGCCGGTAAACTTACTTTTGATCGAGGCCTAACATCCTGGTCTAAGGTTGGCCATTAACACGTTTAGTTTCTCTAGGCGGCGTGAATTTCTTACCGCTAGGAAATCCGTCTGAGTATTTGCTTTCCAATATCGCAAAATAAATAAATAAGATAGTTATGATGCCACAGATATACAAAAAGACAAATCAAACTAATAACACATCTTTTCTGTCGAAGGTAATAGGAAATAGGACCTATATACGAGGTGTTCCAGAAAAACCCTCTTATAATGGCAACATACCAGTCTTCAAACGTTCCAATACACATACATAGGATTGTAAAAACTCTTTCATTTTTATCACGCATCAACGGATGCCCCGCAACTCTTGTTTCGAATTTTCCTTTATTGGAATAGTTTTTTTGCAGTCGGCACACGTTTTTGCATTTCATGCCTACTACCATCCCGCAGTCATTTATTCTATTCACGCTTCGTAGATCATACTTGAAGCGAAAATTGACGCATTTTATAAAGTATAGCTATCTCTATAATGGGGACGCTTAATGGAGTAAGGAACAAAATGTCTATTGGTTTTTCAGTTATTGGATTCTAAATTTGTTAGGTCCTTAGAGAAAAAAAGATTTTTTACACGCTCCTAATTAAATTAATTTGTTTATGTGTTTATTATCTACTAGCATTTTCACGCAGCTTCGCCTGGGTAATTTGGCTTTTACTACACCGATTTTGATGAAACAAAGCCTATGTCACGCAGGGGTAATGTAGCATTCTAAGGGTGAAAGAATTTTGAAATCGATCCAGTTTATTCAAAGCCTATTTCAAACAAAAAACAAATCTTTCCTCTTTATAATATTAGTATAAATAAGGTCAACATGTTAAATGTTTATAATTCTAAAGACTGACACTTTAGGTCGATGTTAGAGAGGAAAGGTTTCTTTTTGTTACGAAAACTTATTTTACTTGATTTGTTCATATTTTAGTATTTTATTTATAAGGTACTACATGCTACATGTTAATGAAACTAAGATTTTTTACTAGGTGCGTGTTCATAACATTTCTTTTTATTAAAAACCCTTAATTTTTAACTTGATCCGCTTGTGTCCTAGTTTGTTATTTATAAGATATACCATGTTATTAAATTTTAATAAAACTCAGATGTTTCTACTGGGTGCATGTTCGAAAGTTTTTTTTTTATTATAAACCCTCATGTATCTTGATCCTTTCGTGTTCCAGTTTGTTATTCATAAGGTGTTCCATGTGAAATGTTGTGGTGAAGTGAAGTGAAGTGTTGAAAGACTACCTTTCTAAGTCTACTTTAGAAAGAAAAAGATTTTTCAAGAAGCCTGATTGATATGTTCGTATGTTAGTTTGTTATTCAAAATGTACAACATATTCAATGTTAATAGAATGAAGCTTTTTAATTTATAATTATGATTAGAGGGAATATTGATACCAATTCAAAACAGCCACCGCCATAAAATGGGACGATTAAATATGTTTTTCTAAAAGCCACCCAATGTTTTTATCAAATGAAAAAGCTAGTTTGTTTTAGTACATTTAGCTTTGAACGTTTTAATAAGAGCTTGTTTTATTTTACTATTTATTTTTCTTTGTAAAAATATATTTCAAATTTATGTACAAATAAATAAGACTGAATCGTTTATATGCAATGGTATTATGTTAAATAGATTTAGTAAAAAAATAATATTGTGATTTATATTTTTTCACTTAAGGAATTAAAAAATAATGGACTTCAAAAACAAAATGTTTAATTAATGTTTAAATAATTTGTGGGTGTTTGTTATAAAATTACTTGGTCAATAAAACAAATGGATGAGGATGGTTATTTTGTAGAAATGTAGGTTTTAACTCAGAGATGATCCTAAACAAATTTGAATAAGATCCCACAAATGGTTTTTGATTTATATTTAATTGCGCGTAGTATTTGTATTTCCCTCATGATCGTTCAGGTCCTATTTGTATAAATTGGCTATTCGCATCTGCCTGGCAGCTCGTGAGTGGCAAGAATTGATTTAAATAAGTCTATGGGCTAGATCACTGGTAGTAGATTAGGTCACTGTGTAGCAACTTAAGCCCAGTTCCTATAGTCAACGATCCGTAATCCGTTAGTATTACCATTGGTAGTTTACCTAAAACTAACAAAGTGTTCCTCATAGTAACACAAAATGTTTAGACTAAAAATCATTAACGAGCGACCGAAATTAGATTGTTTTACTGTTCTTAGAAAAACTACCTTTCGTAACAAAAATGACTCATTTTTTGAATATAGGAACGTGACAATACAAGAGTAGGAATCAACCGCTTTACTTACACAATCCTGCCACAATAATGACAATGTTAAAATCCAATCCTTAGGGTAGGATAGCCGGTAGACTTGTATAATAGCATAACACCACGGCCACGAGACACTGACGCCCCTATAACATCTATGATGGCTATTCCAAAATCTTCTATTTATCTAGCCATAGAAAAAATTTAGGCAAATGAGCCCCTTTAAATAATTCAAACGTATAACGACATCACCACCATTGGCGATGTCGACATTTTTCATACAGTCAATGTGTCAGAATTCGCTAGATAATGTATTAAGTATTTATAATTCCTTTGCTCTTCTTCAAGTTTAGTTTTCTTTAAGTTTAGTTTTAAGAGTAGTTTTATTGTAAGCAAATTGCTTTTAAACTCGTTATTAATAATATTAGTCTAGTTAAATTAACGAATATCTCATTGTAGCTGCATTATTATGGCTAATGTTGTATATACCTTTAAAGGCAAATCATCTTGAACAAAACTGATATGTGGTGTAATTAACAATGTCTAGTGATAAACCAGTGGTGTATCTGTTTAAATAAATAAATAAATAAGCCAATGTTGTCTCACACTAATAGAACAGCCATGTTCATGTTTGTTACATTAATACATAAAGTATGATGATGATGATTTGGTTTTGTGAATGTCATGAAGTCAGGTTTTTTTACTTCATGCACGCTTAAATAATTTACAGGACATTTTACACAGTAACTTTAGCCACTTTATATTCCTTTTTCGCAAGTCATCACTGGTACCTTCACTTTTACTATTTATATTTAATGCATCAGCGATCTCGTCTATAACTAGGGGATTGGAGAGTAACAAAAGATTTTTTTTATTGTAGTGGAAGTCAAACTGACGGCTTTCCTGGTGGTAAGAAATTCACGCCACCTAGAAACACCGAAGTTGTTAGTGGTGCGTTGCCAACCTGAGGCAGGGCAAAAGTAAGTTTAACGGCTACCTTATTCTCCAAACCGGAACACGTCAACGGCAAGCACTGACGTTATGGCGGCAGTAATAGGTAAGACGGTACCAATCCGGGTGAGTCGCTGCGAAACTCTACCACCTAGTAGACGGTGTTAGTGACGGTAAGCCTATGCTCGCCTTTAACGAGCTGCTTGGTAGGAAGACAGATAGTCTATTCTGCAAAGGAGCCTGCACCAACACGGGGAAAAATCTTCAAATACTATCAACTTTATGATTGTTATTGATTTTCACAATAATTAAATGCTTGTCGTCGAAACCCTATTTCTGTATAGTATATTATTTTTATAGTCAATGTTTTGTTTGACGTCTGGCCGCCTCAAGTCATATGTCTGTAGTTTTCCATAACAAAGTAAAAACTGAATGAAATAAAACGTTCACATGTATATTTATTATCCTTTGCCCGGGGATTTGCTAGCGTGTTTTTCTACCCTTTCGTTCGTTCGCGGCGGAATTGACTATTTGAAGTCCCGGGTTCGACCCCGGGTGGGGCAACAAAGAAAAATGGAAAATGTGTTTATTTAATTTTCAAAATGACATTGCCCGGGATGGGATTGCCTGCTATCGGCTGCTATTCGGCAAGTAGTGACTCGTGGTTGCCAACATAACATTTATTTTTTATGATTTAGGAGGGCAAACAAGCATACGTATTTCCTGATGTTAAGAAATTCACGCTGTCTAGAGACGGTAATGGTGCGTTGCCAATCTGAGGTCGGGTTGTTAGCTTGTTGTGCTGTTATTGTCATTGGTAAGGCTGTGGCACCAATCCGGGCGAGTGAAGAAAACAAGTTAATAGAAAGTTGTTTTAACAACTTTTCGGTTTTGAACCCAATAATATTTTTTTTATCTTAACAAAAGGTTTTGTAAACCGTAATTTTTCATCCTAATCCTAATGATAATAAAAATGTGAAAGTTTGTATTTATGTTTGTATGTTTTCACGCAAAAAATGCTACACAGATTTAGATGAAACTTTACAGGAATAATAATAATAATAACAAATGTTCTTGGACAAGTTACATAAATTGAATCTAACCCCAAAGTAAGCAAATTATAATATGCTTGTGTTATGGGTGTTAGTCAACGATACTAGTACATAGAAATACTTAAATAAATACCAGAATAAATTTAATAAACACCAAGACCCGGAAATGCAGACATCTAAATGTTAATCACACAAACGTCTGCCCCCGTCGGCAATCGAACCCGAGCCTCGCGGTTGGTCAGCGTAGTTAGGCGTGTACGGTAGCCACTCGATCAACGACTTGGTCGGAATATTGTTTATACTTCAGAATAAAACATAGGTTACAAGTTATAAAAAAATATACTTAAGCATTCGGGTGAAGCTAGTGTGTTCTATTAGTGTGTTAAGTCTACACCACTGTATTTTGGGTAGAATTTTCCAAACAAGTATAATATATGCATATACTTTTGCAACGGACTGTTTGTTTATCCGGAACTCGGTGAGTTTAGCATAGTACGGAATTCAAATCCCGATAGACGTTAAGCTGCTTTGAATAGATAATAGAATTTGCTTATTCCGATGTATACGTAATCTGCGTACTAGCAAAATACCTCTAGGTATATTAATAACTACTCTGGAATTTGCAAATTTTCGTCAGAGTTTTATAAGCATAATCCTTGTGTTAAAATGGAAAAAAATGTCTGAGGCAAAAAAAAATGTTAAATACTTGGGGCTAGGTACACCGTCGCCTAACTCCACCCATCAACTGCGAGGCTCGGGTTTGATTCCCGGCGGAGGCTGAAGTTTGTGTGATGAACATTTAGATGTCTACACTTATGAGTCTGGCTGTTTATTAATCTATTCTGTTATCTATTTAAGTATATCAAATATGATTTGTTTGTAGAAAAGTCGTTAATAAGTCATGTCAAGGTCTTGGGTAAAACTCAAACTCACATAGTGAGATTTATCGGCAACGAATACACGAAACGCTAATTTCTTCACGATTATTTCATTTGTGCAATTTCACTGAACAAATTTTATTAATTTCACTCAATTTAAACACGAAATTCAATAATTATGAAAAAACATCGAACTTCTTCTCTCTCGAAGGCGCCAAAATCGTCATTATATACACTTGTCGGATTCTATTCCTATCACGAAAAGCTGAGTTAATCATGAAGAAATTACTCGTAGCTTATCGTGTATTTCCTCGTTGCCACCAAACATCACTACAAATTGAGGCTACCGCTTTACCCAAGACCCTGACATGACCTATTGACGGCTTTTGACTAATTATAATTGAATCCCGATTTCGGTAAATTTGATGCAAATGTCTACTTGACTAATAGCAAAATACTAACGTGAATGCCAACACCTAAAGAAAGAAACATATAATGACGCGTACACATTTAAGGTCTAATCTGGCGAATTCAAAGCCCCAATTACTAAATGGAAAAATAAAAAAAAAAAAACAAAACGTTAGTTTCAAATCACGCAAACAAAATCAGCCGCTGTGACTATTTGCTTAAAAGTTATTGCAATATTTAACATAGTTGGTCTAAAAACAAATAACTACTCCATTATTTTGCGCTCCGTAGTGTGAGTGTTATTTGAATGTGCATTTTTACTGTCGTTTGGATGGGAAAAAAATAAAATGGCTGAAATTCCGTGACTATTTTAACTCCATTGCGTGTGATCAACAAAGGTCACATTGTATATTTGTTTCGTTCTTTAATTAAAAATTTTGGAACAAAACGAGTTTAGATTGTTATTTTCAGTTTGACTTTTTAATTACTAGATTTTAACTTAGCTTTTTATTATTTTTTATTTACTCTTGTTATATTCTGTTTGGAGCATTGCTTTGCCATTGCTTAAACTCTCAATGCATAATTTTATGTTTATGTTTAATTTTGTTTTGTTATTTTATTATTTTTTTGTCATGTGTGTTGGTTTATTAAATAGTTTATTTAGTTGTTTATTTATCTGTATATTAGGTCTACTTATTTAATTTACTACTTTCCTTTTACGGGTTGGCTGGAAGATATTAATTTTTTTTAGAGATAAGCTCTACTTTTGTACTTTTTTTAGTTTTAAATATATTTTGTAATAATAATTGTGTACAATAATGAGTTATTAATAATCACGATCCCTTTATGAAATTCCAATATGCAACGGCTTTAGAGTTCTATCCTAAAACCACTTGGGATGGCGAAAATTCTGTGTATTGAGAGCTCGATTATTTCATAATTAGTGCAGTCAGTCAGAGTACTTTTCGACCGTATTAGCACTATTGCTAATAACGAACAAGTTTAGATTGTAATTCCGTGATGTTCGCATATTATTATGTCACAATCCAATGAACGACAAGCGGTTTTTTGAGTGGTAATAATGAATAAATTTTCGTCTATCTTGACGGCATCATTGTTATTGATATTATTTAAATTATACAATATTAATTTTATTTTATTACTACTAGTGAAATGTTAATGATAAAACATATGTGGGACTATATAGAAGCCATTAGCTATCAGTTGTCATATCACGACTGGTTAAAAACTTAATTGAAGTCGGTTTTTTGCATTTTTAGTGCGCTTACATTGTTATTCAGAAAGTAGCGTATATCTACTTACAAAGAGTATAATAATATAACATAAATTAAGTTAACTATGACATTTCAAAAATTATCAAGTGTAAACTCATTAAAAGCTAAGGATCGGTTAAAATTTAAGTCAGGTTTTAATAAGTTTATCATGTTCTAGTGGTCTAGATATCGTCCATTGATGCACTGCTATCGCTGGTGATATTTATCTACTTGCCGGAAAAAGTGAAAACTTAAATATTAACGTTGTGCATTTTTGTTTTTCTGGAATGGTTAGGGAACAATTATTTTGCACGAATTGCTTTAATTATCGGTACCAAAGTATCATCATTTATGTGGTAGAATACAATATTCATTTATTGCGCTATCGTACACAAACACGATGATACGAACATTTGCGCAAGCGCCGTGCGCCGTCTTATGAATTTTCCTCGTACGGAATTTCAGGTCACGTGTCCTGACGCGAGTTTATAAGTCTTTACCCATTCCAAAAAAGAAGTTTCCACTTCAAAAATAAGGCATACATATGTTACGCAATATGT
>NJDD01000384.1:497949-512312 GCA_002245505.1 Calephelis nemesis
AAATTTTGTTGTGCTTTATACATGAGATTGCATCACGTGTTTTATAGAAGTCTGAGCTGCAAAAATGATGCCATAGACACTTCTCCAGACCTTGATATTGATTCTGACAAGTACTAGCATATAAATCTGATCAAAGACTGCTGTTTCTATAAATTAGCTATAAACGTATGTTAACCAGCATATTGGCTTATCTTTTATAGTTCATTCTTTCTGTAACTCAGGTATATTTTTACCTAAAACAGGCACCAGACTCTCACTAAAATGCCCAACTAGATTTGTACTACAACTTTAACAATATTTGTAGATTATGTGAGAGTGAACAATAAATAAATATTATTATTATTATATTATTTAGTTCCCTACCTACGTACTTAAGTCATGTTTTAAACTCTCTACATCCTGATTTTATAGCACAAACCCATAATATAAGAGAGGTATAGGCTAAGAAAAGCTGTGAACTGGTTGTGAAATTTATATTTTTTTTTAGTTCCAGAAGTTTGTTAGATTTTTATGATTCAATATTAGTGACACTTCATGTTTAATTGATAAGAAAACACAAAATGTTATATTTATTAATTATTAAACCGTGCTATTTCATAGTTTTTAAGGAATCTATTTCAATTTTATAGCAAGTTATGTGAAACTTTAAGTTCCTATGGATAGAAGTTGAGTTTCAGTATTATGATGATTCAGTATTGATGAATATGTCAGTTATATGTTTAATTTGAAGAAGTTTAATATACGTTGATTGTTTTTTCTGAAACTTGTATTTATTTACACAAAAATATGGAGTTTATCGAGGGGTATAATTTGACTTATATTTTTTTACACATTTTTTTACAGAGCTAGGATTATTGAAAACTGATATAAGTTAGAAAAAACTTAACTATAACGTATTACAAAGTGTAAAAATATATTTTTAATGGTCTTAAATACAACTTTTGTTCGAGCATTATTGTGCTAAGAACATATACGTCTGAGTTATAGTATTTTAAAAGTTTATGTATATCAGTTTTCACCAAGACAGAAGATGAGTGTTCTGAGGGTGCACTGTGACATAAGTAAACTTGTATCATTTAACACATAATTTTTACTCGTATTTGACATATGAATGGGTATAACTCACAGATTTCTTACGATTTTCTCCGAATTTATAAACTTTATCAAAAAACTATAAATGTATGTTTAAAGATCATGATTTTATCAATTAAAATAAGTGATCGGATCAAGTTTAGCTCTCTTGGTTTATGAGCTAGATTTTTTAAACTTTGTTTTCGCTCTCCTGTAAAATTATGATTTTCGACTTGTATCAGTTTTCACAGGAGGCACAGATATAAGATTAAAATATAGTATACGCACATGTTATTTTGCAAATCAGACGTAGAATTCCAAGTTTAAAAAACGAAAAACGGAAACATTTTAGTAGTTATGTCTCTATAATGTTATAAGCTCTAAGCAAATATTACCCTGCTGCAACATCAAAGGTTAAACGACTACATAGCTTTAAGGTTAAGGCCCCATACTCAGTCAGCCAGAAGAGCCAATCACCGCGCTCCCCCGTTCCGTGATTACTATGAACAATGGCGCTCTAAAGTAAACGTCTTAAGCGACAAATCACTATTTTTGACACTATTAAAGTAATTTGAAAAAAAGTATAAAAACTGAAACACTTATCTTTTAGGTATAGTACTTATATATGTTAATGTTAAACCTGGTGTCGATATTTTCACAATTGAAGTAGACAGAAAGCAAAAGCTTTCAAAACAGGGTTAACTTTTTGATTTTTTTCTATCGAGCAAAATGAAATGAATCGTGTTTTGGAAACACTAGTCTAGTAAAGCATATTCATGTTAATCTTTTTCTTTTTTTTATGACATTGGAAGGCAAACAAGCAGACGGATTTCCTGATGTTAAGAAATTCCCGCCGCCTAGAGACACCAAAGATGGTAAATGTGCGTTGCCAACCTGAGGTCAGGATGTTAGGCCTCGAGCAAAAGTAAGTTTACCGGCTACCTTACCGTCTGAACCGGAACACGTCATGACGTTATGGCGGCAGAAATAGGTAAGGCGGTGGCACAAATCCGGGCGAGTCGCTGCGAAACTCTGCCACCTAGTCAGATGTCACGGTGTTAGTGATGATAAGCCTATGTTCGCCTTTTACGAGCTGCCTGGAAAGAAAGGCAGATGGTCTATTTTGCAAAGGAGCCCGGACCAACACGGGGAAAATGCCTATCAAAATTAAAACTAGTTGTATGTCGAGATGTCTTTTACAGTGCCTAAGTTATGCTTGCCAGGCTTGGAAATACACAAGCAAAAGTAAAGAAAAAGACAGCAATATGTCAACGGGGACTAGAACGCAACATGCTAAACATAAAAAAATACAAAAAATTACACTCAAAAATAAGAAAACTATCACAGGTCAATGACACTACCATTTTCCCAAAAACATAAACGGTATTATTAACATATGGTTTAGTTTATATTTTTTATAATATTACAAATACGTTATGGTTTCATATCTTGCAAGAAATAAAGGAGTTTTTATTTTATTTCATTTACTTATATATGAATAAAAAATGTGTGTTTTAAAAAAAGACGGTTCCAGCTTATCAGCTTGAAATAACTAAAACTTTTATTTCCCTAGAGCAAAATCACGACTATTGTCTTTGTTTTCATTACCACTATCTCGTTGTATTAAACATATACTCACATAATATGTGAAACGTTTTATAAAAGATGGAAGAAACAACGAAATGTCTCCAAAAAATTAAAGAAAGAAAGAGATTCCTGTGACAGTTTGATTGCTTTATAATTGCAAAAGATTTACGGGAGCGTTACCATGTGCACCGTAATTACGGTAAATACACCGTAATCAAAACTATTTTACCATCAACAGTCGAAACATGACAACAGTGACAAAATCTAGCGTAATTTGTAATTTAATTATTTGTAAAAATTTTAATTATTGCCAGCCTCCCCATTACTGATATGACTGATATAGTTCTTATTTTAATATCCGTGGAAAAGTTACACAAATTGAATATAACCCCATAGTAAGCAAATTATATGCTTGTGTAATGGGTCAACGATACTACTACATAGAAAAAAAAGGAAAAAGTATCTTCACGCCCATATCCCCAGAGGCACAACCAGGGCACCCATGACTAGCTGAAGACAATAAGTCCCACAATGTGATAGGTGGCAAGCCTACCGCCAATCGGGCTCATTTCCAATCCCGAGTAACATTTTTTTTATCATTAAATTGGAAAAACCCAATTTTCTTTTTGTTGCCCGACCCGGGAATCGAAACCGGGACCTTATGCAGTCAAGTCCAACAACTGAACCGCTAGACCACAGAAAACTGCATAGAAATACTTAAATAGATACCAGGATAAGTTTAATAAACACCCAGACCCGGAAATGCAGACATAAATGTTCATCACACAAATACTTGTACCCGTTGGGAATCGAACCAGAGACTCGCCTTTGGTCAATGTAGTTAAGCGTGTACGCTAGCCACTCGATCAACGAGGCGGTCTTGCTTTGAGAATGTCGACTTTCAAATACGGTTCCAATTTTGAAACTGACTAAAACTTCAAAATACCTATAAAATAAATTTTCATTATCCCTTAATTTAATAAACTTTACAACTAATTCCCCGCATAGCAACCTAGGCTCAATGAAAAGGCTCACTGGTTGTCGTTTTTTTTTTCGTTGGTTGTCGTGCTAATCGTCATTTTGTTACGCAATAATATATTAAGTTTTCCATAGATGCGACAGAAATAACACAGTGTTAAAAATGAACAGGAGAAATTGCGGCAAGCACTAACGTTACGGCGGCAGGAATGGGGAAGTCGGTGGTACTAATCCCAGCGAGTCACTGCAAAACTCTATCATCTAGCCAGATGTCATGATGCTAGTGACGGTAAGCCTATGCTCGCTTTATACAAGCTGCCTGGCTGGAAAGCAGATGTTCTATTCTGCAAAAGATTCTATACCAACACGGGGATTTTAGGTGATCAGTTAAGTTGATTATGTGAAAAACTACTAAAGTTACATAGTAAAGCTGTATATTTAAACAAATAAAAAACAAGTTTTTATCAGAAAAATATTTTTGGTTAAAAACTCGAAAGGGATTTTCTGAAAATTGGACTTTAAAAGTACCTTCTCATCATGGTTTTTCACAAAGCTCAAACACGATGGTTTGACGTTAGAAATTTCTATAATTACTATTCGCTTTTATTAACTTATATCCTCAATTATACCATATACCATTCATTGTTACTGAAATTAAGGATATACGCTGAAACTGAGCTCAGTCATTTAATTTAACTGCTTTAAAATTGAATAGCATAATTAAACACAAAAAAACATTGTAAGATACATTGCAAGTTAATCAAAAGCATGTAAAATTAATTGTTACTCGCAAAAACCAAAACTATTACTCATGTAAAAAAAGCATGTTCACGCCTAATTCCCTGAAGAGGTAGGAAGAGGTAAGACCCTGGCACCCACGACTAGTCGAAGACATTAAGTCCCTCATTTTAATAGATGGCAAACCTATCGCCAAACGGGCTCATATCTAATCCCGAGTAACATTTTTTTTATTAGAAAATTGGAAAAAGCTATTTTCTTTTTGTTGCCTGACCTGGGAATCGAACCCGAGACCTCATGCAGTCAAGTCCGACACCATGATCGCTAGATCAGAGGCGAAAACTAATACATACTTATCATCTAATCTAACCATACTAAAAAAATTCTAAATTTACTTTTCTTCTAAAATACTTGACGATTTTAATCAAATTTGTATATATAGTATGCAGTTTATTCCAACTTGAAAGATAGAATAGCTTAAATTTAAATATAAAGTCGTAATGTTACAAACTTAGAAATTTATCCACCCGGCCGTCGCCGGGGCGTGCTGCTAGTATGATATGAAATAAAACTGTACTGTGACATACTATTACTAGACATAAAACTATGACATCTTTAAATTCATTATTTCAACTGAGAGCCGACGCAGAGTCACGTGTATGGGGGAAATTGTGAAAACTTAATTGCTTTTGAATAATAAATGGTCCTGGATAAAAGCTTTCCATGTACATAGAAAGTGAAGGGTCAGACTGTTCATCACGGAGGCTATTTCGGTTTAGATATTTTTGGTAAAATAATACATATTAGTAGAACTACTTAATTAATATTAATTTGAAATATTGAAACGAAATATGCTTGTATGCTTTAGAGTTTACAATTTTTAGCAACAAATATGTAACACGCCTGATTAACAATACTGAAGATCTGTGGAATTGCTCATCAATCTCAATTCGTGCAATATTGGAAATTAAAATCGGTTTTAGTTACTTTTGAGTACACTACTATCGATTTATAGTAATATAGTAATTATATAATTTAGTTTATAGTAAACAGTAAATTATTTATGAAATGTAACGTATAACCTTCCTTAGAACATAGTGTAAATATAGTTTAGTAAATTTCTTGTAAATCGTGGCCGTAATACGGAGAGACATACAAAAAAGAGACATACCGTATTTTTAAAATGTTGTACATGTTTTTGCTGATATTTTTTAATTGCCTGCATATTCTTTTTAATGTTTCTAATGCACAGAATTTACACTTGCATAGTTTTATCATAAGTATTAATTTGTACACAATAAACGAGGAATATTCATTCGATCTTAAAATTAGTATTAGAGTACATACAAACGGGGGTCTTATCACAGATATAAAACTTCTTACAATTAACCAATACATAAGTAAACATAAGTAAACATCCCTAGACATATCACACAAATTGAATCTAACCTCAAAGTAACCAAATTATATGCTTGTGTTATGGGTGTTAGTCAATGGTCATACTAATACATAGAAATACTTAAATAGATACCAGAATAAATTTAATAAACACCCAGACCCGGAAATGCAGACATCTAAATGTTCATCACACAAATGCCTGCCCCCGTCGGGAATCGAACCCGAGCCTCGCGGTTGGTCGTTGTAGTTAGGCTAGCCACTCGACCAACGAGGCGGTCAGAAAATAATAATTAATAATGATTCGACCGAGTCGTTGCTAAGTTCTCGTTAGTATACTAGTAGCAACAGATTATTGTTGAAAAGATAAATAAAAGCATTACCTACCTGCTTGCTGTATGGGTAAAACCGCAGTATAGGCTAGTTGAATAAAATGTTTTCATGGCATTTACATTGCGATATCGCAGACGTAACGTGATGTATATTTCAGATTGTATTATAAGAGGTAATTCAAAGGTATATTGGTCTGAGTGACTTTGCATAAACTCTAAGACTGATATTAATTTGATAAGAGGTAGCGTTTTGGTGACTAGTATTTTCTTTTTAATAAGAAAGTTAAAGAAATTGGCAACATAAGAAATAATACTATATAAGTTGTCATAAGCACCATATAAAACTTATAAATGATTAAAACGTAGAAAGTTGGCATCATAGTCCGTATTCATATATTGTTGATTATAAACTATCTGTTGCACTCGGGTACTATCTTATCCTTTATCCAAACTGGAACTGGTAGTCCAGACAAATTGAGACAAGTTCTGCCATCTAACTTACAGTACTAGTAGAATAATCCAGCAGTTTAATGGACTGGATTATTGTGCCATGCCAAGGAATAAGTATTACGTACAGAAAGCGCACTGGTGTACATACCACAAGCAAACTTTGACTTTGAAGCTTAAAAATTGTGTACCAAGATATGTTGCGTATAGGGAGTTGGTCCAACTTATGTCAAAATTGACGTATATCAATCAAAATCGAAACTTAAAATGTAGGTTTAAGGCTTACTCAGCAGTGGGCGTAGCTGAATTAAATTTCACGATGTGACGTCAGATATGGTCTTAACATAAGACACGTCAAGAGGTGCGTCTGAATGTACGGATGGTCCGGAGTGAGACCCCGTTTTAACGTGTGAAAATCCTCATGGATACCCGCTAATTTATGAGAAACTAGCGGGCTATATCTGTCTGTCGTCGGACTCCTACCGACTAAAAAATTAACGGTGTAAAATCTATACTTTTTTGTGATTCACACTTTTTTGTAGGAAATTTATTTAATACTATTTCGTTACTTTATAGCCAACCGGTTTCATTTTGTACAGCATCATCAGGGCTTTAAAATTAAAGATAAAAATACTGTTTTAGTTTAACGTTCAGTACATATTTAAAAATATTTTTAAGTGTATAGTGAGTGTTAGCCGTATGCTTATTTTCTAACTTAATGTCATAAAAAATAAGCCGATTTTATTTATGCCGTAGTCAATCCAACAAAATGACAAAAAATACGATTGAAAATCGCTTAACTCAACACCGTAGCCACACCCTTAGTAAAGGTGAACCAGGAAAAACCACGAGGTAGACCCATAAACTTTGATTAGATTTTGTAACGGGCCGCGGCACCGTACATTAGAATGCGTGAATCGCGACCAACGTAATTGAATTTTCTAGGTCATTGCTCGAGATTTGGAGTTAGTTGGAAGATTATGCATAGCTTGCGGCAAGGGATTTTCTTTATCCGCAAGGTGAAGCACATCAAAGAGAATTTTCGTGGTGCCGTTTAAATATCTCTCGAGTAAAATCGTTGTAAATTAAAAAGAAAGGTAAAATAATACTGGAAATTCGTTTTTTAAGCTTATTTTAAACTAAAAGTAACATTTCTTTAAATAATATTTTTTCAAAAAACTGAGAAACTTTTCGATTTATTATATACCTGCTTACGTTATAAAAATATTTTATTATCAAAACTTCAAATTTTCCATTTTTAATAAAAATAAAAAAGGAGTTTCCCAATTTAATATAAGATTCATTTAAAGAATGAATTCCAACGCTTTCGTGCTAAGCAGTTTGAAAGAGGAGAACTCGGTTTATTTGTCACAAGTCCCTTGATTATAATTGGATGGTGGAACTACGACTCATCGATATCAACATATACCCAGTAATTTGTAAACGACATTAGATGTTAATAAATAATATTGTTATATTTGGAATTGGTATATTATTTTAATATATCCCAGTCGTATTGTAACAAAACTAAGGAAGACACTAACAGTAAATTTATGACTAGCCCCAAGTAAATAGTAGCCCCTAAACAGGCATCGTAAACCTTAAATGAATATAACTTATTCTTTTCCCCGTCACATACATCACATTACAGGTGGTTAAATTGTAGGCGGTGGTAATAAACAGAAAGCCATCTTTATTTATATATACGAGCGACGTGACGGGTATCTTATTTGCGTATCAACTATTTTCACTATGTTCGCTATGATCGCTTTTTGTTTAGGAAAAAAATTACGTCGTAACTTAATTATGTAGTTAATGTTTCTTAAAAAATATTTCTACGTGTGTTATTATATTTTTATTTGAAGTTAATCAAGGTTACATAAGTCTTAGTGTCAACTTAAAAGTTAATTTTAATAAATTACGTACAAGCACATAGCATAGCACAAAGCGTAGCTAATACATAAAAGCGTTTACTCAAAATCACTCATTTGCCAAAGTCTTCTTTCTTTTAAGTCGGTTCAAATGATTAAATTTTAATTATAAATAAGCTACACCATCAGTGTTGGTGGAAAAATATTTAATACAAAGTTAATATATATTAAATTTAAAGCATCAAAATTGGTAGTCGGTAATTATTATATAGTCTAAGTACAATAAAGTCAGATAAATCCACTGAATATCTTAGGATCTTTGGAAGTAGGCCCTTTAAAATAAAATAAAAAATAAAGTTGCTTCCGCAATGACTGAAAAATCAATTAACACAAAATATGTAATGTCAAACATATGACCTCCTTTTACAATGTCAGTAAAACCGAAAGTCTTAATCGCTAACATATATTAAATTCTAACACCAAAGCGTTTACTCAAAAACACTTCCATAATTATATGTAACAGTCCCCAGGGACGGAGTCGAGCTTCGTAAGTTTAATAACGTGAAACCCACAACATTTAACACCTCACTGGCTCGCTGTTTTAGTTGAAATGAATAAGGCTAATCCCTTGTGCTATTTCTAAACTTTAATTAGAACCTTGGAGGTCCCAAACTCGCTGACTGTTCGGTCCCTTGACGAGGGGTTCCTGCCAATTAATAAATAATAATGGACTAGGAACCAATGGCTTGTAATTAATGTATGATGGTGAAAATTCACAGTGTATTCACATTATTAATAAATAACAAAGTTTTTGTCCAGGATTCACCCCTGGATGGATTGCGACTAAATATGGCACTCAGGCACATTGTGACCTTATGACAGATTATGGCTACTTTTTAGTAGTATAGCTCAATCCGCAATCGTCGTCGTCAGCTTCGTATGGCAACTAAAAACAACAAACCATATTTTGACGATTGCCATGTATTTGTATTTGAATCCTATAGTAATAAAGAGGTTATCCACTCTACTAGAAGTGTTCTGTGTATATTCGCCATTAGTTGATTACTAAGTCAACTGTTTTGTAAGAGATTAAGGTCGACTTGAGGTCCCAAAACTCAGACTCTGTCGGGACTTTTGACAAGGGGTTCATGCCAATTATAAATAAGTAATGTACATCCGCAGGCTTCGACTGCACGGCAATAGGCGCCTGTTATTTACCTATATTTTATATTCAGAATAACATTTTACTTGAAAAAGTGCTATAAGTTTGACGTGCCTGTGTGTAAAGAAGCATGTCTGTGGCGGTATTCATTTTAAACCAATAAACCGGTGTAATTTTTCTATGCGGACTTTTTATTGAAGCTAACTTTACGTTATACAGGTGGTTCTTAGGGTAGATTAGATGTAGGTTTTGTCGGGCGTTAGTAAATTTTTTAATTGCCTCTGTGGTCTAGCGTCGGACTTGACTAAGGTCCCGGGTTCAATCCCCGGGTTAGACAACAAAAAAAATTGTATTTTATTTTTAAATAAAAATAAATTTGCCCGGAATTGGGTGTGTTCCCGGTTGGGAATAAGCTTGCCACCTTTTAACATTGCGGGACTCAATGTCTTCGGCTAGTCGTGTGTCCTGTACTTCTACCTGTTCAAGGTTTTTTTTCTTTTGGTGTTATGACAATTTATTTCGTTAATATCCATGACATCCATGCTCTACATTTATATTTAATTAATTGTTCTGGCAAACTTCCATCCTTTCAGTTTGTTTGCGGAAAATTAAGATGTTATTTTTCCTAATTTTCTCGCATTCAAACTGGATGAAAAATATCCTTTGTCCGTCTCCTGGCTCTTATAATACTCGTCATAAATTTTTAGTCAAATCGGTTTACCCATTCTTGTAATTAACACGACTTTCTACTATATAATATGTAGATTACTAGGTGGTAAAGATTCGCAGCCACTCGCCTGGATTGGTACCACCACCTTATCTATTCCTGCCGTCATAACGTGAGTGTTTGCTCGGTTCAGACAATAAAGTAGCCCGTAAACTTACTTTTGTTTGGGCCTAACATCCTGCACTCAGGTTGGCAACGCAACATTTCCACATTTAGTGCTAGCGAAACCAGAGGGCGTGAATTTCTTATCATCAGGGAATCTGTATGCTTGTTTGCTTTTAATTAATTTTAATTAAAAGTTAATAAATGATTAGTATACATAAATATCAAAATAGGACCAACAGTTTTATTTTACCTAGGAATCAATCAAAATAAAAGTTTTTAACAGACACATTCTTTTTGCCATTTTGTAATATGTATATATGGTTTCACAGAAAAAATAAATGAAACCAATCTACCCAATTTTCAGTTCAATTTCATGTGCAAAATTAAATAAAAAGTTCACGCTAGGAGAACAAAAACTGGATCTATTCTATGTAGGAATTGAAAACTTGTATTTCAGAGTAACATTGATAGGTACGTGGATAGTCGAAAAAATATTTAGGTAGGTATAATCCAAGAGCAGGTGAACAGAAACAACAATACTTTTAAATTACATATTTTGTACTTTCAACAATATACTTTGCAATAGGTTGTTGTAAAATGTGTACTAATAAATAGCTGGATTGAACTTTTATTCTTTGTCTGTCGCTATTGATGCTCATATAATGTAAGCCACCTACTGAGTGCTCAAATGTTGTAATACAATTTTTAATGCCGTGATGTCCTATAGCTACTAAGCTATAAGTGATATTATTATTAAATGAGTTTATTATTTAATACCTAATAATTATTACATAATGGATAAGATAAATTTCTCAATCAACAACAGCCAAAATTTTAATTCTCTTAAGATATTGGATTAAGAACTTTGTATTTGTATGATTTTTCGCTTTAAAACTTGTGAAAATGAATTCTACGAAGGCAACAGAAAAAAAATTCTTTTTTTAAATACTTCCACACCATAGTTTCACTTTAAATCATTATAAAAAAGTGCGTTTGTCAGTCCAATTATTTACTCACTTCAAAAACACTTAAACTACTGCTTTCATTACTAACACATTCTGTATCTGAATTTGAATTACTATTACAAGACCAGCTGTCATTGATACGAATGCCAGGAATAAAAATTGAGTTTTTATAATCACGGTCTTTCATTAAGACCGAAACATTGAAAGATAAAAAATGTCACGCTTATGAAGCTCATTTATAGTAATTTTAAACATTTGTACTTTTCAATTATACTTTTCGGTATAAAATATAACGATCTTATCCTCCGCTGGTTTTAAATCTTGTAGTTCGGTTAAAATGTCAAATTATTCTAGCGCGATTGGTAACAAGGTAGTGGAGTGATTTTAATGTGATAAAATAGCAAGTATGCTGATAAGACTTTCTGAGGAAAAAAAACAACTATGGTCTCCATACATGCTTTTGGCACTTCGCTGCCCTGTGACCGGTGTATAAGACGATATGTGCAAGTCTACCGACTACCCTACTTTCCGTATCGGAACATAACACAATTTCAACATCAGAAATAGGTATAGGATCCCTACACGGGTATGCCTCGCTATGGAGCAGTTTGTATACTGGTACTTACACTAGTACTTACACTAGTGTTAGTACGAATATGTAATTACAAAATTTAACTAAAGCGTATTTTAGGTATTAAATGACCCAGTAACAGCGAAACACGACTAAATTATTACTAAGTCAAATGTATCAACAGGTGAACGCGGTATGTGCCAGAATAAAGTGAAATAATCCTGTATAATAACATAAATATTAGATTATTATAAAATCTGATAGTTTTTCGTGAATTCTAAGGAATTTTGTCGAATTGATAAGTTGTTCAAAATATAAAATTTTAATAGTAATACAACATTCGAATAAATTTTAAATCGTTTATTATTATTCAATTGATTTAATTTCATATCCCTTAAGGAAGGTCGTTTCTTGTCTTAAGCTCTTGACCTAATAGTAGATAGAAGCGGGGTTTCTGCTCTCGATAAGTGAAAAAATTCAATTACAAGCCGGCCTGCAGCTGCATTCTGATTGGACAGGAACGAGCGGGCAGAATTAATCTAAGTTGCCGTGTTCATTTTATACAATATTACGGGGTGGATTTGACCCGGTCTCTAGATTGTGGATTTTGGTTTTAATCTATTTGTATTTATACTTACAATATATATAAGATTTTCGCGAATTAGTTAATGATATTTCAGATAGGGATTCGGAATTAGTAACTTATAACGTAAAAAAATAATAAAAAAGTAAATTAAAAACGTACATATAATCGAAGTACTAAAAACATACTAAGAAGTTACCACTCTCAGCTATTGCCCGTGCATCGCGCGGGTTCATAAACCTTAAGCGGAATATTAAAAGGTCTTTAATTTGTTAATTATGATTCTGATTTTTAAAATTTTGTTATTACTATTTTAGAATATACAACCCCAATTTCGTGTACTAATTTGAAATGACATATATGACCTGTAAAGATAAGCAAAGAGTATAAAGTACAAATGTCACGATTTTTGCAGCTAGCTTGCTTTTGCAGCTGAAAAGTACATGTGTGTGTCTGTCTGTGGCATCATAACTTTTAGACGGATGGACCAATATCAATGCGGATTTTTTCGTTTCAAAACTAACACGCCCAATTTGTTTCTTATCTATATTACATACATATCTTCACGCCAAGTCCCTTACGGGGTAGGCAGAGAGTATCGAGTGCCAGACCTCACGATCCTGATAAACCTGTCTTGCTTCCTTCACATTCATTACCCTTTTCCTTACATATAGGTTTCGTATGACGTGTATTAATTGATTATTATGACACTAACACTTTCTGTATACCACATAAAATGTCACGAGTTGATTAAAATTATACAATTATTTCATTTGCTAAAAGTATTGCCGAGTTTTGGCGCCATCAGGAGAAAAGATGGTCGAAGTTTTTTCATAATTATTGAATTTCGTGTTAATATTGAGTGAAATTAGTCAATTTTGGTGGCATTTTGTACAATTTTGTTCGGTGATAGAGCACAAATGAAATAATCATTAAGAAATTAGCGTATCGTGTATTTCCTCGTTGCCGCCAAATCTCATTACAGAGCTTGTGTAGTGAGCCACCACTTTACCCAAGAGCCTGACATGACTTCCTGACGACTTGTGACTGATGACTTATTATAATTAATTGAAATTGATATAAAATTCGATGCAAATTTCTACTTGATTAATGGCTAAATACTAACGTGAAGGCCAAAACCTAAAGAAAGAAGAAAAGTATTGCCAGTAGCGGAGTAATAAATAAATAACTGTATTTACACACATGCAGATAAAAACACACAGAACATTCCCACATGATATTATTAAGATGGGGCTATAGTTTAATATCATTACGTCTAATATATTTTGTTGATTCATTTACTATCAGAGTCTTAAGGGGCTATATACGCTAAAATATGTCAGCAGTTTTTTGATTGATTGAAAGATTGAAAAAAATTGAAAGATTGGCAAACTGTATCCAAAAGGGTGGAGGATAACTTAAAGTTAATCTCCGACTGGTTAAATTCTAATCTTTTAACTTTAAATGACAAAAAGACAAACTTTGTTTGTTTTCATAAAACAGCTGCATCGGCTCCATCTAATTTATCACGTATAAAAATACATTCCACTCAATGTCTTTCAACCCAATGCACCCAATCCTGTAATTGTGTAGACCATATTCAGCGTGTATGTAGATATCTTGGTGTTATGGTGGACGAAAAATTGTCTTTTAAGGATCATATCTTACTTGTATCATCTAGAGTAAGAAAATTGATGCCAATTATGAGGTACCTGCGCGAAGCGTTAGATTGGAAGCTGATTAAGATGGTGTACATGGCTTTATGCCGATCTGTAATAGATTATTGTATTCTTGCTTGGGGAGGCTCTTCTACTTCCACCTTAATTACTCT
>NJDD01000384.1:520244-542831 GCA_002245505.1 Calephelis nemesis
TGTTCGGTTCGGAGAGTAAGGTATACCAGTCAAACTACTTTTTTTTTATACAAGAGGAGGCAAATGAGCAAGCGGGACCTGATCACCTGATGGAAAGTGATCAACGCCGCCCACGGGCATTTGCAACACCAGGAGTATCAAAAATGCGTTGCCGAACTTTAAGGATTGTACGCTCTATGTTGAAGGTCCCTAAATTGTTTGGGAATACCGCCCTCGGTAACTGATTCCACAAAGGTGTTGTGCGAGGTAAAAAATGTCTTCGAAATCACACAGTTGTAGATCGCCAAAAATCAAGATGGTGGGCATGATACTTTAAACTCTGTCGCAAAGTCCGAAGGCTAAAAGATTTAGATTTTTTACTCAAAAACTTGCAATGTTCATTACCAAATAACACCCCTCATTCGTGAGGGGTAAAAAATACCAAACAGAAACACTAAGCCCAGAAAGTCCGAGCACAACACCATTAACAATTGAACAATGAACGTACACGCCAATCACCGTTCGCGTGAGCAATCAAATTAAACATTCATAGCCTTTCACACGTCGATCTGGTAAGTGACGTTTGTGTACCACTGTGGTCATTTTTTATGTATACCACCATACATTTATCAGAATTAACAATGGCGATTGAATACGTTATTGTTAATACGTGGCGTTTATTTTTCTGTAGTTGTAGTTCAACCGATTAGTAAATTGTATTTATATTAAATGCATTCAAAATGTTTGTGTGGTATTCACTTAAGGTATCTAAGTTAAAACTATGCCTAAAATCTTATAGATTTTGAATCAGCCAATAAGTGAGATAGCATTCACAGGTGTATTTATTTTATTTAAAGCCTCAAAACTNNNNTTGGCCATACAAAATAAATATGAAATCCATAAAAAATCAGACAAGTTGAGCTAGCCATAGAGTGGTCAAATTATATGGTTGCGATACAGGCTCAGTACATGGAAATATAGTAGTACTATTTAAATTATGCGCTTCGGCTATTTCCGTCAAGCTTCGGAAATCTGAATGTATTTTTAAAATATCTATATATATAGAGTTGTTATAACATTATTAATCATTTCCCTTAGACTAGGTCAGCCAATTTAAAAATGAAAGTATAAAGTATAAAAAGAGTAAAAAGTGTAAATCCGAAACGCATAATTTAAATAGTAGTACTGTACGAGATGTTTGAATAACGTAATAAGTGTCTTTATCCAAAGAAACTAACACAAACGCATTTTGTTTCTATTCAAATTCAGCCTCATAGTAGAACTGCCGGATACTGACTGACACCAAGAACTCAGTCAGAGAATCACTTCTTAAATAACTCATGTATTTCATGAAAATCCAGCTTTAAGAAGAATTTCACAACAGGAATTTCCTCCTAATAACTCCATAAGGGAGTTCGCAAATGGTTTTTGTCATGTTATTGCATTTAAATTATTCAAATTGAGCTCGCTTAATTAAGTTCAAAATTTTGCTAAACGTATTCATAATTATCAAAATTATAATGATAGAAGTTGCTACATAAACATAAACAAAACGTTAAATTTTGATGATACCTACGAACGTCCGAGAGTCGTTAAAACTTTACCTAATTATACAGTGTACATGCTAGGGTTAAGATGACTTTTACGGCTTTATCCAAAGAATGAATTTTTGAAAACTTTAACGCAAGCAATTTTTTTTTAATTTTGCTGTCTAATTTTTGTTTTTTGACGACGAAAAAAGGGCTCCGTGGTAACAATATTGAGAAACATGTTATATTTTGTTCCTTTTATTGACTTATTAATTCATTGAGTAATATTTTAACATTCAAACAAATATTTGACTAGATGACCCAAAATAACATTATATTTTTTAAACAGAAAATAATTACTGGGTTTCAATTTTGTATTTCTCTACTTTCGTTTTGGTTGATTTATTTTTAGTAATTATATTATGCAACAAAGTGCAATGTATATTAAAAACGATGACTATATTTTGTTCAAATTAATTTACGTTTTTTTTATAGAGATCAACATATATACATAGTCATTTGTATATATTTTGTCCTATTTCATTTTATTTTAATTTTTGTTTAAAAGTCTTTAGGCAGTTCGCCAAATAAAAAAATACTGTATTAAATACGTATATCAAACGGACATGTCAAATCTATAAATGGATTTCGTTTTACGCCATTCGGTTGTGCAACCATTAAAAAAGGAGACTGGACCAAAATCATCCGACACTAAAATAGTCTGCTCTATGATTTAGTATAGAAAGACAATCTAATTAATGATACGCTATGATCTTCCTGTACAGTGCAAGTAAGCAAAACTTCGGGACTCACTATGATAAAGGGACTTATATAGTGCAATAGCCCTATATCCCCCCTCGAACAAGAAAGTTTCCGTTTTAAATTAAAGGGCGTATTTTTAAAGATATAAGGGCTTTTCCAATTCCTCAACTTGAAAATTAAGTGAAGTAGTTGCGCTATCTGTTGTCGAGTAGTTGAACTCCATTTAGATATATTATAAAACTAAGTTGATAAAATGTTAAAAAGAATTCACGATACGATAAAGAGACTTATATACTTTAGTGCAATAGCCCTTTATCCTCCCTCGAACAAGAATGTTCCTGTTTTAACTTAAAGGGCGTATTTTTAAAGATATAAGGGCTTTTCCAATTCCTTAACTTGAAAATTAAGTGAAGTAGTTGCGCCATCTGTTGTCAAGTAGTTGAACTCCGTTCAGAACAACGATTATTTGAGTTGCGTTTCGAAATTTGAGGCGCGAAATTTGAAATTCCAATTTCAACAAAGTCTTAAATTACATTTGTTTCTATAATAAAGTTACTAAATTTTGTGTATTTATACACCATTAAGTAGCTTTTATTTTGGAGTTGAAGCGAGATAATTTTAGTTGTTCAAATTATTAATTATTAATTCTGAAAATTTAAAATTTAAGTTTTCAAATTTCGCGACTTTACTACTTATGCTATAGCTGCAGAACTTATTGTTACGGCGGACGATAATGTCGAGTATATTCTAGAAGGTGTAAAAGAATATATTCTCGAACTTTTCCGAATATCCTAGAGCCTAGCTCTCTGAATATATAAGGGCCCGGTATCACCCGCCAGAGTTAGTTCGATTTGAAAAGCGATTGCGAAAGAAAATGAAAGAAGTTATCTGTCAGCATTTATTTTTAAGTATTACGTGTATTTTTAATAGCGTGTTTAATTAATTCTTGATTTTGAAGCCGAGAAGAAAAAAGTCGTCTGTGAGCCTTTATTGTGAAATATCAAATGTAAGTATTTTTAACCGACTTCAAAAAAAAGGAAGTTCTCAGTTTGATTATTAATCATTTATTTTAATTATTTTTTAAAAAATAATTAAAAGTGTCTTTAATTAATTCTAATGGTTGTTTTTCTTTTTCTTGTAATTGTTTGTGTATAAAATGTTAATGTTAATAGTTTAATTTATATTTTACTGAATACAATGCCTAGACGTAAAAGAGGAGGAGATCTTGCCAGTTATGCAGCGAAACGGCGAAAACAAAAAGAATATCGAAGAAATAAAACGAAAGAAGAGCGCGAAGCACGTTTACAAAATCAACGAATCAGGATGAGAACTCTGAGAAGCACAAAAAGTGAAGAAAGAAAAGAGAACGAAAGTATAGAAGAATCGAAAATTTTAAAAGATGATTTAACAAAGGAAGCATTCCACTACGAACCGACGAAAAAATATTACAATCATAAACATGTTGTGATCGGAAAAATGGATAACATTTGCCAATTATCAAAATTATTAGCAGTGACTTCGTAAATACGCCGAGTTAAGTAAAAAACTTTATTTTTTTTGTTTTTTTGAAAACGCTTTCTTAGTATCCAAAATTTTTAAAACACGTCATATGAATTAAAAAAAACAACCGCATTTTTTTTGGATTAAGAACCTCTTTTTAAGTCGGTTAAACATAAACAAGAGTTCAACATTATTTAGGCTTTTACAGTAACGTATACAAAACAATGAATTATCCAAAGCACATGCGAGTTCTCACAAAAGCCGGTTCCACCATAGCTGTGTTAATGTCACAAGCATACAATAGGACATTTAAAACAACATCACTTTCATAGCTCGTATTACTGTACACATAGGGTTTATTTTAGCATATGAAATAGATGTTCTAAAATAAATTATTTATTTCAGACAAGATTTTTCATATGACTTTGGATGTAACCAGGTTTTTATTGCATACTTTTCATTCTACAGCTGTTTTAAATTTAAATTTAAATCTTTACCTAGGCACATATTAAGTCAATATCGTAAGAAAGAAAGGAAATTATTTATTTTCGGAATATGTGTGTAAATGAGATGTTACAAAAATATCTAAGTATATCAACATATTCTGTCATGTTTATGTGTGCAAATATTTTAATATTAATAATAAATATTATTTATTTATATTTGCTTTAACTTTTAAGCTAATTATTTACATTTATAACTAGTTTAATTATTTATTATCAAAAAATTTTAGAACTATAATTAAATTTGACCCTGTGTACCGTAAACTACCGTATATTAAAGGTAATTAAATAATATATATATTATACATATATACATGCTTTTTGTGTGATAGTACAAGGGTGTCCTGATGGTAGAGAAGAGACAAATGTTACCTATAGAGACGTCATGTCACAGGTGCATTGCTGTCCTGTGGCCGGGATATCAGACCTATTGTAGAAGTCTACCGACTACCCTACCCTCTGTGGGAGGAACAAGTTGCTGTACAGCACTGTACCGCTAGTGGTCTTTGATTGATTAGCTAATTTATATTTTGATACTGACCTATATTTTCCCAGTCCTCGCTTTTTACGAGCTGCTGCAGCAACATTAGAATAGTTTTTAGTAAAATATCTAACTGAATTAAGTAAATGACATAACGAACAACTGAACGCCTCTTATGATGGGAAGGGAAAAAGAGATGCTGCTTTAGGAGAAAAATAAATAAATTAATATCTCAGAATAAAAATAAGCGAACCTAACTTCAAAGTAAGCAAATTGAATGCTTCGGTGTTCGGCAACGATACTAACACAGTAATACTGAAATATATATTGACATAAACTTGATTTTTTCGTATATGCAATTTAGTTTAATACATTTTTTGAATGTTAATATTAATTAACATTATTAAGTCTACAAAGTACCCGTTGCTTTCAACATATCCATTCGTATTTAAATGAATTTCCGATTGAGGGACTTTTATCTTAATGTACCTTTACGTAAAGTCTCGTCACACAAACCCGCAGTGACGTATTACGAAACACCCATCTCTGCGTTTTTTGTGGTCCTCACAAAGACTAATACAGATGGTTCACTTGACAGCAATTTCATTAATACTTTACATTTTAGTATTCCTGTATATCGACATCTGAAAAGCGAGCAAATTTCATTCGATATGATTTAAATAAGACATCAGCTAAATATGTAAATTAAATACATGTCATAAATTTAACTATATCTTTCTTTTAATTACCAATAAAGAAAACTTTGAAGAAGAAAGGTATGTGGTTAATTTATTGGTATTGTAGGTTATGTGTGTGGTTAATTTTAGGTATAACTTTAATTGAGTTATCAAAAAGTCAATTATTATGAGGCATGTGAAATTTAAAGATTGCTGGTATACATTAAACAACATAAAAATATTCAAACTTATATTTTTTTACTTTGTGTGGTTATTTGTTGTTATAATAGAATGCGTTAGGCCTCAGAGAGGTTTAGTTTATTTTCATTAAAAAGAACTAAGGTTTCTTATTGATGAACATAACATAACATTACGACCGCCTCGTTGGTCGAGTGGATAGCGAACTCGCCTGGCTGCATCCACGAATCGCGAGGCTCGGGTTCGATTCCCGACGGGGGCAGGCATTTGTGTGATGAACATTTAGATGTCTGCATTTCCGGGTCTGGGTGTTTATTAAATTTATTGTGGTATATAATTAGGTTTTTCTATGTAATAGTATCGTTGACTAACACTCATAACATAAGCATATAATTTGCTTACTTTGGGGTTAGATTCAATTTGTGTGATTTGTCCAGGGATATTTATTTATTTTTTTATTATTATATCACAATTTCAATGGGTCAGCTCTTAGCTATACGAAACAAACGAAGATTATTTTTAATTCGATAAAACCGACATATTTCAGAAATACAACGTACGATAATGAATAATAATGCATATTTCATACTGCCTTATTTGCTGATAAAGCGACAGCAGCGCTACCTACCCGGTGCCAAATTTTCAAACCAACACATAATACTTTCAAGTAACTATCTGTATAACCTTTACTCGTATGGCTTTTTAATACAGAATGCCCGTTGATTCATTAGCAGTTGAATAATTGAATAAATCACGGTAATGGAGCCACGTTTTTTAAGCAAATGGAAGTAAAAAAGACAGTCATTTTGTTGACTTTTAAGCTGATTGCATTCATTTGGAACTCACCATTTTGTTCAGGTATTATTATTTTGATTACTTATTGAACTATAATGACAGAAGGGTTAATTTTTACTTATATAAATGAATAAGATTGAGACTTTAGGTCAATTAAACAGTACATTTGGTGTACAGCTGTGTCTTTTTAGTGGATTACTAAAAACTTTTTATTAATAATTAGTATGATGTTTAAGTAAAATCTTGCATTATAACATATTTTTATTTAAAATAATCTCATTCAATAATTAGAAGTTAAATTCTTAAAAAACACGTTTTTTTATTCTAAACCGTGTTTTGATAATTACCCAGATGTAGTGTGCATAGAACCATATCGTGCGTTAACAGTCATCAGTCGCGTCAAGTATTTTTTTTATTTTCAAAGTAACAATATACAATGGGAGCATAGTCAAAGTAGTAACACATCGGGATAACGCTGATGTTTCGATATTTAATACTTCTTTAGACTAAAAATAGCTGTATCTCTTCAAAGGATTGTTTATGTTAATGGAATTTAGATTTTAAAATCAATTATATAAGCAGAAAGCTCATTACGATACTTGGGACTTAAATAAGTAATTAACAAAACAATTTCTAAAAGATCCCTTTTGCCTCTTGGTGTAAATAAAGAGGAAATAATAAACCAGGTTCAGAATTAATATTATCTTAGCATCGGATAAATTAATACCAAAACAACGAACGCCCAAACAATATCTGTATAGAGTGTTAAACTTGACTGCTTCATCTTGATACTAGTGTTAGATTTGTATGGACATACCAGTGACCCACCTAATGTCACCTATGTTATTGTGAACGAGCGGACATTTTAAATAAATATATTATATTTATCTTCTTACTTATTCCTTCCGCTAAAGCCCCAGTGCTCGCTTTTATCGTATTATTTTTAGGGGGTATGGTAACTAATATATTGATACATATTTGAGATCTCGGCCGTAAAAGAGTGACGCACCAAAATAATATTCTTATGAAAAAATCGTGAGTTTAGTCTAAAATTGGAAAATTTAAATGAAATTTACAAAAATATAAATTTTTACATAACTGTCAATTGATTAACCGTCGAATTCAATGTTCATAACTATACATGACAACGTTTGTAGGGTTAACTAGTTAAATAAAAACTTTTATAACATCGAATCAAATTTTTGGTCTGTGTGTCGTATGTCGCATGACGGTCGACCGCGGAGTAGGGATAAAGTGTAAGGCGCTCGTCAGAACAGCCGGGGCCAATATTGCAGCGTCTATAGTTTATAGTTATAGATCACGTTTACCGTGGTTTTATAAAAACACACAATTATTTTATTATTATGATGAACTCACGTATGGATGTCCGTAGCTTCAGCCCGCGCTGTCGTAAGCGGCTAAGTTTCAATATCTAAATTCTAAATATTGTAAATTCGTATCTGTAGGCTAGCGATCCAGGTGTAAAACTTGACTTCATGAGGTTTCAGATTCAATCTTCAGGTCGGCAACAAATGTTTTTTTTCCAAATTTTTAATAAAAACCAAGTTGCCTGAGTGATTAGATATGTTCCCGTTTGATATTAGGCTTGCTACCTATAACATTTTGGAACTCAGCGTCTTTGGCTATTCACGGGTGCCCCAATTTTGTCTCTGCCTACCTTTTTAGGGGTACGGCCTTCTAATTAATATACAGAAATGGTGAGATTCTCTCGTACCTTAACTGGGTATTGAGTACTTCTCAACTTAATTCGTTATTGCTGAATTAAATTTTAAAATGCTGTCTAGCTCAGCTAAGGGATTTATTCCTGCTTCTGTTACTTTTTTCTTTGTGTATACTTTATGCGATTTTGACCAGATTTTGTAGTAATAATACCATATAAAAAAAAGAACTGTCAGGGATGTCCATGTTGACCTAGCCCAGAGGTGTTCCCTTAATTTGTTGACCGTCTCTGAATACTGGGTATAAACGTCAAATATCTGAAAGGACGGCCTATAACCCGTGAAATTAGGTCGTAACAACGGCTGTAATTCTTATTCTCGTTAGGTTTAGTGTAATTTTATGGCGAAATTTATAGGAAATTGAAACATTTTGAGTATTAAGTTATAACGGATGCTGAGTGAAGCTCATTTTGTTAATGAACTGGTATTTTACGGCACATTGTAATATTCAGTCATTTTAACATGAACTAACCTGCGACCGCAGTTTCGTACGTGCTGCTTAAAGCAATCTAGATTTCATTATCGCTGTTTCTTATTTCTAATTTAATAGTAAGTTCAGGAGAAATACCGTATAACTCAAATATTATCATAAATATAATATAAACTTTTCCAGAATTTCATAATATGTTAGTTATGTAATAGTGAAACCATAACATTTTAGTGATTATTTTTTCAGCATTAAAAATTCGATTGAATGTTTTTCTTTTCTTTCGTAAATTAGTTAAGCGATTACTCTGCCAATAGCCAACCGACTTTGATGTTTTTTTTACAAATATAGATTACTATTCCGAGGTGGTACCACATTAAGTTTTATCATGATCCGACAAGTGGTTTTTGACTGGTATTATCTAATACTGATACATATTTTTTTTTAAATGTACGTTTTTGTTAAGTATACCTTAAAAATTAGGGTGTCAATGAAATTGACGTAGGACCATTTCGGAAACAATTGCTATATTTCAAAAAAAAATCGCGACCCTATGAAATAGAGTTCGGTTTTGCAGTTTTACTAAACTTAATTGATATAATAAAATATAAAAGTGGTAATACTGTATTTAACAATTGAAAACATAGGCGTTAATTCTAAATTCCGACGACGCAACCCGTAATTTATTACTGTTAGTAAATAAATCTAGATTAAAAAACGGCTACAACCGAAACAAAAGATTAAGTTTGAGATTACGTACAACAATTGGTAACAGCCATCTTGAATTGTAATTTTGCACTCTAATTTGCAACGAGTAAACAAACTGTAGCTCATAATGTTCTATAGGAATATTCATAGCTTTGGTTAGCTTGGGGCTAGAAATACAATGAAGTGTTCCACGGCGAAACAAAAGCTGCTGTATACAAGCTTGAAGAAAGGGATTCAGTTTATTGGTCAGAACTGTTTGAAGCTCGTAAAGCTTTTATGAGCTTTCACATAAACGAAATAATAAGTTCTAGCGTTAACAAAGGTTATGATGTTTTAACAGGGAAATTTAAGTTTCATAATCACAATTGTAGTTTGGGTTAACGTGAGTCTTTTAATGATAGCGGTACCTAATTGTACCTAGGAAAATTATATAAAATATTCTAAACACAAAATGACAAAATATACTCGTAATGTAATTGGTATTATCCGGTGGGGATAATAACAAAGCTTCCAGACGGATGTAATAACGACTCTCGTCACCTTTGACCTTGCTGGTTTGCATCCGAATGAACCGTAGATTTAATTAAAAATTTTATATAGCTTTTGACGTCCTTGGATTATAAACATGTATACCCATCGGCAGCTAGTTTTTTCAAACATTGAATCCAAGTAGAGGGCAGATTAAATGTTCTGGAAAGAGAAACTATGTGCCGTTTACAAAAAAATGTTTGCCTATGTTTATAACATGCGTTTACTATATATTTAAAAAATATAATAAATATACTTCGTTCGTAAAATATACAGCCGTTTATCCCATTTTAAACATTAAATATGATCGTCTCTGTGGTCTGGCGGTCCAGCGCCGGATTTGACTTCTTGAAGTCCCGGGTTCGATTGCCATGTCGGACAGCAAAAAAAAAGTTGGAAATGAGTATATTCAATTTTCTAATAAATTAATGTTGCATGGGATTGGATGTGTTTCCACCTATCACATTCTGAGACTTAGTGGTTTCGGCTAGTCGTGAATCCCTACTTACCTCTTCGGGGATATGGGCGTGAAGATACTTCTGTTTTATAACGATAAATCCGTTAAGTTGGTAACACTAAACGACGAAGCATACAGGTAATCATGTTATGTTATCCGTGTAGTGTAGTAGCAATATAATCGGAAGATGGAAACAAAGTACCTACCCTTTTAGGTGGCTTTTATTGGAAAGCACGCTTACAAACATCGCGAAGTAATGAAAAGGACAAATGAATACGAGATACGGATAAGCTCCATTGCTGTGTTTATCATCAAAAAGGAAAAGGGTAACAAGGCAGATTATTTGACGTTAAAAATACTCACGACCAAAAGACGTTAGCTGTGTGTTGCTAAACATGATTTTGAGACTTAAGTTTTTAGTAGAAATAATAGATAGAAAAGATAAGTACAATTTAAATTAAGTTTTTACTCTTTTGACACTTTGTACTTTTGTTTAGGAATTGGCTGACCTCATCTCAATTTAAGCGAAGTGATTAATTATGTGTAATAAAAACTCTATATAGATATCTTTAAAATACATTCGAATTTCCGAAGATTGACGAATTCAATTCAAAAAAATCCAAAGCGCATTATTTCAATAGTACCTATTACTGTACAGACGTTATTGCTGGAACAGATGAGGCTTAGATATCGATCCGGGTGGATCATCGCTGAGCTCTTTCCATTAAGTGATAGTATCCTGCAATGAACTCCCAAGTCCCAATGGTACTCTTATCTAATCTTTTTCAGACACCTTAACATCATTTATCGTAATTGTCGTGTTTGATTGTAGGAAGGGTAAAAGCGTTAACTTATTTTAGCTTTGCTAGAGACTTGAAAAACTAATTTCTTGATGAAAATGTAATACCATATTTGAACTCTCTGTGGGAATCTTCATATATATATAATAACACAAGAAACATAAGAAATATATATATATATATATATATTTCTTAAGTTCGTGTGTTTGTCACTGAACTCCTCGTAGACGACTGGAGCGATTTTGATTAAATTTTGTGAGTGTTCAAGGGGATTCGAGAACGGTTTCGACTTACAATTTAGTCCACTAAAATGTTTTTTTTTTAATTGTTTTTTTATTTGTATGTAATCGTTGATTTTGGAATGTTTTACATTGAATCCGGCAGATTGCGCTTCTATCGGATGCGCTAAAAAATATATTATGTAGTAGCAGTTAGTGTCAAGCGATACGTTTGCTGGGTCGGCTAGTGTGAATATAATAATTATTGTTGACATCGCAATATATCGGTATGTATGTAGTTTTTATGTCTTAATTTGAAAAGTGTATCTTGGTTTACATTTATACCTTTTTTGTAATATTGGAAGGAAAACAAGCAGACGCTGATGGTAAGAAATTCACGCCACCTAGTGACACCAAAGGTGGTAATGGTGCGTTGCCAACCTGAAGCTATGATGTTAGGCTTCGGGCAAAAACAAGTTTACTGGCTACCTTGCCCTCCGAACTGAGACACGTCAACGGCAAGCATAGACGTTATGACAGCAGGAATAGGTAAGGTGAAGATAACAATTTGGGCGAGTCGCTGTGAAACTCTATCATCTAGTAGGATGTCACGGTGTTAGTGATGGTAAGCCTATGCTCACCTTTTGCGAGCTGCCTGGCAGAAAGGCAGATGGTCTATTCTGTAAAGGAGCCCGGACCAACACGGGGGAATACTGAAATATACTGGAGATACTACTTACAGTTTTTTTCTTTTTATTGCTATTGTTATTATTTTTTAATTTCATGTTGCAGTTTTTGTATGTTTAAGCTCTAATTGCTAAACAGTTTTTGTAAGTTTATCTAGATTTCTTAAATAAAATTGTTGTCTGGTAGACATTGCTCGCGTTTTGTGTATGTATAACTATATTCTTATGCTCTTGATAATACAATTGTATTTGTAGGTTTGATTATCTAAAATATAAAAATGAATTGCTAAATGTGTTGGTAAGCGCATAACTCTCGAACGACTCAACTGATTTGGCTAATTCTTTTTTTGTTGTATTAGTAATTGTCAAAGGAAGGTTCTTATGAAGAGAAAACCCGGGAAAGTTGCAGGGAAGATGAGAAAAACAATACTTTATTTTCCTCATACAAACTGAACTGGTGCAACGAAGTTCACCGGAATAGCTAGTCTATAATATAAAAATTAATGGCTAAATGTGCTGGTAAGAGCATAACTTCCGAACGACTCGACCGATTTGGCTAATTCTTTTATTATTCTGTTAGTTATTATCAGGAGAAGGTTCTTATGACGAGAAAAATGATAGATACTTTATTATTTCCAACACTGAACGGATGAAACGAACTTCGCCGGGACAGCTAGTACACAATAAAAAGTTCATTCATTCCTTATGCAATTGTTAATAGGTATCACAATTTATACATTTATTATTTCTCTTTACATTTGTTGCTAAATCATAACTTCATCTTTTGAAAGAATGAAGAATAAGAAAATTAAAAGTATTTTCACGCCCATATCCCCGAAGAGGTAGGCAGAGGTACAACCAGGGCACCCACAACTAGCACGACACTAAGTCCCACAATGTGATACGGTGCAAGCCTATCGCCAACCGGGCACATATCCAATCCCGAGGAACATTTTTTTATGTGAAAATTGAAAAACCCAAATTTTCTTTTGTTTGCCCGATCTGGGATTCAAACCCGGGACCTCATGTAGTCAAATCCAACACCGAACCGCTAGACCACAGAGGCGATAAGAAAATTACTATGTAAAAAAGTAACTTAGCATTTCTAAAACGTACGATTAATTTCTCGCTGTTCAATACTTTAAGAAATCACGGTAAGACGGAATAAAGTTTCCAAGTTCCTGGCATCGAGGGCTGGACTTTTGTAAAATTAAATTAAATGTTACAATTTATGGGTGGCCGGCAGTCATAAATTTCAGCTCCTAATTGGCTCCGCCGACTTGCTTCCACCGTAAACACTTTTACGGCTCAATCGGCCGCTTTATTAAAACATGTCCAACCGTGACAAGTTTTCTTGAAAACTGAGACCCGTAAAAATCTCTACATTTGAACAGCGATGATTTTTCTTCTTTCTGTAACTTAAGATTTAGAATAGGGTTTTTATATGAGCGATAAGTACATAAGTCTTCTTATAGTAAGATACAACCGAGATCTATGGATCGCCTTTGTGGTCTAGCGGTTCAGTTGTTGGACTTGACTGCATGAGGTCCCGGGTTCGAATCCCGGGTCGGGCAACAAAAAGAAAATTGAGTTTTTCCAATTTTGTAAAAAAAAAACTTTGCTCGGGATTGGATTTGCGCCCGGTTGGCGATAAGCTTGCCACCTATCACATTGTGGGACTTATTTTATTCGGTTAGTCGCGGGTCCCGTGGTTGTGCCTGTTATTTTGGCGACAGGAAAAAAATAAACGGTGGATCCAGGCAAGTTGTTGAACTGCGCTTTTTATACGGATTTTATAAAAAAAAGTAGCGGCCCTCCCCGGCTTCGCACGAGTATAGAATATACATATAAATCTTCCACTTTAAACACTTTATCTATTAAAAAAAGCGCATCAAAATCCGTTGAGTGGTTTGAAAGTAAGCATATAAAGGGACATAGGGACAGAGAACGCGACTTTATACTAGGTAGTGAAGAAATACTCATGTTCTATGAAATGTGTTACTGGGTTAGATATGTGATTTATATTTACCACTTAGGCCCGGACCGTCTTGTTTGTACTTGATAGAGTTAGGGTCTCTTACTTATCGTCTTTTTGGCTCGATCAACTTTACAGGGTTAGGGTCCCTCCACCGACCAACCGCGAGGCTCGGGTTTGATTCACGATGGGTGCAGCCATGTGTCTTTATTTCTGGGGTTTATTATATTTATGCTGGTGTCAATTTAAGTATTTCTTTGCATTAGTATCGTTAAGTCGTTATGTTTATTTTTACACATTAAAGGCTATAGTTCAATAATTTTACGATATAAAGTAGATAGTATGCTACTACTGTACACTACTACAGTGCTGTGTATGTACTGTTTTAGAATCCTCATGATGTAGGCTATTAATTACCTGGCTAACACAACTCCATTACATTTTTGTTACACCACAGGTGCTCCAACTTATATGTGACGAATATGACGTCTGGTAAACTACGAGATTATTTAATTGCGTTTTTGTAAAGGTAGCCAAGGAACGCCATCATAAGGCAACACGTCAGAAAATTAAACGAACTAGACCTTAAATAACGGACAAGATGCCCACAAATGTAAGAAAACCTGGGATTTTTCGAAATTTTACATAAAATTGCATACATCACAAAGTACTGGAGATAATTTTTTTTGTGGGACCCCCACTCCCCCCTCACGCACACGCACGTGCAGTAATATCCACTAATAATGGGAAGCCCTGTATATGTATACTACGTGACATCCGCCCTTAGTGTTTAAAGACTTGAATTTTGCAAAACTTGGGGTTCTAACATCTTCGAATAAAGCGATTCATATACTAGGGATCGAACTTCCCTCTGAAATTGTTTGATAGCATATTATATTTCATCGCTTCATTCTTCAGATATTGTAACAATGCTGCCATCCTCAAGCTGAAAGGCGGCTAAGTGATACCTCATTTTTAACATTTTATTTTTAAAAATCTTTCTATCTACATACAAACGATATTTCTATGTTTTACCGATTTAAGAACTAGTTTAGTTAAATGTAGTTAAATGAGAAAAAATGTAAATTCCATTATATGCAGCTTTTTAGCAACATTAACTGATTGGTCTTTGTATATAACTGGTTTTTTAGCTGTGGGTTTACACAATGTTGGTGTTTAGACATTTGTTTAGCATGAGCTACTACCCTAACTTTCTTTTAATATTCGCCTCTGTGGTCGAGCGGTCCGGGTGTTGGACTTGACTGCTTGAGGTCTCGGGTTCAAATCCCGGGTCGGCCAACAAAAAGAAAATTGGAATTTTCCAATTTCTCTCTCTCTCTCTAAACTCTCACTTTAATGATAACAATTAAGTACTTCTTATTTTTATCTTTGAGAATTAAATAATGTATGTGCAAAAATGTATTAAATTTATGTACCCTGGGTATTATGTATGGGTATAATCGGTAGCCGCTAAAAAGGTTTTTTTTTTTTATAAAATGATGTGCATAATAGATGAAGTACGCACGAGTATAAAAAAGACTCAAAGCTATTTGTTAAGTCTTAAAAATAAATAACCCATTTTTGTTTAAAGTTACGTTAAAATATGTTAATACAAAGTTTGTTTGTTACAGTTATAGTGTTTGTATATGATGCAAATCATCATCATCATCAGCTGGAGTACGTCCACTGCTGGACATAGGCCTCCCACAAAGAGCGCCACAAGTCACAGTCACAAGTCGCTTGCGTCCAGCAGCTCCCCGAGACTTTGACCAGATCGTCAGTCCACCGGGTGGGAGGTCGTCCAACACTACGTCCTCCGGTGCGGGGCCGCCACTCGAGAACCTTTCTTGTCGGTTCTGCGAGCAATGTAGCCTGCCCATTGCCACTTCATCTTGCTAACTCTCTAAACTATGTCGGTTACTCTCGTTCTCTTGCGGATCACCGAATTACGATTAATATCTCGCAGAGAAACACCGAGCGTAGCTCTCTCCATAGCACCCTGAGCCACTCTGAGCTTAATTAAGAGGCCCACATTTAACGGCCAAGTCTTAACTCCATATGTCATCACTGGTAACAAAAAATAGTCGAAGACTTTCTACTTTAGATACAAATAAGAATAAAAGAAAACTATAGTCAGCCTAAGAAAGTGAAATGCATTTCCTAACAAATTTTTATTTTTAATAGAATGTAGTCGCTGCTACTTTAATCGTAATTGTGTGTATTCCTATTGTCAATATAAATTAAAATCTTCACGCCCATGTCCCCGAAGCAAGCCTATTAGAAACTTAAACTTAGTTTAATTTGATCAAATGTATGGTCGACATGAGTAAAGTTTTTTCTGTGTCTGATTCTTATTATATATGAAATGGAAGCAAAAAAATATTTATTCATTGAAGAGGAGGTTCAATAAGTTGTTATAATATCTAAATAGTTAAGTGATGAATTAATATAATAGTAGTTAAAATGAGTGCATTACTTGCTAAGGGTTTTAATAAAACAAAATAATAGTACTTATCCTACTAAAATATTATTCAATACACGTTTTTAATTTTAAACAATATTTTCCTCATATTTTCAATGTAATGAATATCCTATATTTAAAAAAAAATGCAACAAAATAATGAACACCCCTCACATTCGTAATGTAACTATACCGCGGCCGGCAGGAAGGTATCAATTTAAATTTAACGCGTTATGGTGTATTTCATAATGAGGAAATTTGTCTGCTTTATTATCATTCAATACCATGAAAAAATTACCTGAAACAACAAATTATATCGTACGTATGTATATTTATTGGATGTATATAAATTATATATTTTACAATGTACTTACTACAATGTTATTTTTTTGTAATGTGTCATCTTTAAATACTAAAAACAATACTAATTTAAAAAACTGAAAAAAAAGATTTTGTTCCAGGTTAAATAAAAAGAAAAACATAAATTAAAAGTTCAAAAATATAAAAGTAATGATTATAAAAGCGAGAGGTGCTATGTTGCAACTGTTCTGAAAAGTTTGTTAATTAAATATTGGGAGTAGTCAGCTAATTACAAAATATTTTAAAGTGCACCGCACGCTTTTTAATAATAAAAAAAATATTTCTCTAATCACTAAATTTTTTTATTCGAATTTAAAAAAATATATGTTTCCATTTAGTTCAGCTAGACTTGGAGGCATCTCATTAGTTTTTAAAACTGTTATTTATTACTGACAATTATAACAGTTTATAACAATGCTAATAAGGTGTTTTGAAAACATGATATTACACATTATTTAAATTGGCACGTTATTCATCACAATTATTATTTAATAACTACCTAAATTAGCCTTGATATTATTTTATTTCAGTGAATATCTTAGCAGGAAATAACAGTTCAAAAACTTCTCGACAAAATAATGAAACACAAATAAATGATGTTAGTAAGTATAAGGCGGTTAGTCTTGACGTATTAGTGATTAAGGAACAGACTGCCTACCGGGGGAAGGGTGTCGTTTCGCATTTTTGTGTAATTTTTTAATAGATAAAGTTGTCTGCTAGTTATTTTATTTGCCATTAAACACCATAAAAAAGAGTAAGATTAAAAATCAGGCGCTAACTTGACGCCAATTTATAAACTTTTCTACAGAAAAAAATATACAAAAAAATAACTACGTTAGAAAAAACCGACTTCAAAACTAAAAAGTAAACAATAATAAAGATTTACTATTAATTATACACTACCTATTATTTATACGTGCTATTTACTAATAGGTTTGAAGTCATTTTTATTTAATAATATTTAGTTGTTTGAGGATATTATCTAAATTAATAATAGTTTAAGTAAATATCTTTATAGCATGTTGTAAGGTTATACATTTTAAAAATAAAGTATCTTCACGCCCATATCCCCTAAGAGGTAGGCAGAGGCAGAACCAGGGCACCCACGACTAGCCGAAGACACTAAGTCCCACAATTAATAGGTGGCAAGCCTATCGCCAACCGGGCACATTTCCAATCCCGACCAACATTTTCTTTATTAGAAAATTGGAAAAATCCAATTTTCTTTTTGTTGGCCGACCCGGGATTCAAACCCGGGACCTCATGCAGTCAAGTCCAACACCCGGACCACTAGACCACAGAGGCGATCATACATTATATAGCCCTACTAAATATCTTTATAGCATGCATAACCAATTCGAAACTATCAGTCAAAAAAATAATTAGAAATCTGTGTGCATAAAAAATATACCGGCCGAATTGAGAACCTCCTCCTTTTTTTAGGAAGTCAGTCAAAAACACACCATAACCAAAACTGACTAAAGACGATTTGAATAATTCACAACCATTAAATTCTAAAGTTTATTTATGTTCAATTAAAAAAAAACTAACTACTACTTTCGTCCCTTATTTATTTTCTATTTCACTTCACTCTAACTCCAGCAGAAATTGTAATCCAAACCCAGATGTAACAGAATTAAAATTTTTCAACGTCCCATCAAGACGAAACACAATTTGTCAGTGGAAATAACACCACCTCAGTTTCAAGAGTAATCCAATTATATCCAGAAACAAACAAAGAATCGTCATTGCCTTAGAGTGCGGTGCCCTCTGGGCAGGGATTTTTTTATTATCTTTTGTTACTAAGAACATTATTGCTATATTTCAATGTTAACAAGTCAAGGAGGCTTATACCCGTTTTAAATTTGTTATTACAATTTCTCAGAAGGTTGAAGTTGAGCTGCATCTTCGTGCGAGTGATATTAATTTAAAGTTGAAGCCCGCAAGTTTTAAATTGAATACACAAAGCTTGTGCAAGAGACATCTAGATAAACAAAGAGTGAAAATGATTTAAAATTATTTTCATACTTTTACGTAAAGTGGCTTAAAGAAATGAAATTTTATGCAAAACTAGATGTTGGAAACTTTGACGCCATTAACACCACTGAAGATATTTTTTAAAGTAGCCTATCCCTTTTATTACTTTGCCATATCCGTGATACAGGACATGAACCAAATCCGCATAATCCGCAAGTCCAACAAGCATAACACTAATGCACCAATTGAACATAATATATAATATTAGCCTCAGCGGCTTGGTGTCAAACTTGACTTCTTGCGGTTCCGGGTGCAAATCCCGGTCGGACAGCAAAAGAAAATTGTATTTTCAATTTTTTAATAAAAAATAACTTTGCCCGGAATTGGATATATGCCCAGTTGGCGATAGGCTTGCTGCCTATCACATTTGGCACTTAATGTGTTCAGCAAGTCAAGGGTGCCTCGGTTCTGCCTCCGCCTAACTTTTCGGGGAAGGGGCATGAAGAATTTCCTTTTTTTATATTATAATAAACTTATACAATATTTGAAATTGTTATTTTATGAAATGTCTCTATATCAGTTTCTAACGGACACTTACTAATTAAAATATGTATTTTATAAAGAGCATCATAATGTCATTCACTACGGAAATGTAAATTATAATTACTTGCGTTGAGAAGTTATACAATAATTATGAAAAGAATATAGCTAAGACCTAGATCTATTCTAATCCCTGCTCTCATTTCTATAATTTAGTTATATTTCGCGGGGCTGAGGCTAACAGTCTCTAGGAATTGTGTAATGTTCTTAGAACTTAGCAGCTTAAGATGCTGGAGTTTGTTTTGTGCTTCCCTTAGATGTTTACTTTTTGTTTATGTAAGCGCAGAGCAATCGCATGGAATAAGTTTTACAGTCTCTGACACAAGACAAGATCTACAGATATGAATTATGCTCTATTTTGATTTTCATAACTAGCGTTACTTTTAGTCCAGCTGTTGCTAGAACAAATATCGGAACAAAAGTCGGTTTACTGACGATAGTTGAACGTGACAACGTCATAAGATCGGAGGAAGATTGTGCCTCTTTGTCGCTTATTCCGTGCTCTCGCTTGCACTTCAAGCTTTAAATGGAATGCCTCAGAGCGAGGTAACGCCGCATGAGTCATGTTTTTTGGTGCGTGCAGCCGGCTCCATCGAATTATAAGACGTTGTTACGTCAAAATATGACGCAATTTCCTCAAGCTTAGATCAAGTGACAAATATTTTACATTACGTGATTTCCATAATATTAATCTTATATATATAAAAGAAAGTGGTGTTAGTTACACTATTTATAACTCAAGAACGGCTGAACCGATTAGGCTGCAAATTGGTGGGGAGGTAGCTTAGAACCGGGAGAAGGAGATAGGATACTTTTTATTCTGTTCAATTGTGAGGAAACTGGAAAAAACAACATTTTAATTTTTCCCATACAAACTGAACGGGCGGAATGAAGTTCGCCGGAACAGCTAGTATCTTTTAAACGTAACTTATATTTAAAATATCCTTAATTATTATTAAAATTAATCCTTTAGTTAATATGACTGAATTCTCAAAACATAATCATATTTAAAAGCAGCTATTTACCCGAGAACGTGTATATATATATTTGACAGTCAAAAGATTGGTGGCACATTTTACATGGGAATGCAATACTACGAGTATTTTTTATTTTATTTTATGTGATAAGAAAGATATCAAACACATAGCTTTCCTGATGGTAAGAGATATAACCGAGGCCTATAGAGACCATAGATTTAGGTGCAGCGCTGTTTTCGACCAAGTGTCAGACCAATTGTTGCCAAACCTTACCGGACAACCTATCTTCTGAACCAGAACATAACTCTGTCATTATCTCTGCCAGTAACAGTTAAGGTAGGGGAAAGCACATGGACGAGTTGCATTGCAGCACTATTCCCCAAGTGATCTTATTGGTACCCATTTTACCTTAGCCCGCTCCTTATGAGTAGCATAGTGGGAAGGCAGTCTGTTCTACAAAGGAGACCCGGACCAATACAGGGAAAATGATGATGAATTATGATGTAATCTTGGCATTAATGTCTAAGTTCACTAAGAGTATTTGTTCTTTGGATTACTTTTTTTGCATAATGGTTGTCATATATTTTTCACCTCGATCAGGTTGCTGACGTAAATAATGCAATTTTGCGAAAAGCCGAAGTAACAGGTGATAAAATAATAAACAGAAAAAAAACATTGAATGGAGCTATTGTGGCGGGAAAATGCCCAGCGACGGCTTATCAGCTTACGTTGTATAAAATAAAGGTGTCGGTCTGTTAATTCAGCTACAGAAGGCTGTTTTTCTACCACATGAAACTATTTTGCTATTATTAAAGCATGACTACATTGTTTACATTTTGAACGCCTTTTTTAGTTTTTGGGATCTACCATTAGTCAAGTTTAATTAAAAATTAAGGGCTTGAAGATAACGCCCTTACTTTTAAATAAATATCCGAAGAGTTAGGCAGAAGTACAATTAGGGCATCAATGACTAGTCCAACACTACACTAAAGTCCCATAATGTAGGTGGCAAGCCTTTCGCCAACCGGGTACATTTCATATAAAATATACTCATGTTCTATTTTTTAGTTGCCCGACCCGAAAATCTTATCCGGAACCTCAAGAAATACAACCTCGCTAGACAACAGGGTCGACAAATCAAAAATCAAGTTTGATTAATTTGCATTTGATTGAAGTTGACAGTTAGCATTTTAATTTAGTTTAAAATACTTGATTCCAATTTAATATAATATATAATATAATTAATAAGATAAGCAGTGGAGTCAGGTAATTAGGGTAAGCGATAACGTATTTTATTACCTATTTACTTATCGAGTGGAATTTATTGGCTATAAGAAAAACATGATAAATAAATAAATATCCCTAGACAAGTCACACAAATTGAATCTAACCCCAAAGTAATCAAATTATATGCTTGTGTTATGGGTGTTAGTCAACGATACCATTACATAGAAATACTTAAATAGATACCAGAATACATTTAATAAACACCCAGAACCGGAAATGCAGACATCTAAATGTTCAACACACAAATGCCTGCCCCCGTCGGGAATCGAACCCGAGCCTCGCGATTCGTCGATGCAGTTAGGCGTGTACGCTAGCCACTCGACCAACGAGGCGGTCAAATAAATGATACATCATATTTTGAACATGATAACTTTAATAAAACAAAATTTTAACACATGTTATCAAAATTTATTATTGTGTTTTCAATGTTTATTAATATTAAATATTGATGGAAAAGCTACTTCCATTTGAATAAATAAAAATTTAATTTTGTAAACTGCAATAAAATAAGTTTATATTTTAACCGCCTACAAAACCCCAAAAAGAGAAGTTTCTAAATTTAACTGTAGGTTTTAAGCTATTGCATAGCTTCTATCGCAGGCCTTGAGCGTGGAGACCGAATCCAGAATTTTCGTAACGAAAAAACCTTAACGCTACCCACTCGGACGGGCGCGGAGGTGTGGCTTGAAAATATATTTTAAATAATATTAACTTTTTTTACTTACTTAATAAAAGAAAAAAAAATTCTTATCGGTCACCACGCTCAAAAAGTGTAACTTGAATTAAAATATCAAAGAAAAAGAAATACTGCATAAATAAAATAAAAATAAATAATTATAATTGCATAAGTTAATACAAAATGCTATGCTTTACCGCGGCAGTCCCCGAATGCCACACGTCTTTTTTTTGTATATGTAGTTACATGATTAATTGGCCCACAACAAAACTGATTTTCAGGGATCT
>NJDD01000384.1:543372-558986 GCA_002245505.1 Calephelis nemesis
CCAACCGGACACATATCCAATCCATATTTTAAAACTGATTCTCAGGGTTCTGTTTAGGAAGTTAGGTTAATTTATATGGGATGTATCGCCTATGTGGTCTAGCGGTCCGATTGTTGGACTTGGCTGCATGAGGTCCCGGGTTCGAATTCCAGGTCGGCCAACAAAAAGAAAATTAGATTTTTCCATGTAATTTATTTAAAAACACTTGTACTTTCCACAATATATTTTATTATTTTTTATTTTTATAATTTAGCCAACCGGTTTCGCTATACAAGCATCATCAGGGCTATAAAAAAATAAAAATAATAAAATATATTGTTTAAAGTACAAGTGTTTTTAAATAAATTACATCAAGAATGGAATTCCACCAAGCTCCGACGATAAGAAGTATAGATTTTAGATTTTTCCAATTTTCTAATAAAAAAAATGTTGGTCGGTATTGGAAATGTACCCGGTTGACGATAGACTTGCCACCTATCACATTGTGGGACTTATTTTCTTCGGTTGGTCGTGGGTGCCCTAGTTGTGCCTCTGCCTACCACTTCGGGGATATGGGCGTGAAGATACTCTATGTCATATTATCATATTAATTTAGACAGGGTCCAACTAGGTTTTAAGTCATACTTAGTTATGTCAAAAATATTTGTTTAACTTGAACAAATATTAATGCATTATAAGATATTACTCAGAATTACTACTAGGATGTTGATAGAATTTATGAGGACCATTTAGGAATCAGTTGCTATCCTGTGAAAAAAGTATGATCAAATCGTGACGTGTTATCTAATAAAATAGTTGGAGTCGGGACTTGTGATTGTTCGATATCGTATCAAATAAAAATAGTTAGAGAAAGATATTTGCGATTTTGCGATTACAAGAAAAGGAGAGGATCGCCTCTGTGGTCTAGCGGTTCAGGTGTTGGACTTGACTGCATGAGGTCCAGGGTTCGAATCCCGGGTCGGGTAACAAATAGAAAATTTGGTTTTTCCAATTTTCTAATAAAAAAAATGTTGCTCGGGATTGGATATGTGCCCGGTCGCGATAGGCTTGCCACCTATCACATTGTGGGACTTATTGTCTTCGGCTAGTCGTGGGTGCGCTGGTTGTGCCTCTGCCTACCTCTTCGGGGATATCTGCGTGAAAATACAAGAAAATATAAGCACACATAATTACGAGAGGATGTAGTATAAGAACAATTTCTTAAAGCAATAAGATGATTCCCAGCACTATGACTTGTAAATGTATGTCACGTGGAGAGAAGTGAGCGCGAAGTAAGACTAAATTTAAACTTATTACCGGAGGATGAGCTAAGTGCTCTCAGCGTGAGGAACCGTGTCATTCTAAGTAGTGCGCGCTCTCCCAGGTTGGCTAAATTGTCTCACAATTAGAAGAAAATAAAATTAACATTTTCTTGAGAAGTACGCCATCTACAGAATATACATTGCAAGATATAGAGCGAGATTACTATTCACTCTTACTTCCCTTTGTCTCTGTGGTCTAGCGGTCCAGCGTCGATCTTCACTTCTTGGAGTTCTAGGTACAATCCCCGGGTCGGGCAACAAAACAATAATTATGAAATGTATATGTACTTATGTTCTAATTATAATAACTTTGCTCGGAATTGGATATGTACCCGGTTGGCAATAGGCTTGCCACCTATCACGATAAGGGACTTAGTGTTGGGCTAGGCGTGGGTGCACTTGTGCCTCTGCCTACCCCTTCGAGGATATGCGCGCGAAGATACATCTAATGTAATACACATACATCCATCTGTATCTACCTGTACATATTTAACGAATCCTTATTTTGCGTGCATCCATAGCATCATGCCTGATCGGATGGACCAATTTTGATAATTAATTTGTTGTTTTTGTTGTTGTTAGAAGTAGTTCTCATGAAAAGAAAAACTTGAAAGGTCGGGTCAGTTAGTAATATACAAAAATAAATATTTCTTAGTTATTTCATCACGTTTAAAATGAGGGCACGATTTCGCTTATTATTTTTTGTTTTCTTAAAAACTGTCGGGAGCAGGTTCTTATTTTCAGAGTCTTATTTTATAAGTGTATTAGAACATTAGAAAATGTAAAAGTTCAAATCTATATATCAATACGAGATACCAAAACTTTGGACCCCTTTTTACGAAAATTGTTCAGACCCAGGAGCATAAAATTTGGCATACTTATAGTTTATGTGTAGGAGAAGTGCAGAACGCTAATATTTTTCAATAATAATGCTTATTAAGTTTATCAAATCAATAAATAGAACATTACCCACACTACCATGCATTTTGCACACACAATCAAATACATTGATAATAACGATAAAAGATCACAGATGGCGTGCTAAAAAGTTTGGAAACAAAGTAGTTGGTCTTGAAAAATGAAGACGGCGTTTTTATCAACAAGATATTAAAATTTCATATGGTCGAATTTCAACCAATGGGCGACCACTAGTATAATTAAAAATGAATCTCTAGTTCCCTTGGTTATCGCATCGAGTATGAAGGGATAGAATTATTTCGCTAATTACATTTTTGTTGGAAAGCGTTTTTAGATATTTTTAGGGTAAATTTCTGTTGGGTCAGCCAAGATTTATGTAAAAATATAGTATTAAAATCTGTCTGTATGTTATTGTACTGTTGTTCTTATACTGTCATGGCTAAACTACTGCACCGATATCGATAAAAAATTATCAAGTATTATCGAGTTAAAATATGTATGAAATTACCTTTTCATTTCAAAAATCAACCGCTAATATATAACGAGGTATGAAAGTTTGCATGAAATTGTATGCGACGCTGCCGAAGTCACTAATAAACAGCTTGTTAACAAAAACAACATGAAAGTTAAAAAAATATGTATATTCCCTTTTGACGTGAAAACGTTTTAGTCGATTTTAATACATTTTAGGACAAAATACATTAAACCTTAGAGAAAGACATGTGTTTTCGCGGATGAGCTAAATAATTTAATATTTTTTACCAAATTGAAAAAAATGAGAAGGTTCTCATATCGACTGTATGTTTTTTTGTATGTTTGTTATTTGTACATCATTAATAGCAAACTGATTTTGACAGTTCTTTTTTAGAAATATAGATCATAATACTGAAGTGGTCTCATGCTATTTTTATAATGATCCAATTAACAGTTTTTGATTTAAAATTAATAACTTGTAAATCACACCTCATCGACGTACGACTTATCATTTCTGTAAATCATTTACGTGAGGAAAATTTAAGCATTATTAAGTTAAACTCAAAGGCTAACTAGGCTATAGGATTTTGATGACATATATGTGGTAGCATTTCGGAAACATTTGTTATCTTTTGAAAAAAGTATTATCAAAATGAAACCAATGAAATAGTTGGACTTCGTTTTTGCAGTCTTCCTAATTATAGCAAAACAATAAACTAGACCTTAGAGAAGGACATCGGAAAGCTAAATAATTTAATATTTGGTGAAACCCTGAGGAAGCCACAGCTAGTTGTGTTTAACTAAACGTTTCTAAACGTACGCCCAACTCAAGTAAAATTTGGACCATTGTGGTTTTAATATCAATAAAGAAGTAACTTTATGATTTATTTACTTTTGACAGTTTAAATCTATTTAAATGTAAGGGACGAAGCTAACAAAAACGTTTTTAAAGTCAACCCTAAAAAAATCAATAACTGGGGGGTTAAAACCTATGTTGAATACATCTAAGAAACATCGATAACACGTTAACTTTTCAACAAAAACCTGAATCGATATTAGTTTATTCGTTTAATAGTTGTGATGCAACAGACACAGAGGCATACACGCACAAACATAGACACGTCATACTTATAACACTTCTTTCGGCCGGAGGATGAAAATGAGCTTTAATACTTGTATTATTATTAACTAGCGGCCCTCCCTGGCTATGCATGGTTATAAAGTATACATATTAACTTTCCTCTTCAATCACTTTATCTATTAAAAACAAATCGCATCAAAATCCGTTGCGTAGTTTTAAAGATTCAAGCTTACAAATGGACATAGGGATATAGGGACAGAGGAAGCGACTTTGTTTTATTATATGTAGTGATGAGGACGAGTAATAGGCATAGCCATAACCAGAGCGCCTACGGCTAGCCGAATTCACTAAGTCCCAAACCTATCTTAGGTTGCAAACCTACCACCAACGAGGCACATACCTTATCCTGGACAACGTTGATTATATTGGAAAATTGAAGCGTTATGTATGTTGAAACATAACATCTCGCAATGAAATTTTCAGAGAAAGACATAGGGATAAAAGGAAAAATTGTTTGTCCTTTAATCAAATTTAACTACCCAATGGAGAAAGGTGTCCTGGTTTTTTTTATAATATCGAAATGCAAACAAGCAACCGGATTTCCTGGTTGTAAGAAATTCAGGCCGCGTAGAGACACCAAAGCTGGTAATGTAAAGTGCGTTGCCAACCTTAGCAAAAAGCAAAATTAAAACAGATTCATGAGCTCTGCTTTGTTTTTAAAATATTTTAAAATCTTGTTTTTATACCGGAATTATTTAGTATATTAATTTCAATAACTACAACATTTAAGACGTTAATACTTCTTAGTTTTAAATCATTCTGCTTCTTTTTCGTTTTTACATTTGTTTCTTATTTATATTTTTTATTTTCAAAAATTTAGTTATGTAAACTCATTAAAGTAAAATTAGCGCTAAATCGTTTTAGGTTCATGTACTAGCTAAGTAACCCCTTTTTATTTTTAAAGTTTGCTAACTGTTAAGTCCTAAAAGCTGTACATATTCACTGACCTTCAAAGCAAAAAGGAGGTAATTCTAACACGTTACATACGTCGGGGCTGAGTAATATCGCAAATATTACCCGCGCGAGAAAGTTGACGTGCCGTGAGAAACGGTAGCTCGTTTTGTCATATCCTTGGAGATTAGACACATATTAGGCCATGAAGATATATGTGTTCCGTTTGCTGAATATTAAACACGCTTTTGTATTGCTGTATTATGTGATATTTAAATTGAATACAGCGTCTTTTTAAACGAATACAGAAAAGGAGGTTGTTCTGCTATATTTTTAATGTGATTTTAGTTAAACAAAATTGGGGTGAATCACCCTTATCACTTAGGGGTATAAAATATAGATGTTGGTCGATTCTCAAACCTACTCAATAAGGTCTTGAGATTTCATGAGAATCGGTCAAGCTGTTTCGAGGGAATTCAATCATGCACACCGTAACACGAGAATTTTACATATTAGAAGATTACTTATATATAAAATGTGTAAGTTTATAAAGTTTAGTATACAAAAAAGTACAGTTGAATGTACGTATGCCTATTGTGCAAGACTACTGTCTTCCATACCTTCTGGACCGAAACATGACAATTTTAATATGGCTTCAGGAACAAGTCAGGCCCCTAACCTTGCTACATAGCTCTCTAACACAAGTTGTAATATCAGAATCAGTATGAGTGGTATAATCTGTATTTTTTACTCGCCTCTTACAAGCTGCATAAAAATTAAATTAAATGCCTATTTAATGGCGGATTAAAAGATAGTTGATGTCTATGAGTGCTGCTGTAAGCAAGGCTTGGAACCGGTACAAAAAGTGCAAGTTCTGTACCGGTATTTAGCTTCTGGTTCTTGCCATTTCAATACCTGGATACCAGTTCTAAAGTGGGACCCGATATCGGTATCTAACAAGTAGCGGTATTAATACCGATAAAAACCGGTATCCAATTAAAATACCCGTTAAATACAAATACGACGTCACCAATTTTCCTTTTTAGGTATCGGTATTATTTTAATCTCTCATAAAGTAACAGATATATATATCTGTTTTCTAGTACCGGTATTATTCAAACAGTACCAGTATCTAAAACCCTTAAACCAACAGTACCGGTCCTAAATTTGGTACCGGTACAAACAGTACAGGTAACGCCTTGGTATCGTTATTGCTTCAAGGACATTGATGACCACTGGTGGAAGAGTGCAATGCAGCAACTGGCCCGGGTAGAAATCCAACGCCTTAAGTAATCCTCCCTCCATAATTACTCTATCATGTTCCAGCTCAGAGGTAGAGTAGCCCATAGACTTGCACAACTGGCCTAACATCCCGGCCATAGCACAGCGACGCACTTACATATAACATCTATGGTGTCTATAGGCGATGGTTATTTTTACTATCAGGAAGTAGTTTTAAGTAAGTATCTTCACGCCCATATCCCCGAAGAGGTAGGCAGAGGCACAACCAGGGCTTTTTACCCAGGTTGGTCCGGGCTCCTTCGCAAATAGACCATCTATTTTCCTGCATAGCAGCAGCTGCAGCAGCAGGGCAGCTTGTAAAAAGGAGCATAGGCTTTCCGTCACCAGCATCGTGACATCTGACTAGGTGGTAGAGTTTCCCAGCGACTCACCTGGATTGGTACCACCACCTTGCCTATTCCTGCCGCCATAACGTCATGACGTGTTCCGGTATGGAGGGTAAGGTAGCCGGTAACTTACCTCTGCTCGAGGCTTTATATCCCGGCCTCAAGTTGGCAACGCACCATTACCACCTTTGGTGTCTCTAGGCGGCTTGAATTTCTTACCATCAGGAAATCCATCTGCTTGTTTGCCTTCCAATATCATAAAAAAAAACCAGGACATCGAGCAATATTTTTTTTTTGAAAATTGGAAATCTCAATTTTTCTTCTTGTTGCCCGACTTGGGATTTGAACCGGGGACCTAATGCAGTCAAGTCCAACACCTGAACCGCTAGACTACAGACGCTTGCTCATCGACCTGTAAAATAGGGATAATATTATTTAGCACATTGTCTAATACTTTAGTTAGCAGATTGCCTAATACTGATACAATGGGCTCTCGTCACACCCCCCTCGGGTTGGTGTTTTATTTCACCAGCCCATCACTGGGGGAAGGGGGGCTGAGTAACTGGGGTCGAGCCGTGGTCCCGGTAAAACCAATACGGACTATGAAGGGCGCTCCTCAGTACTCCTCTCTGCCCAAGTGGGGACACGAGGAGCGCACACAGGATGGTGGACCAATTGACCCGAGTGGGATGGCAACAGTACGGCCCGCGGAGAAGGGGGGCGGGCTTTCCATCTGGCCCGCCCGGTTGAAATTTGAGGAGGTTTGCGGCAGGTACGGGGGTGCCTCTTGCCACTGGAACCCCGAAGTAGTGCACGCTGTGTCTCCGTGCACCATTTCAGACGGTATGCGGCCCCCTGTTGAGTGGGGCCGCCTGATAGAGATCACGGGATTTATATATATTTATGTATAGGGGGGATAGCCCTTGGGACTGTGGTTGTGTGGGAAAGCGTTCCCGCAGCCTCGGTACCTGGCTGGTATCCATGATGGATTTCCCCACCAAAAAAATGTGAAAAAAGCAGAGAAATTCTAAAACACGCTTGCATTCAATAAAAATGTTATTATTGTTAGCTTCGCTTTAAATATATAGCTTTAATAACAGTAGAGATGGCGCTTTCGTTGGACGCTTCATGTTATAGCGCCCCGCTATATTAAAGCTATTTGAAAATCAGGGCCTTCGCAATAATGCTGTAAGTATATGATTATAGCTTCTTTTTAGCATTGCATTGTATCATTGAGTTTCGTTAATTAACAATTTGAAAAACATATCTTCAAGTCCACATTTCTAAAGAGATAGGCAGAAGCACAATCAGGATACCCACGACTAGCCCAAGATGCTAAGAACCACACTGTGACAGGTGGTAAGGCTATCGCTACCGGGCACTTAACAATTCCCGGGCTACGCTATTTTTATTAAAAAATTGAAACTACACATTTTCTAATTTTGTTGAACGACCCAGTGATCAAACCCAGGATCTCATCCCGAGTTCAATCTCCGGGGAAATCCCCGAGAAGGTTAATTTGTAATTAAATTCCAATTATATATTTATAAACTTTGAATCAGACATGTTATGTTGCCAAATAACGTTATAATGGCCTCATCTAATAGCTCTTTTTATCAGAAATGTAGCTTTATCTTTTCTCCTCTTGAAACGATATCGCCTATTGGTAATCGTAAAGTCGAACAGCTAAAAAATTTATGACCTATAAATATCGTTTTTATGACAAATCTCTTGCACGGCGTAGGTAGAGTGAATGAAGTGCCAAATATTGTGAACTGCACGAGCTTTATAGATGGAGAATATCACTCATATTTTTAACCTGAATTTAAAAAAAAAAGAAGGTTCTCAATTCGGCCGGTAAATATTTTTTTTTCATGTGTGTACACCGATGACTATTTATTTGTGCTATTTACTAACAGGTTTGAAGTCGGTGCCATGACAATAAAATTTCATACTTACTTGTAATATGATTATTAGTTTGGCTAAAAGCTTTGAACTGACTTCAAACCTATCAGTAAACAGTACCAAATAATAGGTAAATAAATAATATTAAATCTATTATTTTTTACTTTTGAAGTCGGTTTTTATCAACGTAGTTATTTTTATCATTGTACTAGTCGTGCTCTCTTTTGTTGAATTCTAGCAAACTGATTATCTAACAAGCACCTCGTAAGATGCAAATAGCATTTATATTCTTATTAACACTGTGATTAGCCGTTAATTTTTTTATTGAAACTTCTTTGTTTTGAAATTAAAAATTCAATGGGTTTATTATCGAATTAAAATTGCAAGTGCTATAAAAATATTTTTGCCATAATTTCGAAAACACAAAGATATCTATGAATACTAAATAAATTATATAGGAATTAGTACCGCAAGATAAAAAGGAGGTAAAATCTTGTAAAGTCTTGTACTTATTACAATAGCGTTAGCGTTTGTCATCGTTTTCTTCTGGTATACTCAAGTACACGAAACGGACTTTTGAAGCACACCGGTATACCAATACTCAAACAGGCTCCGTTTACGTATTCGTGTACCGATGTACTCCAAAAGCTTGTTTGCATTTGGTCTATGTGATAATTACAAGGCTGCCAATATAATGAACAAAATTTTCAATTTAGTACTTAAGTTTGTCTCTTTTTTACCGTTCTCGATATACGAGTACATTAAAACATCAGTTTTGTTTTGCAATATTGATTTTATAAGAACAGAGTATTCGTTTTCTTAAATATCTATATTTTTAATAGCTGACGTATTTAAGTTTTTAAGATAGCAATATTGATAAACAACAAAGACTGTATTTAAAATTTTAACAGTACATACCGCCTTTTCACTCAAAAAACAAGTTGAATCAAAATAAAGGTTTTTTAATATTTAACCATCAAACGAAACAATTTCCAAGATTTATTCTTATAGCGATGTTGGAAAAATAATGTTATTTTCATTATATAAGGAAATAACATTATTAACATAATTTTGGTCTACCTCGTATTTTTTTAAATAAACGTGCGTTGATTTACTATATTTAAATACTGTTTTTTTATATGGTCGTCAATAGACGTACTTGCCAAAGTTACATACTTACATTACAAAGTTACATAGTAAAAAAGTCGCTTCCTCTGCCCCTATGTCCCTTTGTATGCTTAAATCTAAAATAATTATGCAACGGATTTTGACGCGGTTTTTTTAGAGATAAAGTTATTGAAGAGGAAGGTTTATAATATGTAATTTTATACCCGTGCGAAGCTGGTGCGGGACGCTAGTAGCTCTATAATTCTTTCTTCATAGATTTAATATAAACATATAAATTAGGTCTAAAATATGAACTCTCGTGCAAATCCAAGCCGAGTTCCGACTTGACAATGAAACGAGGAAGAAAAAAATCTCGTAAAGAAATTGCAGTCACAATACGCAACATAAAATGTTCTCAAAAAGGAAACATTACATCTTTTACTTCCAGTTCACCGCCTTTTATTCCATAATTCTCTTTCAGAATGGACGTACCGGATTCTCCCCACCCTCCGTTATTAACAATGTACTTTTTACACTGACTCATTGCCACGCTTTCAAAATTTGATTTAGCAATTGTCGTCTCTATAGTTATTCGAATACAGATTGTATTTCTGTGGACTTGTGTAAATTAGATTGTATCTTCCCTGATTGTACACCTACTGTGACTAGCACGTAGTCTACATCCGGTGACTTCTTTGCCAGGTATGCGTGTTCGCATTGTTTAAATAATGTCCGCGGAACATTAAGGTATAAACATTTTAAATCAACAAGCTGTTGTCAGCGATGTCTTTTGTTTTTGTAAAAAAGAACATAATTTCAGTTTAAAGTAGGTTAAGATCCAGAACCTATGTAGACAGATAAGGAGATTCAGAAAATACATAAGTGTTTTCAAACTTTACTCATACATGTATTACTTAGATTATTTTTAAAAAAGAGAAGATTTATTGGAAGAATACAACGCAACTCCCCGTGTTGATCCGGGCTTATCTGTCTTCCTGCCAGGCAGCTTGTAAAAGGTGAGCATAGGCTTACCTTCACTAACACCGTGATATCCTACTAGGTGGTAGTATTTCGCAGCGACTGGCCCGGATTGGTACCAACGCCTTACCTATTCCTGCCACCATAACGTCATAACGTGTTCCGGTTCAGAGGGTAAGGTAAACATACTTTTGCTCGAGGACTAATATCCCTGCCTCAGGTTGGCAACGCACCATTACAACCTTTGCTGTCTCTAGGCGGCGTGATTTTTTTAATATCAGGAGATCCTTCTGCTTGTTTGTTTTCCAGTTCCATAAACATAAAAAAACATAAACTTTTATGTGTTTAGGCAAAATAGGTGGTCAAAAATAATAAACATAGAACGTATACCATCATCGCGTTGGTCAGTCAGTTAGGTAAAAATATGTAGCTTTCTGATTACTTTTATTTCGTCTAGTATTGGTTTTGCCGGCTATAAAAAGAGGAAACTAACTGCCGATCGACCAAAACAGCTCGTAAAAGTCGTTAAACTTTATGTTACTAACACCGTGACCTCTATTTAAGTAGGTTTTACGTAAACTTGGCTCCAATATAAGTAAATATTCTGGGTTTTAAGTAAGTTTTTTGTTTGATAATGCAACTTTCATTACTTTTCTTAAGTAATTACCGGCTTATTAAGAATGGTACAAGTAGAAGCTTACAGATAAGTTTTCGGATTTGAATCAATTAACCATTTACATTCAGCACTTAGCAAGCTTTCAGTTTGTTAGTCAGTAACTTCACGCCTATTCCCCCGAAGAGGGAAGCAGAGGCACAACCAGGGCACCCACGACTAGCCGAAGACACCAAGTCCCAGAATGCGACAGGTGACAAGGCATCGCCAACCGGGCACTTATCCAATCCCGAACAACTTTTTTATTGTTAGAAATTTGGAAAAACCCAGTTTTCTTTTTTGTTGCCCGACCCGGGAATCGAAACGGGGATCTCCTGCAGTCAAGTCAAACAACTAGACCGCTAGTCCACAGAAGCTGTTGTTTTAAAAATAAATAAAATAGTAATTAGAATTCTGTTATTTTTCCAGTATTTCATCTCAAATAGTTTTAAATTTTGAAACCTAATAGTGAAAAAGCCTTCATAGGTTCATCATGTGCTTGTCCGTTGGTATATGAAAGGAATGTATTTCCTGTGTTGGTCCAGGCACCTTTGCAGAATAGACCATTTGACTTGCCCGGTAGGCAGCTCGTAAAAGGCGAGCATAGGCTTACCGTCACCAACACCTTGACATCCTACTAGGTGGTATACTTTTGCAGCGACTCGCTCATATTGGTACCACCGCCCTACCTATTCCTGCCACCATAACATCCAAAGCATGCCGTTAACGTGTTTCGTTTTATAGGGTAAGGTAGGTAAACTTACTATTGCTCGAGGCCTCACATCCTGATCTCAGGTTGGCAACGCACTATTACCAACTTTGGTGGCTGTAGGCGGCGTTAATTTCTAACCGTCAGGAAATCTGTCTGCCTTCCATAAAAAATATTTTCAACACTTAAAGATCAACATTTAATAATGTGTATAGAGATATGAAGCAGCTTTAGTGCTAAAAACGTAGATTCCAACCGCTGAATAGACTAGCTGTGCTGCGGTTACACATAGAGCATTCAATTGTCAGAGGTTGCAATCATGTCACACTTAATCACTGCAATCCGGTAGATTAAACCTTAGATTAATTCCCTTTGTAATCAATGATTGCACTTACACATCGGGATTTAGATTGAGTTTAAATCGTTTTATGATTTTATAGTTCTAAGATATTTTTTATTTGATTTATTTTTATGATATTGGAAAGCAAACAAGGAGATAGATTTCCTGACGGTAAGAAATTCACGCCGCCTAGAGACACCAAATGTGGTAATGGTGCGTGGCTAACCTGAGACTGGGATGTTAGATCTCAAGCAAAAGTAAGTTTACCGGATATTTTTACCTCCGGTCCGAAACACGTCAATGGTAAGCACAAAATTTTAAACACACAAACAAATATATTGATGATAACGATAAAAGATCACAGGTGGCGCACTTAAAAGTTTGAAAACAAAGTAGTTCGTCTTGGAAAAGGAAGATTACGATATTATCAGCAAAATATTAAAATTTGTTATGGTCGAATTTCGACTATTGGGCGAGTACTTATTCTGATATGTGTATTATTTATTAAACAATGATGGTAGAGTATGGTTGATGCACACCATTTTCCTCTAATTGATCCCAAGCTCCGTTGAAGATTAGTGCCCGATTCCTATTATCAATGAAACGTAATACCTAAGCTTAAATATTAACAGTTTGCCCAAAATAAACAGAGCGTTACTCATATTTTCAAAAAATGTTCAGAATTAACTGTGTTAGCAATCGTACATAATACTACCATCCGCAATCAAAATGACACGTTGCTTGAATATAAGAACCGGACATTAGTTGAATATACGTCATTTGTAAAAACCATAATATCAGCCTAATCATATCTCTATCTGACACCATGAATACTGTGACTAGATAGAATAGTTGTGTCTCGACCGAGACGAAGCCGACTAGCTACATTTCATTAGTTTTCCTTCTGCTTAATAAGTCGTCAAAATTATTGTAATGCGTTTGTTTTGAAATGCTAAAAAACATACATTTTTGTAGTATAAACTTCAAAACGGCGGAACGAAAAACTAAATATGAGAATTGTGAGTACTGGAGGCTTTGCGATAAAAGTACGTAGCCCTATAGGGTTAGACCACCTTTTGACCGCCTCGTTGGTCGAATGGCTAGCGTACTCGCCTAACTACATCGACCAACCGCGAGGCTCGAGTTCGATTCCCGACGGGGGCAGGCATTTGTGTGATGAACATTTAAATGTCTGCATTTCCTGGTCTGGGTGTTTATTAAATTTATTCTGGTATCTATTTAAGTAATTCTATGTATTAGAATCGTTGACCAACACCTATAACACAAGCATATAATTTGCTTACTTTGGGGTTAGATTCAATTTGTGTGATTTGTCCAGGGGTAAAAAAAACAATAACTCAAAACTTAGCTATTACAAAACTTTAATACCTAATAAACAATCAAACGAATCCTTAGTAACTCAAATGGTTAGAGCATTCGTCAGCTCGAGACGAAAGATTACAAGTTTAAATCCTGTATGGGGCGATTTTTTTTTACTTTAAAATGTATAGAAACTTAACCCAAGCACAGGGCGAATGCTAAAATAAAAATACGTCGTTAAAACGAAAGTTATATCCATTATAAATGTGAACTTCATGTGTAACGATAAACTCATTTAGTGGATACTCACAACTGTGTATCTATAGGATATACGCGTAAAAAAGGAATAAAAATGTTCGCCAATGACTTGAACCCTCAGCAGCTCAAACGGTTAAAGCATTCGTCGGCTTGAGACGAAAGTACAGCTTCAAATCCTGTCTGGAACGAAATGTATATTACGAACGAAAATTAAACGATTTTAAAAATATTAACCGAGTAAAAAAATTGGATATATGCCCGGTTGGCTATAGACTTGCCACCTATCACATTGTGGGACTCAGTGTCTTCGGCTAGTGAGTGGTTCCCTGGAAGTGACTCTGCCTACCTCTTCGGGGATATGTGCGTGAAGATCAGCACTATACTAATCAGCTTATTCCACCTACGAAAAGTGGTTCAAGACTTTTGTGTTTAAATCACGGTCTTCCTTAAAGGTTTGAGGTCGAGGGAGATTGTTAAATAGATTAACCTCAATGTTGGTTTTGTCCTGTTTAACTTTATCGCATTAATTCTTAAACCTCTTTCATAGTGTGGGTAACAAGCAGGTGGATTTAATGGTAGGAAATGTTTTCGTATACACCAAAGACATTAATGGTAAGGCAATCTACTTTAAAATAAGACCAAACTTTTGCCAAAAGGAATTTTATGTGTTATAAATCATGATTTTTGACTTAAGGACTATTGTTTCATTTGCCCGGGATTGGATATGTGCCCGGTTGTCAATAGGCTTACCACCTCCTACATTATGGATCTTCGGCTAGTCGTCGGTATCCTGGTTGAGCCACTGCTTGGCATTTCGGGGATATGGGCGTGAAGTTACTTACTTACTTTTGTTATTAAAGTATGTCGTCAGCTTCAGGGGCACTCTATTTCCTGCAAATAGTAGTGATATTTTGATGATATTAGAAGGCAAACATGCAGACGGATTTCTTGGTGATAAGAAATTTACATCGCCTAGAGATACTAAAGGTGGTAATGGTGCGTTGCCCACCTGAGGCTGGGATGTTAGGCCTCGAGCAAATGTAAACTTACTGGCTACCTTACTCTCCGATCCTGAACACGTCAACGGCAAGCACTAACATTATGTCGGCAGGAATAAGTAAGGCGGTGGTACCAATCCGAGCGAGTTGCTGCGATACCGTACTACCTAGTAGGATGACACGGTTTTAGTGACGGTATGATAGGCATACCTTTTTTGCATTTTACGAGCTGCCTGGTAGGAAGGCAAATGGTCTATTTTGCAAAGGAAACCAGACCAAACCTTACCTTTCAAACCTTTTCTGGATTGCCACAAATTCAAAAACAAAATTAATTAAATCGTTTCAGCCTTTCTCGCGTTATAGCGAGACTAACGAACAGCAAATGTTTTGTATATATATGAGGAGATGTATGGTTTGTCATCTTGCTTATGTAATACATAAATATTTTTTTAATCTAAAAAGTGGAAGCGCTTCCAAATATTAACAGCTGGTTTTACATATTAGAAAATTAGTCACAAGGGTAATTGATAATGAGCTCTTTAGTCTTAATTTATGAACTTAATTACTTAAGGTATTGAGACAGTGGTCTTGAATTATGACTAAAAAGATCCGAACCTAAATCGACCTACACCGAGCTGAAAGTAACATAAAAAATATTTTAGTCATATTAGAAACTTAGTATTTTAGAAAATATATTACAAATGAATTGCTTATAAAATCCTGGACATAATATTTTTACTATATCAAAAATGAAAATTATTTGACTTTCCATTAAGTGCCGCGACGTTAAGATTAGAAGAAAATTTCAATCATTCTGAATTCTATGTTTATAAATTATACTGGTTTGATATAAAAAGCTAAATAGCTGGATAAATAAAATAAAAAAAATAATCAGTGTATGGTCGCGATTTCGATCCGGTGGTAGTTTAGAAAAATATCGACACGCATAAGTACCACTTGTATGGTTCATGTGCTTTTTTTCTGATTATGATTC
>NJDD01000384.1:559390-582249 GCA_002245505.1 Calephelis nemesis
TGAATTCTACGTTTATAAATTATACTGGTTTGATATAAAAAGCTAAATAGCTGGATAAATAAAATAAAAAAAATAATCAGTGTATGGTCGCGATTTCGATTCGGTGGTAGTTTAGAAAAATATCGACACGCATAAGTACCACTTGTATGGTTCATGTGCTTTTTTTCTGATTATGATTCTGGATTAGGGAGCACTATTAAAATTTTTAATTATTTATACGGTACAATCACGATCTCACTTTATTTTATTTGTCGATATTTTGGCCTATAAAATAAAAAAAAAGATCGTAAGTAACTCGTATAATTAATTTAAAATGTTAATAATACGCTTCGATTTAAGTTTAAAATCATAGGTAGCACTAATTTAGCCCATTACACATATGATTATTTACTTTAAAAGCGTTACAAAATGTAAAACTTGAAAAAAAGAGTTTTAAAAAAATAATTTGCGGCGCAATGTTCCTTGTTTAACAAGAAAGAGTATTTAAATTTGTTTTCACATCCAGATAGGTATTTGCTCTTCCATATTTATTTTGTAGCCTCGTTATCGTGAAGAAAGCTTATTAAATGTCGATATAGAATTCCGAGGAAAATTGTCTACTGTATTTCCAAATTCCATGTTAGTCTGACACCTGCGAGTCACTCGTCGCCTGTCTGTCGTGCGCAGCGGACGTATCGCAAAACGCAGTTAAAACGCGAGTGCGTATATCGTGTGTTAGTTGAGTGATTTATTTGACTTTTTTTCTGGAGAACACAACGCAAATGGAATATAAAATGTAAGAATGATTTATCTTGGCTTATATGTTTCTTACCGAGTTGTGTTTTGGGATTTTGTGATATATAAAGCTAATCCTGAGGTAATAAAATTTGTTATATTGTTTTAAGATTTAAAATAAAATTATGTTAAAATATCTTATATGAAATAACTTTCTTAACAGTTTTAATTTATTAAAACGGTAAAAATAGAAATAGTTCTAGTCTCTCTAGTCAATTTACGCAAAATTTGTGGTTTTTTAACAAGTATTTTTACGTTCAGAGTTTTCTTAGGAATTGGGAAATAGGTAACTCAAATATTAAGAATGAGGTGTTATTAATTTAATATTATCTGTTTAATTAATATTATTTTGAATTTTATTAGAACTTGTTTTATTCAATAAGTTTTCCTTTAAAATATTGACAAAGAAGGATATCGTAATTATGAGGAACATTTTTACTTGGATGAAAGTAATATTATTCAGGAGTAATTAAACAACTATTTCTTTTCTTTTAGTGTGTCATGATAAAATTCATTTAGATTTTATTTAAAAAGTGTTGTTTAAATTGATTGCGGGTTTGTATCCCAGTACGGGATTTTGTTTTAACAGATTTCCATTTACAAGTATTGTTATTAGATAACCAGTTTAAATTTAAAAACAATTTTTAGACGAAAATAAATATGAACCATATTTTTAAGAGGTTTGCAACTTACAAAAATTGTGCTTCCTCAAAATATATTTAAAAAAAAGGTTCGAGCTATTACCGTCGTGTGTGTACCAGTCACTTTATTTTCTTGATGCCTTCAATTAAATTGGTTTGTGATTTTTATGATATTGGAAAAGTACTAGAACATTGTATTATTGTGCTTTATGTTTTCAAGCTCTACGTGACATTAAAACCGTAGCATAGTGTAGATCCTATCGTAGCAGCTACGACGTAGTCGGCGTAGCGCGGTTTATCTACGTGTTTCGTAAACTTTCTCGCCAATGCTATTGATCTTTTATTTTAAGATTGAGTGTTAATTGCGTTTCTTTCCTGATTGTTGAAAGTTAATTGTGCTCTTTTCTTCATTGTGGTGAGAGCCTTGCTATTTCTTTACCAATGTTACAAAAATGTATTTCTAACTTTGTTTGTTTGTAGGTAGGTAGGTAACTAATCTTCGGAAACATTGAAGATTTGAAAATGGAACAAATAAATATATAATTTTAATAAACGGTTTTGACCTAATGATCTAAATACATTAGTCTATATATGTACAGTTACTAATATTGTAAATGCGAAAGAGTGTTCGTTTGTTTTTCTGTCAAGTCGTAACGTTAAAGCCCGGTGAAGTTGAAGAAACCGCGAGGTTGGCAACACATTAGTCATTCCAAACAAAACGTCATATGTTATTTTAACTATTTTAGGTATAGAAACAGGCTGTATACACGGGTTTATACAGGGCATAGACTTAAAAATAGAATACAATATGTTAATGTTTTTAGTACTGCCGTAAAAATTTAACCGCTGATACCTTAGTTTTAGTTCTGAGATTTGAAACAATCTTTACTATAACACCACATACCTATAGCTATTTTAACCTTCTCTTTCAAAATTAGGTACATACAACCTATTCAGATCGAGTTGATTTACCTGTTGTTAGTCAGGCTCCTTTGAAGCCACAGATTGTCTGCCGCCTGCCAGGCAGCTCACAAAAGGAGATCATAAGCTCTCTAACACCATGACACGTAACTTGTCGGTAAAGTTTCATAGCGACTCGCCCGGATTGATACCACCTTACCTATTCCTATCGGCATAACGTAATTGTTTGCCGTTGACGTGTTCCGGTTTGGATGGTAAGGTAGCCGATAAATTAAGTTTTGCATGAGGCCTAACACCCAAGCCTCAGTTTAGCAAACTCTGTTACTTCCCTTGGGTTTCGTATTTATAGACGGCGTACATTTCCTAGTATCAGGAAATCTGTCTTCTTTTTTACCTCCAGCACATGCTGGCACAGCACAATGGTACATGCTGCCGCCGAGAAAAAGCAAACTGTAACATAATATGTATAGTTACGAAACTCACAACAAGTAAGATTAACATGAGATAGTTTTGTAGCATACTCGCCAAGGCTAGCTCAGATCGAGCCAAAACTAGTTTTATATAATTTTTAGAGAAAACTAACAGCTTTAACATTAAAGGACTATATAATGAAACAATAATAATAAAGAGTTTTGCATAATATAGCCTACAATATTAACAGAAATCACATACTTAATTACCCTTTCATCTTTTTACCTACCAGGAAACTGTTTTATGAGAAAAAATGTATTTGAAAGCTTTCAAATCATTAAAAGTATTTATGTAAAAATATCTTTACTTAGTTTAAATTTAGCCGAGGTAGTACTTGTAAGAAAAAAACTAATATCTACTGTTTTGCTAAACTCATTAACATGGAATTTGTGTATTTTCAATTTACCCAGAATTAGATATATAGTCAGTTGCCTATTGACCTTGCCACCTATTACATTGTAGGGCTCAGTGTCTTCGGCTAGTCGGGGCCTAAGTTATATCTCTGCCTATCTCTTCGGGTATAAGGGGATGAAGATACTTTATTTATTTACTTTTCATTATTAGTGTTACCATTCATTCACTATTGGTATGATAACTTGGCCTTTTTTTGAGGTAAGCTATCGTGCTATGTATCTAACATGTACACTGCAAATAATTCCTTTAACGAATTGATGGCTTTGTCTTTTAACCATATCCATAAAAAAGAAGGAGATTTTCAATACGATTGTATGTTTTTTGAATGTCTGTAACGCGACTACTCGGCGAACAGCCAACCGATATTGATGGTTAATTTTTAGAAAGATAGGTTATGTTTCCAAAATGGTTCCATATTGGTTTTATAAGTAATACGTCCGTCTAGTAGTTTTACAGTTATACTTAATATTATAAATAAGTGAATTATTATTATGATTAGTTAAAAGATAATTTAAAAACGTAGGCATTATTAGGTGTTACTCAAAAACTACTATTACAATATTTATCAAATTAATGGAGGACCTCTTCGATAATATTTGCTATCTTTTGAAAAAGAATGATCAAAGCGCGACATATGAGGAGTGGGTTTTTGCAGTTTTACTGCGCCAAATTATTGAGATTATGTTTCTTAGTGCAATTGTTAGATACCACTCACATATATCCCAGGTATATCTGAGAAGAAATAGGCTCATTAGATTTTTGTCTATCAGGCAATTTAAAAAAGTATTATATATATTGGTCAAGAATAACACAGTAACCACTTATTAGATTTGACTTAGACAAGTATTTTGTTGTATTTTCACCGCTATACTAATTTTAAATAATAAAATATCAAGTTTCGATATTTTACTGCACCTAAAAGTAGCAATTGCTTAGTATTAGAATAGAATACATAAAAAAAACATTTTTAGTAACATACACCTTGCATGGGGCATTTGTGAAGAGTCTATATAATACTAAAAACTAGCACCGGATCGCAACGCGGCCACATACTGAGAAATCTGGCAAGAAACTCAGCGAGCTTATCTTTTTTTTTTCTTATTCTAAACAAATTAAGTTATACATCATACATTATTATGACTTAGAAATTTATATGAGGAGCAATTAATCTCAAGCACTCTTATCCGATAGATATTCAGCAATGGTAATAATGGCAATGGTATAAAGTAATCTATATTATAATCTTAATATATATAATTCTTCTGTGAGTGTGTATGTCACTGAACTCCTTCTCGACGACTGGACCGATGTCGATGAAAATTTTTGTGCGTGTTCAAGGGAATTCGAGAATGATTAAGATTCACAATTTGGTCTCCTGGAAAATGTTTTTTTAATTATTTTTTTAATAAGTCGTTGTTGATTTTGTAATGTTTCACATCGGATCCGACAGACTGCGCTACTATCGAAGCATTAATGTCAAGCGATACGAAGTTTGCTGGGTCAGCTAGTATGTATATAAAAATCAATGCCACTTTTCGTTGTAATTTTATAACTCAAGAACGGACTCACCTATCCAAACCAAATGTTTAGGCTTTGTTCGGACTATTTAGTAGATGGTTTATGTGAAGTTTGCATAAAATCGGTGAAGCGGTTCTTTTTATCACATTTTTTGTAACAAATGAGTTCGATAAATGGCGTATCTCTTTGTTAATGGGTACTTTTCTCTCATATTAAAACTTTTTTCAGTTGTTTTTTTTCATGCGGTCATTTATATAGTGAAGCACTTATGAGGCTTCTAGTCTTTTTAATACAATTTCACTGTTGACACATTTTTTAATTTATTATTATTATTATTATCATTTATTCTCAATGCCTCTTATTTTCTACGTTTACATATACATTTAATACAAAAAAATATTAAAAATATAAACATAAAAAACAGGTTACCAATATACATAGTGAAGCACTTATGAGACTTCTAGTCTTTTTTATACAATTACACTGTTGACCCTTTTTTTTTAATGTATTATTATTATTATTATCATTTATTCTCAATGCCTCTTATTTTTTACGTTTATACATTTAATACAAAAAAAATATTAAAATATAAACATAAAAAACAGGTTACCAAAAACTGTGGTCTTACAACTAAACTAACTCTTATTATTATTAACTATAGTACACAACAAAAAAATACAGAAAAACTTAAGACTAAAATAAACATAAGTATATAGTACGAGCTTATCTCAAATGAAAAAAATTTCTTCCAGTCAACCCGCTAGGAAAACAATAAATGGAATATGTAGACCTGGTGTAGAAAACTATACAAAAAAATAACTACATACTAAATACAATTACATACATAATATAATACATACCGAAATATAACTACCTACACGAATAAAGTTAATTAATAGCTCTAATAAAAAGTTCTTTGAATTGTTTTTTCAAAGAAACTGGGGTTTCACATTCACGAATCTCACTAGGAAGCGAGTTTCATAACCTAACAGCATGAACTGTAAGGGAGTAATATGCAGCAGTATTGTATTTATTGTAAATTATCTGGTTTACAACGCACGTTTTGAGTGTATTGCTTATAGATGGTTTATATATTTCAACATTAAAAAAAAACCTTACGCATTTTGATTTTCGATATAAAAAATTGACATTTTCAACTAAGCGAAAAACATGTTTGTGAATTTTTCGATTTTTAACTTTGTTGTCATTCGTTTTATGTCATCGCATTTCACGAACGAGTGAAATCTAATTAAATTTTCTATCTGAATATTATTCCAATATGATCCAATACACAACATTCTGAGAATTTTGAAATAGATTGAAACTGTTTTACAGAAGTTTCATTTCAATTTTGAGCTTAATTGAATTTCAATATTTTCCACAAATTCAAGCAAACGTATTTCTAATTAAAACTGTTGAAAACAGTTAGTAGGCGTTGAGATGTGACAATCCTATAATCAACCTAGGACAATTCATTTCCCTTGTTTGTTACATACATAACCCGGATGTTGAACAAAATAGACCATCTGCCTCTCTGCCAGGCATCTCATAAGCAGTAAGTATAGGATTAAATATAGGTCATCATTAACAAGACCACTGGTGGTAGAGTGCTGTGCAGCAATTTTTGCACGTAATGATCCACCGCCTTACCTATACCTGTAGTCATAATTACTCTGTTGTGGTCTGATCCGGAGGGTAGGGCAGTCGGTAGACATCCACGATAGATTTGCCTAGGTTTCTAGAGCGACGCAGCTGTCTGTAAGCCACGGTTAAATTTTACCATCAGGGGAGCCGTGTGCTTAGTTACTGATCTCTCACATAAACAAAATCAAATATCATGAAGGTTACTAAACTATTCTACTATATTTATTTATAACTAGCTGTCCCGGCGAACTTCGTACCGCCCGCTCAGTTTGTATGGGAAAAAATAAAATGTTATTACGTTTCCGAACAAACGATGCTCTTTCAATATTGTCCTACTAATGTATAATCTGTGCTATAGTCTATTGCTGTAATTGACATTGACATTCGTTACGCGCGTTTTTTAAAATAAAATGTAAAAAAAAAATTGCGAAATTAAATGTATATTTTTCAATATTTCTTAGAGATTTTCTTAATATTTTTTCCGTAAGAACCTTCTGCTAATAATAAAAAATACAACAAAAAAAGAATTAGTGAAATCGGTCCAGCCATTTACGCGTGATGTCGTGACCAAGAAAAACGGGTTTCATTTTTATATATATATAAAAGATAGAAGATAGACTACATGTAAAGTGCCAAATAGCAGCTAGCCCATATTGCCAACTGTATAAGTATGGACCATCGTAGTATTCCATGGTAAAAAGGTTATAGGTATAGTGTGTAATTTAAGACCCTATTCACAATAAATAAATGACATAACAAAGTGCCAAAATGGATCGCCGCCTGCAGATTCACTGCTGATACGAGCTTCATTAAATTTGAGGCTTTAACATTTTATTTTAATTATTTTATACTTTTAAACATATGTTTACGTAAAAATACATTGAAAAATATAAAAAAACCGCATAACACATAGGCGCTTTAAATTATCTAAATAAAAACCACTTTCAACTAAAAACTGAAAAGTATTAAGTGATTGTTAAAAAATTAAAAAAAAATTAGAAAACCTGTAAGTCGCTTTTTTATTAATGTTACAATTAAGTAGCTCAGCTAGGCAGCTATTTCGCTAGTTATTTTCTTTGGTTTTATTATTACCAATACTAAATGACTTCATGATCTTGATTATCAATTCTGGAATGATAAAAAAAATATCTTTGAGATATAATTTCCATCATCGGCGCTTTGTGAAACTTTTGTGTGCTGTCGTGTTTTAGTTGTGCAATTTATAATTTTTACTTAAATCAGTTACTCTTTAAACATTTTACGTCAATTAAATTTAATCCTCATTAAATTGAAAAGTTTTATTTCATGTTAAAAACGATATAAAGTACTGGTAAATGAAACGAAATAAAACATTGACTTCATGAATCGAGACAGACATATTTCAAATAAATTCGACTTCCAGTACCCGAAAAAAAAATTGTAAGATAATTGACAAAAGAAGGTGTTACTTCGCAAAATCCATATTTAAATCCAAAAAGAATTATATTACTTGCGAATTCCCCGCCAAAAGCAATTACTTATAACAACGCGAAAAAACAGGAAGGACAATGCGTAATTAATGAGTTTTACTTACCAAATGCCAAAGCCAAAAAAAACCACATCTTAACTCTTTTATTAGCAATAACAAAGCATATACTACTAAAAACTAACTTACGTTTCGCTTATTATACGTACCTATGCATTATTTTTATTTCAAATTAAATACCTATTCTTATTTAGATTTAATTATAAAACGTTTTATATTTTTGCAGTTATTTTTAACACTGCTTTATTTATATAGTTATTGAATTAACTAAAGTGAAGAGATATTCAGTAAATTTATTATTTTCGTTCTATCATTATCCTCACTTAATTTAATTTACGAGTATAAAAGACTTGATCACAAACGTAAAGTCGTGTCCCACAGATAGTTAATTGGCCTATAACAAGGTAATCGACGAAATGGGTAAATAATAGCATCGTAAAAGTCGATGCGAGCATAAGCTGTGTAGTTAATATTATAAACATGTTCAACACAGCTTAGCGAATTTGAATTTAAAATGACTTTAACCGCAAGTATACGAATTCAAATAACATACAGTATTAAAGTTCTTAGGGAACGGTATAAAACATTTACTTTATTAAATAATTTCGCTACAAAGGCACTGGCCTACTTTAGTTTAATAAGTTTAAGATTCTTCAAAGATAGTCGCGCTTCGCAAATAGAGTTTTCTCTTTGTAGTTACCCCTTTCTTAAGACTCTTATTCTCCGTTACAAATTTGATGTTTTGATATAAATGTAAGCACTTAAAAATAACTTGATGAAGGATACAAACTTTACTTTGTAATGATCTTATTAATATGTAACCTAAGTTATTGAATGTTTGTGAAAACATCTTCACGCCCATATCCATGAATACATAGACAGAGGTATGACAGGCCGATGATTTTTAGTCCCGTGATCCTATAGGTGGCAAACCACCCGCTAACTGTGTACTTATCCATTTGGGGCAACCTCGTTTTCATTAGAAAACATATTCTGATTTGCCCGATCTTAAAATCAAAGTTTAGACCTCATGTAGTCCATGCCTACACTGGAGCACTATAACGCATAGCGATGGTGCCGGTTATTCAGAGAAAAGGCAAAACACACTAGTGCCATTTTGTAAATGTTGCGGAAATAAATAACACGTACAGACGTCTTGGCTTTTTTTTGGAATGACTAATATGTTGTCAACCTCGCGGTTTTTACAACTTCACCGGGCTTTTAAACACGTCTTGGAGAGAAACTCCCTACTACGGCACCGCGAAAACTGCTTAGGGCCTCGTCGATGCGCATGTTTGAGTGAGTATGCCGTTTCCGAACGCTTGTAGGTAGTTTCCTTCTGTTCATATTTGGACCGAGTTATGCTCTTACAGTTAGATTTGTAATTAAACGTGGTTCTACTATCTTTATTAATTTATTATTATAATCTTGAAATATTTTATTAAATTCATAGACACAAAGTCATTTGGATCGCCTCTGTGGTCTAGCGGTCGGGGTGTTGGACTTGACTGCATGAGGTCCCGGTCCCTGCATTTTTTTTAGAAAATTGGATATGTCCAATTTTCTAAAAAAAAATGTTGGTCTGGATTGGTAATGTGCCCGGTTGGCGATAGGCTTGCCACCTATCACATTGTGGGACTTATTGTCTTCGGCTAGTTGTGGGTGCCCTGGTTGTGCCTCTGCCTACCACTTCGGGGATGTGGGCGTGAAGATACTTTTTAAATTATCAAGGGTTCACCACATGTTTTACGTGATCATTATAGCAGAATAGTTTTAGATTTAGTCCTTATGTGGTTCATAGATATGTCCTAATGTGGCTTGGTTCATAGATATGTCCTAATGTGGCTTGGTTCATAGATATGTCCTAATGTGGCTTGGTTCATAGATATGTCCTAATGTGGCTTGATTCATAGATATGTCCTAATGTGGCTTGGTTCATAGATATGTTTTTTTGCCAAATGTAAATGTAGAATGATTTATTTTTGCTGAGTAGTAATTTAACACATTCTGCTGAGTTTGGTGTCAATAACTCATTTTTTGACAATTTGTCGGTTGGTACATTTGTATTATGACATACGGTATATTTGCTTGTTTTTGTATGATATTTGAAGGCAAACAGACAAATGTTTATTAATAACGCTTAAACACTTGGCTGCTTTAAGTAAATTTTATACGTCAATGTATGACCTACAAAATAATTAGGACTGCTTTGCATCTTGATTTCTTAAAGATAGGATATTCGAGCGCTATCAGCAGTCTGCGCTACGTCAACCACCACTTTTTATAAAATAGTACCTGAACCGGCAGACGTTGTTCTGCTATTTTTTTGCTGTAAATTACCCTCATCACTTAGAGTTATAAAAACAGATTTTGGCTGATTCCCAAATCGACTCAATATGCTCAAAAAATTTCATGAGAATCGGTCAAGCCGTTTCGGAGGAGTACGGTTACTAACAATGTGACACGGGAATTTTACATATAACACTACATACCTCGTATGGTAGTAAAGAAACTAAAACAAACATTTGAAAATGTAGCTAATTTACATACGAGTATGTATATGTTTTATTATATTTTTCGTAACTATGCGTTTAACAAATTTTAAACAAAACCAGAAAAAGTAATAAATAAATCACTGTTTTATAATAGAGTCAAATTTCATGTGTCGTGTTTAGAGATTTTGAGATTAGCGCGATCAAGCAAACATAAAAACTCCTCAGCTTTATAATATTAGTATGGATATGTTATAAAGAAAGAACAAAAAGACCAGCTCCTAATGTTTTAAATTTATATAAAAAATAAGCACAGGAAGCTTAAGATAGATAGTTAACCTTAATAACCACAAGAACAACTCGTCGATAAGTAAGGAGCTTATTCTACGCTGAAAACCAAAATTCAGAACCACATTTCATGTTTACGTAGAAATCGATCCTCATTAAAATTTGATTCGAGGTTAAATGGTACTATTTATACGTTATAATTGATTGCAGATAGAGACCTATTAGCTTAGTATATTCTAACCTTCGACCTTTCATCACTCTCCCTTAAATAATTGACTTATTCTAAGTTATTGTTAAATAATAAAGATGTGTGGCATTCGGAGACTGCCGCGGAAAAGCTATAGCATAAGCAGGCATGAGTCATCAGATTGCGGAGCGAAGAGGGGGATTACGCAAGCGCAGTAACGCCGATACATCCAATGCCACCGTAATAGAGGTAAGGTGCTGAACTAAAGAGACAAGCGTGATCAAAAAGTCACTAAAAGTTCTGCTATTCATCGATAGATGGCAAAAGTATTACCGATGCGATTTGCCGGTCGGAGTGGGGGGTGTTAGGTTATTTTCGTTACGGAATTTCTAGATTCGGTCTCCACGCTCAAGGCCCGCGATAGAAGCTTGAATTGAAGAAGAATGCAATAGCTTAAAAACAAATCGTTATAGTTGGTACGGGTGTGATGATACTCTTTTTTAACGATTTGCACGCGGGATATCAGAATCAGAAAAACCTTTATTCACTTGAACCATACAAATGGTATTTGTGCGCGTCGACATTTTTATAAACTACCACCGGATCGGAATCGCGGCCACATATAGTATATAGCAAGGGTATCATATGCTTGCTGCCCTAAAGTCAAATTTTGCTACTGTAATCTTTAGGTTTAGAAGGAAGAGTAGCCTTAAAGTATTAACTAGGTTAAATAAGTTTTATTTTTTATTGTTACTAGGCAAATCACACTAATTGGTCTAACCCCAAAGTAAGCAAGACATGCTTGTGTTATAGGTCTGAGTTACCGATACCAAGACGTAGAAATACTGAAATATACAGGATCAATACTATAAATGCAAAAGTTTGTTTGTTTGTTACTCCTTCACGCAAAAAACGACTTAACTGATATTCATAAAATTTGGCACACATAAAGACGGTAATTTGGATTAACACATAGGATAGTTTATATCCAAAAAGAAATGTTTCCTTGGGACCATTAACTATGCGGGCAATGTCGCGGGAAACAGCTAGTTTATAATAGACATCCAAATTCAGAATTACACACATCGATATTTGTCACGCAAATGTCTGCCCCGTCGGAAGTTGATCCTAGACTTTTGTTGCCAAGTAGTAGAAAGGCGTGTGTCTCTTATGTCTTCTACTTCTATGGGCAACGTAAATTACTTATTTAGTATAAACTTGTATAAACTAATAGCTAAACATGAATGTATCTGACAATCACTATTTTTAAGACTTCATTAACTCTTTGTGTTAGAATTCTAAGCTTACTTTAGAATTATAATTACCTTATAATTTATTTTCTTCGTTGTTTCAATTTTTTTGTTCAACCTTATGTTGGTTCGAGTCTCTCATGTAGAATAGACTATCTGGTAGCCAGGTAGCTTATAAGAGGCGAGCAAATTTTAAGTGTCATAACCACAGAGCCACTGACGGTAGAGTGCTGAACAAGAGCTCGTATGGGTAGGGATCGACCGCCTTACCTATTCCTACCGTAATAATGACAGAGGAGGACAAGGTAGCTAGTAGACTACTAACTACTACACAATAACTGGCCTTACACCTTGACCACAAGATAAGGAAGCACTTGCACCATCTAAGATGTTTAGGCCACGGTTATATATCTACATATTAATACGTGATGCCAAAACTTTGAACCCCCTTTTACCAAAATTGAGCGGACGCAGGAGCATAAAATTTGGCACACTTATAGTTTATGTGTAGGAGAAGTGCAGAACGCTAATATTTTTCAATAATAATGTTTTATTAAAAAATTACATTAAATCAATTAAGAAAACATTACCCACACTACCATGCATTTGACACACACACATAATTATACTGATGATAACGATAAACGATCATAGATGGTGCATTATTTAATTTGAAAACAAATTAGTTGGTCTTGAGAAATGAAGATGGCGTTCTTATCAACAAGATATTAAAATTTATTATGGCCGAATTTCGACCAATGGGCGACAACTAGTTTATTATATAGTTATATATTTTAATATCAGGAGAGCCGTATGCTTGCTCGCTATCATATTGCATAACAAGATAATAATTACTTATAAGAGTATATTTTATACTATTAGAAACTAATCAAACTCAGTTTTCATAATTGAATATATCTTCACGCCCATATCCCCGAAGACGTAGGCAGAGGCACAACCAGGGCACCCACGACTAGCCGAAGACACTTAGTCCCACAATGTGATAGGTGGCGAGCCTCTCGCCAACCGGGCACATATCCAATCCCGAGCAACACTTTTTTTATTGGAAAATTGGAAAAAACATATTTTCTTTTGTTGCCTGACTCGGGATTTGAACCCGGGACCTCATGCAGTCAAGTACAACAACTGAACCGCTAGACCACTGAGGCGATAATTAAAAAAAAATACACGTTATCTAGATTTGCCAAAGAGACGTGGATTTTAAATCTCTTCAATAAGTTTTTTACTACCCTTCATTTAAAGTTTATTAAAAACTGATAAAAATATTTATTAAGAAAACCACAATCAGAACTGATTACAGTACGAAATGAGGCTGAAATATTTACTAAAGAAACCCCGACAGTCACAAAGTAAAGCCTATTTTTTTCAACCTTGACATGATTTTTACAGTGCCTTCATGTCCCGTAATATAGCTATTGTTGCTTCAGAAAACCTTTTGCTGGTTCTGAAAGCCTTACAAACCGCCCTTAGTTTTTGATTAGCTTTTTACTATTAGTAAATAAATATTGAAACTGTATAGTAAATATATCAAAACACACTCATATTGATATAAGTCCAAAGTAAACAAATTGTGTGCTTTTAATATATTTGTACAAATATGCTAAATGTAATATTACGTAAATATATATTTTAAATTATGGAAGACTAATTTGATACTGACAAGACCGCCTCGTTTGTCGAGTGGCTAGCGTACACGCCTAACTACATCGACCAACCTCAAGGCTCGGGTTCGATACACGACATTCGTGTAATGAACATGATATCTGCATTTCCGGGTCTGGGTATTTATTAAATTTATTCTAATATCTGTTTAAGTATTTCCATGTATTAAAATCGTTGACTAACACCCATAATATAATTTGCTTATATTGGGGTTAGATTAAATTTGTGTTACTTGTCCAGCAATAATTGTTATTTATTATTATGTACCAATGATTTTGTTGTTGACACTAAGGCAGATTAATATATTAATATTGAAATCAATTAAATAACTGTGCACAAAATATTACTACATACATCAAAACCACGAAACGAAACAACAGTATCGTATTTTTATTTTTTTAGCACGTGCCCTGTGCGTGGGATAAATTTCTATAAATTTTAAAGAAAGAAAAAATTTCGCCCCAGACAGAATTTGAACCTGTAACCTTTCGTCTCAAACCGACGAATGCTCTAATCAATTGACCTACTGAGGATTCCAGTACCGTGAAAGGTTACAGGTTCAAATCATGTCTGGGGCGAAATTTTTTCTTTCTTTAAAATTTATAGAAACAACAGTAATTGTAATCTGAACAAATGTCATATTTTTTATGAAACTTCATCAAGTAAATGACACAAAAACTTTAGTACTCGAAGATTATACAAAGTAATGTCTTAATTTATAGTTTTCATAATATCAAGTATAAAATACACACCACCTTTGCATAATCTATATATCTGGATACAATATACTCGTATATGAAATTAAAAAAAACAAAGTATCTTCACGCCCATATCCCCGAAAAGGTAGGTAGAGGCACAACCAGGGTACCCACGACTAGCTGCAGATACTAAGTCCCACAATGTGATAGGTTGCAAGCCTATCGCCACCGGGCACATATCCAATCCCGAGCAACTTTTTTTTGTATGAAAATTGGAATAACCCAATGTCTTCTTGTTTCCCGACCCGGGATTTTAACCCGGGACCTCATGCAGTTAAGTCCAACAACTGAACCGCTAGAACACAGAGGCGACATGCTATTTATATGAAATTTAGCTATAAATTATCTCGATTTTGTGCACTTTCAAACAAAAACATTCTCTTCGAAGTGTGAACCGACTATGTTTTTTTATGATAATGGTAGGCAATGAAGCAGACGGATTTCCTGATGGTAAGAAATTCACGCCGCCCAGATTCACCAAAGATTGTAATGGGGCGTTGCCAACCTGAGATAGGCTAACCTTGGTACCAATCCAGACGAGTAACTACGAAACTCTACCACCAAGTAGGATGTCACGGTGCTAGTGATGGTAAGCCTATGCTCGCCTTTTACGAGCTGCCTGGCAAGAAAGCAGATGGTCTAATTATATTCAAAATTATAATGTCACAGACAAACACACACATAAAGACACCTCAAACTAAAAACATCTCTTTTTTCTTCAGCGTTTACAAAATAATTATTTTACGACCACATCTCTCTTTCTTTAAAAAAAATACTTTTTTTCGACACAAATTCTACTCTCAAGTCCCGTATTAACGTCACTTTCATCTTTACCAATATTTTGTAAACAAGCTTTTTCCTTCAAACATATTAAAATCGTTGTCTACCTTTGGATGCATCATTTAAAATATTGTACATATTTTATCCACATATTTCAAAGCGAAACTTTGATTTTGTTTATTCAGGAAAAGCTTTCGTTTAAACAGGCATACGATATTCAGTAAACAGAATAATATTTACTTCTCTGGTTATTGGAAAACTTGTTTTAGTGAATAGTTCAGTTATTATTAACTAGTTTATTCATTCTATATTTATTTATTTAAAATTCATGCACTATAGTGTACAAAGTTATTTATTATTAATTTATTTAAAATTCATGCACTACAGTGCATAAAGGTGGACTTATAGCTACATGGCATTCTCTACCAGTCAACCTGAGTTTACTACTTCATATTTTTAATAAAGAAACACTTGTTCTGTTTTGCGTATCACTTATAATTTATTATTTTATTAATAGCCTACCAGTTTCGCTTATACAGACAGCATCATCGGGGCTAAAGCTTAAACTATAGTAGTTATAGTAAAAAAAGTAGTTTTAGTTTTAGCCGTGATGTTCTAAATATATATATAATCAATGCCACTTTTCGTTGTAATTTTTTAACTTAAGAACAGGTTCACTTATAAAAAATAAATGTTTATTTGGTAGATGGTATATGTGAAGTTTGCATAAAATCGATCGAGCGGTTCTTCATTTATCATATTTTTGTAACAAATAAATTCAATAAATGGCGGATCATGTTGTTAATGGGTATTTCTCAGTCAAATTGAAACTTTTTTCAGATGGGAATAGTGTTGTTATGTTGAAATTTTTTTCAGTTGCTTTTTTTTTTGTTTTCTCCGCAAGTACTGTATAAGCAAAACCGGTAGGCTGTTTACAAAGTTATAACTTATAAGTGATACGTAAAAAAGTACAAGTGTTTCTTTCTTAAAAAATATGAATATTTGCAAGTTTTATCAAGCGCCAACGATGGGTAATATCAAATATTATATTAACTAGAATAAAATAGACGTCCATTCAACTTTCATCCCCATTATAGACTTTTGGGTGGTCTTAGTAATAGAAAAAAGTAATGTTTGAACTCTAATCTTAAATATATGTACTTCCAATTTCATTAATATTGGCTTAGATTTACGTCATAAAAACGTAACAGATGATGGACGCTTTAAATTTATAGTTTTTTTAAATTTAAATTTATAGTTTTGGTGAGAATGTAATAGAAATTCGTCGATTTATTTTTTAATTAAGCCTACACTGCAAAGTGGATGGTTTTCAGTATCCGAGAAGACTTAGGTTGACATTTCACGATCACATCGCTCGGGTATTGTCCGAGGGTGGTGTCAAGAGCCTCTGAAACGGGCAAATTTGTATTGTATAGTTTTATCTATATATAAACGACATTGGAGTATCTGTTTTTAACATTGAAATAACCACTTTTTACTACATCCGTATGCGTGAAGATGAGTTACATAAGCCAAAATATTCCTTTTACATTTTTTTCTTTCTGTCTATTAGCTAATCTATATACCGGCTGAACCTATGTTGACAGAACTTTCACTGGCAGGTAGCTGATAAAATATGGAATATTTTTTTAAGTTCTTTAGAATTTTAGTTTAATATCGAATCTAAGATAATTAACTTTATCAATGAAGTAAGTATTGTTGAAATTCAAAAATATATGAGAACATACTTATATTAAACTAGCTGTGCCTGCCTATTTTCCTTCGGATTTCATAAATTACATCAGTTATTTTTCAGTGAAAGTCGCTTTTTTATTGAAACACAGAGGTTGTTTAGTTTGAACTTTGAAAATCAAAGTTGCACCTCTGGTTATCTCTAAAGCGACAATAAGCGTGACGATATATTTTATTAAACTCCACAATAAGCCGTCATAGTAGAATACAATAAAGGACTATTGGTTTTGTAATTCAATAACAAAGTTGGGATGAATTTATGCCAACAACGCGGTCCAAGTTACTTAATTAAACATTCTCCTTCATTTATTTATTACTAGGTGTTGTGCGCGACTTTGCCCGCCTTATAAAGGAAGCTAATGTGAAATGTCTACTTACTTTGGTATATACGTACTTCACATACAGTTATTGAGCATTTCCGGGGATGTTCTTTAAGACAAAATGTGTCGCATATCCTTAACTAGAGTCTAATGTTTTTTAACCGACTCAGAAAAAGGAAAATATTCTACTCCTCGGTTATTTAATGAATTTTGAAATTTCTTTTTTTTTTATTTGGAAGTGCTTCTTTCCATAGTGGCTCAATTACCAGCACGTCAGTATCTGACGGAGGCATCCTAGGAAAGCGAAAAAAACATAATTTTTTTGTGAGGTTGGTCAAACTTAGATTCGAATAGGAGTTTATCTTGTTCTAGCCGGATGGGCGAACTTTATGTCACTTGACATTAACAATATAATTTCTATGAAAGAAAATTAAAGTAACATTATTCTTATTTTCCCTACAAACTTACCGGTTTCTCTCTTACAAGATTTTTTCCCTGACAACCACTAACGTAACAAAATAATAATGAGCAAAATTGATACATCCGTTCAGGAGTGATCCGATGACCACGTAAAACGGGGATTCATTTTTTGTGCTTTATTAAAAAGCAGACCAAAATAAAAAATATTAATCAACTTAGCCGTGAAAAAAAGTATATTAACGCCCATATTCTCGAAGGAACAGGCAGAGGCACGATGTGATAGGTGGCAAGACTATCGCACAACCGGGCACATATCCAATCCCGGGCAACATTTTTTTATAAGAAAATTGGAAAAACTAAATTTCATTTTTGTTATCCGGGATTCGGACCCAGGATCCTATGCAGTTAAGTCCAACACCTGAACCGTTAGACTACACAGGCCATAACTTAGCCGTGATTTGCAAAAAGACTAAAATTAAAAGTGGCAAAAAACACAACTCCTTTTATTTTTGTAAATGTGTACAAACATAACAAAAATCCAGTGATATACTCGTAACATCATTGTTGTAAAGTTTTGAGCTATGAGCGGAAAACTGCATTGCGACAAAGTTATCAACTACAAACTTTACACCCCGTAATACGCACTCATTGGTGATTTCATTTTGAAATACATTTATTAAATACTAGCTGTTGCCCTCGGCGTTGCCCACGTGGTTAATATTTCTACAAGAACATGTTTTTGCGATAAAAACTATCTTATGTGTTTACCCAAGTATCTGTCAAATTTTGTAACAATTGGTTTAGCAGTTTTTGCGGTCATAAGTAACAAAGAAACATACAAACTTTCGCATTTATAATGTTAATAGGACTGGCATATCCGTGTTGATTAGGGACCGTTAAATAGACTAGAAAATCTGCTTTTATGCCTGGCGGCTTTAATATATATATCATTACCAACAAAACCCTGGTGGTAAAATACTGTGTACCAACTTGCCGGGTAGGGATCCACCGCCTTACCTATTCCTGCCACCATGATGACAATGTCATGTTCCGGCCTGGAGAGTATGGTAGCCGGTGGACTTGCACAATTGGCTTTACACCCTGGCCACAAGATTAAGTGAGATAAACATAAAAATTTATGAAAATATACTTTAGTAAAAAATCAAACAGGACAGCAACGCACCAGCAACATCTGCGGTGTCTATGGACTGCGTTTATCTTTCAACATCAGGGAAGCCGCATTGTTTGCTGTCCTTTCCATGAAAAATACTACTCCATTCTTGCTATCTACCTTCCCTGGATGATTTCCTATTCAGCTATTTCCGGGTCAGCTGTCCTGATAAATATACTTACTTCATCAGTAACATTCATAGTAACATCATCAGTAGTCATTCATATAGGATCAGTTCCAGAACCAACATATTATTGAGTCAAACTGTTGATTTTTTTCATTGTCTTAAAAATAAGTCTATTCCAATTCATATTTTTTCCGTTTATTAAGAGCACCAACGTGCAATATTTCTTTTATACTTAACTAATACGTCTTGTGAGAGAACTCCATAACATAATAATAGATAGATAGATAATAGATCCATGAATAATAGATTGCCTTGAAGAGATCGCAGTTTTAGCGCTAAGGCCGCTTTTGTGTATCACTTAGTTTTTAAGTTTTATTTTTAGTGTATTATTTTCCATGTATTTTGGTGCACAAAAAAGAGTTAACCTATTCTGTTCTGTTATCATCCAAATAATCAGAAGGTGACCTCTGCCCCATTTACTCTTTTATTCCGGCTATGTGATCATCATATCGGCATATTACATTCCATTTCCAAACAATACCAAAAAAGATCCGAACCTGTATCGATATAAACCGAGCTGATAATTGAATAAAACATACTTCATTGTAAAGTAAGTATGTTAGCGATCATATTAAAAGTGGGTTGCCTAAACAAATCCTGGACCCAATATTTTTAATTATTAAAAAAAAGTTTTTTATGTTTTAAATTTTTTTCAGGCAACCCTTACAACATAAATTGTAATAAAACTGCACATATATTGATATTTTTTTTCTTTTATACGATCCCATGAAAGTAACTAGCATCAACAATTACATGTTCGACATCGGCAATCGAGATTGATAGCAGGCAACCCAACTTCTGCAACTTCGTTTATAACTACTTTAAGTTGGAATAAAATCTTAATATTGCACAAATTAACCAATAAAACATATTTTAAAAAATAAAAATAAATGTAAAAAATTTTTTAGGCAGACCGTTGTTAATATATTTTCTGATATACTAAATTTGCTGTAAAACCGGTTTCATCCTATTATCAGCTCGGTGTAGGTCGACCTAACTTCAGACCTTAGATTAACGGTGACAAAAGCAGAAAAGATAAAAAATTCGAGCTACAAAGCGTAGGACTATCTTCTTTTAAGGTTACAATGTCCGTTAGATATTACGAGTAACTTATGGTCACCTTTTACGAGCGGCTTACCAATTAACCTATTACATAAATGATAACACTGTTAATATTATAACATAACGGCAAGAACGGAATAATTAATATAACGCTTAGAGGGACCAAAATGTATCCTGTTAAAACAATTGTAATATAATAGTAACATGATAATACTATTGTTTCAGATATTTGTAGGCCGAGTATAACATCTAATGCTGACTCCACATAATATACAGATATTTTGTGTGCTTAGTCAGTGTTTGATGTACCCGTCAAAATATTTGACGTACTTACAAATATCCAAAACAGTACACATATGGAGGTAAATACCAAATAATTCTTTCATCTTAACAAAAAAAAAGCTGTACAAAATCAAAGACTGTGTTTATAACTACGTAATGAACTTTATTCTTGCATTTGAGCTTTAATATTTGAGTGTATTTATATACTATGCGTAAAAAAAGTCTATGGCCAATATTTAATATAGCCTGTGGGTTATTGTCTTTTCTTGTTATGCCTTGAAAAACCAACAGACTCGGTAAGCCGTATTTGTCATTTGATGTATTTACCAAACATCTAAATATGGCAAATATACCCTCCATATATGAAGGTTACCACTTTACAATACAATAACTCTTTATTGTGCACCAAATACAAATACATTAAAATAACTTACACTAAGAAGATACACAAAGGCAGCCTTATCACCAAGGCAGCGATCTCTTCCAGGCAACCCTAAAGTATGGAACAAGATTTAGCGAGATACTGTTTAATGGTGCTCTTAAAAATATAAAAATGCATCTTATACTACACGTCACAAATTTTTCCAAAAGCAGAAGCTTATATTAGTATTTAAGACAAACAAGAAAAGTCACATGCAAACTACATTACATTGAATGCAGAAAGTGACGCCTTAACATACTTTTGAAAATATGAATATTTGGAGCTCTCCTGATATCTACGGAGAGAGAATTCCAAAGCCTTACTGCTTCCGAAGTGAAAGAACGGCTATAGTAACAAGTGTTTCGAGATTAATAATTAATTACATCAAAAACGCAAATACAATTAGCTATACCTGGAAACGCTAGAAAATGTATAATCATCAACAGCATCATCATCAGCCGGAGGACGTCCACTGCTGGACATAGGCCTCCCACAAAGAGCGCCACAAGTCACGGTCACCAGCCGCTTGTATCCAGCGACTCCCCACGACTTTGACCAGATCACCAGACCACCGGGTGGGAGATCGTCCAACACTGCGTCCTTCGGTACGGGGGAAATGTATAATGGTGCCTAAATAATTATTAACAGATATCCCAATGTTATAAAATCGAAAGTGTGTCGGTTTGTTTGTTAGGTAAGTAGGATGGAGGGATTCGCCAAATATCACGAAGTATCACAAGTGATCACATGTATTTATATTTTTGTTGAAGAGCGCTATTTATAAATAGTAAGTATCTACTTGATAGTAATAAAGAAAGTCTTGTTTATACGTGGGCGGAAACTTGTACAATATATTTTCCATATTGGTACCAAATCAAATCAAAAACTACAAGTTATTTTTGTAAGTTTGAAGTTCATCATGTATTACCAGAAAAATATCTTCACGTCCATATCCCCGAAGGGGTAGGCAGAGCCACTACAAGGGCACTCACGATTAGTCAAAGACACTAAGTCTCACAATCAAATAAGTGGCAAGCCTCTCGCCAACCAGGCATATATCCAGTCTCAGGCAACGTAATTTTTATAAGAAAACTAACTGACCCAGCAAACTTCGTATCGCTTGACATTAATGCTTCGACAGTAGCGCAGTCTGTCGGTTCCGATGTGAAACATTCCAAAATCAACAACGACTTATTGTTAAAAAAATAATTAAAAAAACTTTTTCCAGGAGACCAAATTGTGAATCTAAACCATTCTCGAATTCCCTTGAACACGCACAAAAACTTTTATCAACATCGGTCCAGCCGTCTAGAAGGAGTTCAGTGACATACACACTCACAGAAGAATTATATATATATATATATATAAAGATTGAAAACACACATTTTTTTTTGTCTGACCCGTATTCCAAGGGGGTTAAAATGCTAAAAAACTTCATGTGATAAATGGACCGGCAACTGGGTTATTGACATTTCACGATCAAATAATTCGGGTATTAGTAGAAGGTGGTATCTCCATAACCGGCATAATTGTATGAAGAGCAATATTAAGTTTATTCTTGTATCTAAGTATTTATATGTATTCAAATCCTTAACTAACACCCATAACAGAAATATATAATTTGCTTACTTTGGGGTTAAATCAAATTGGTGTAATTTGTCCAGAGATATTTATTTATTTTAAAAAAAGTAATGAATGGAGGAAGTTAGTCAAGTCTACTAGGATCGCGACATTTGATACCGGTTAGTTTATATGGAATATTAAAAAAGCAGATACGTATTGCAAATGTGAGCAATTGTAGGTATACAGGAAACCGAAGTTGATATTTCGCGACGAAATAGCTCGGTTATTATCCGAAAGTAGTTTAAGAGTCTCCGAAATTCGTGTTTGCATAAAAA
>NJDD01000384.1:592444-603672 GCA_002245505.1 Calephelis nemesis
TGATAAATTAGCGGTCTTAGTACAGAAAAAATAAGCACATAGAACAGTGTCTAAATTAGAATTTTCGACCAACGACATGTTAATGCGTCATCCATTTGTTTTTTTTTTACAAGCAGACGGATTTCCTGATGGTAAGAAATTCCCGCCGCCTAGAGACACCAAAGGTGGTAATGGTGCGTTGCCAATCAGAAGCCGGGATGTTAAGCCTCGAGCAAAAGTAAGTTTACCGGCTACCTTACCCTCCGAACCGGAACATGTCATGACGTTATGGCGGCAGGAATAGGAAAGGCGGTGGTACCAATCCGGGTAAGTCGCTGCGAAACTCTACCACGTAGTATTTGTGGCATATTATTAGTTGGATGTATATTTTAAACAGTGTTTGGCTAAACATGTGCCTAAAATTTTTTTGTGGTATGGTGGTATACATATTTCTAGTATCGTTGACCAATACTTATAAGTCATAATACAAACACATAATTGGCTTAGTTTGATATAAGATATAATTTGTGTAGCTTTGTCTTTATATGTTTAATTATTTAGTTTAAGTCTAGCACATATAAAAGAAGAATGTGACTGAGTTATCAATCAACCCTTGACTGAAACCCATTAAATAGAATTCTAATCCTTATCCTAATCCTAATCCGATATCCTAATCCTAATCCTTCCATATAATATTATAAATCCGAAAGTTTGTATTTTTTGTTTGTTTGTTACTCCTTCATGCAAAAACTACTAAACCGATATTCATGAAACTTGGCACACACATAGAGAGTAAATTTTTATTGCGAAAAATATTACCATGGGACTAATAACCACGCGCATAACGCCGCGGGCAATATCTGGCTTAGCATACATTACATTTAGGAAATTCTTAACAGAATAAAAAAAGATATTCGACTGGAATGTTCACTGACTGTAATATCAATCGTGCTATCTCAGCACGATTGATATTACTACTCATTAATGCGTCAAAATCTTCTGAATATTATGCCATGTCAAACGGGTACCATATTTATCACGGAACAAGACAGTGTCGAGTATTGAAATTATGACGTCATGAATATCATATGGCACCCTACATATTCACAACTATGAAACCTACACCCTACATATTCTTTGAAAGCTATGTTTTTCACGTTCGATTGCTTTGAAATTAAATTCAAAAGATGTTATGGCTGCGTGATTGAATTTTATGTATCGTGACTACATTATGGTTTACTTGTTAGTCTTAAATTACTGTAATTTTGCTAAGCCCCAGCTGAACTTGTTTTAAGTGCTTGCTATTATTTTTCAATACAACAAAAAAAAGAGATGGAACATTTAAGACATGTCGATTAGTCCAGACATGTTAATACCTGACGTTTTCAATCAACATTTTCCGAGTAATAGATTACCTATATATTGCCTCTGTGATCTAGAAGCCCGGCGTGGACTTGACTTCTTGAGTCAAGAAGTCAAGTTAAGTTCGATTCCCGGGTTGGGCAAAAAAAATTGAAAATGTATTTGTTAATTTTTCTGTTAAAAAATAATGTTGCCTGGGATTGGATATATGACCTGTTGGCGATAGGTATGCCACCTATCACATTGCGGGACCTTAATGTCTTCGGCTAGTCGTAGGTGCCCTGGTTGTGCCTCTGCCTACCCTTTCGGGAAGATACTTACTTAGATTAGAAGTCTGTAAAACTGATATGTTGACTATATGACTGATGTACTGTATGTACAAACTAATATGACACCACTAAACGTGTTTTGTCTTCTTCTATTTATACCGTTAAAAGAAGATAGCGTTATCTTAAAAGTAGTTTAGTGAGTGCGCAATAGTGCCACCAACATTAAAATTTAAGGAAGCACTAGTTTTACTGTGAAATGCAAATATATAAATCAACCGACAAATGGGCATCTCATATTATACGGTCATTTAGATTTAAGATATGAAATTTGTATTTATACTAGTATCGTACTTAAGTACCATAAAATAATACAAACGGAATTTTAATGGATTTAATTAATTATCTAGAGGTTGGCGTTACTATCCGCGACAAAGTAACTATAGTTACGTTTAGCTGTGAATGTGTACCGTTTCATACATAAAGATTTGTAAGTAAAGAAAGTTCAGTCTAAATTAGTTCAAATACCAGTTGTGATAATGTTCATAAGCTACTGCAAGTAGTCTTTTAAAATTGATAAAATTTTTATCCACATCCTATGGTAATCTATATGCCACTTCCAATAGTTTCATAACAATCAAATTTTCTTTGACAGTAAATTTGACAAGATTGATACTTTTGTCAATTGACTAAATGTTCTTTACGTTAATCACGTTTAAATTCGAGAAGAAGAGAGTTTAGAAACATCCCTATGACTTACTGACGACTTATGACTGATGACAAATTATAATTGGTATAAAATTTGATGCAAATTTCTAATTGACGAATGACAAAATACTAACGTGAAGGCCAAAAATTAAAGAAAGAAAGAAAAGAAACCTCCATGCAGTCTTTGGTAATAGTATCAAACCTAAGGCTAGGTTGGTGTTATTCATGAATTCACCAGGCAACCAGAAAGATCAAGTTAAACAAAATGGACAAAGGTGGTGATTCTGCTGTTCACAAATTAAACTTATTTTACGTACAAGCTATCTTTTTCAGATTAAACAAAAACAAAAGATATGGAACATTTTAGACATGTTACATTAGTTTAATCATAGTTTTTCCAATAATTGAAAACGTTTGTAAAAATGTCATGCACAGAGTAATCCGTCAGCACTAAAAGTGTTTTGTCTCTTTCTATTACTTTTGTTAAAAGACAATAGCGATAACTTAAAATTAGTTAAGTGAGTGTTCAAAAAAAAGCTCTAATCACTCATTACAAAGCCATGTAAAAACTTCATTACTAAAAATTTTTCATTGGACATAAAAAAAATGAAAAGTAAAGTACAATAACAACGCAAATATTTGACCCCTTTTAATGCTTTGAAAGTATTGTATTGTGACATTTTTTATGCTTACTGTACAAAAAAAAACACAATAACGACTTGCCTCAGTTTCAGTTTGACGTGACGTTCACCATTCCCTAGGCACAAAAAGTACGGAAGCTCAATCAATATGTACTTTGGAGTTTGCGAAATCACGCTTCGGATAAGAGGATCTGAATGCAATTTCCCATGCATAGCTTGGTTCTTGACTAAACAATAGCAAGTTTTTATCCAGGAAAGTTTGTGCCTTGATGTTTGTTTAATATTCGTTGAAGCTTAACTTTTAAACCTACTTTTTTGTTAGGTTGTATACAACAAAAGAGGGATTTTTAGCTTTTTAAAGTTATTTTTTTATGTTACATTTAGGAAGTAATTAACATCTTTTGTTTATAGTGGAATAGTGATGAACTTTTTTTTACTGAGTTTAATTTATCTGATATCTGAATAGATACCAAAGTGGTATTCGTGCCTTGTCAACCTGAGTCTGGAGTTGCAGTCCTCTTGTGTACTGAAGTAAATTTGTCAGGTACCCTCTTGTAACAATAACCCTCTAACCCCCCCGAAAATGGATGAATTTTGTTGCGCACTCACTAATTTTAAGTAATCGATATCTTCTCTCAACGACAGTAATAAAGACAAAACACGTTTAGTGCTCTCAGATTAGTAAATAAATGACATTTCTGATTATCTTTCCAAATGAGCCTTTGGATAATTCTTCTAGTCTTAATCAAATTTCAAAAGTTAATCAACATGTCTAGTATGGATATTGTTTGCTCATCCATTTGGCCACTAAATTCAATTTTGCAGCATTTAGACAGCATTGAATGAGCTAATCATCTGGAAAATTAAGTTATTCTGCCCAATTAAACATTCTAGAGTAACAGACGTATCAATTTGTCGTTCCCTGGGATCAATTAATTTACGTCTATTGTCAATAACCTATCTACAGATAGAGATAGAGACATTATATATTACATATTAGAGATATTACATATTTTTGTAAATTATTGAAAAATAGTTGCTTGGTTACTGATCTAAAGTAAGTCTATCTCTTATATTAGATAGGTTACTGAAATTGTCTGTATCAATGTTTAGGACCAATTTCAGCAACCTATCTACAGTTAGAGAAAAGAATACTAAAGTTTCCTAGGAAAGATACTGATCAAAAATAGCTCTTATCTTAAGTGGGTTACAAAAATCAACTTACAGTTTATAGTAAGTAACAAAAATAAAAAGGAAATTGAAATGCCACTGTTATCAAGTTAAGGCACATTTGCAATAGAAATTTACATCGACCACAAGACCGTTCTTTTGACAAATCTACATAATTTTCGCCAAAGGACTTAAATCCTCAGTAGCTCAAATGATTAGAATATACGTCGGCTTAAGACGAAAGTTTACAGGTTCAAATGCATGTCGGTGGCGAAATTTTTTTTTTAAATTCATATAATAACCCAAACACAAGGATAGTGCTAAAATAAAAATACCTTGATAGGAAAGAAAGTTATGGCCATGATAAATGTGAATTTCATTTGTAACGAATGACTCATTTAGTGGGTACTCAGAACTATGTATCTATAGTACATAACTTCCCGCGTTAACGGTAAAGAAAGTAATCAACTATTTCGCCACTTTATGAATCCTTAGTTGCTCAAATGATTAGAGCATTCGTTGGCTTAATACGATAGGTTACAGGTTTAAATCCTGTCTGGATCTTTTTTTCTTTCTCTAAAATTTATAGAAATCTACATAAATCTACAATCTACAAAAAGATTGTAACTACGCCACTCACATCTATTGGACCACATTATTTTTACCAGAAAAAGTACCTTTATGTCCGTATCCACGAAGAGGTAAAAAGAGTTGCAAACAGGATACCCACTACTAACTGATTATACTAAAACCCCACAATATAAAGCAAACCTGTCGCCAACTAAGCACCTGTTGGTCCGGGCTCCTTTGTAAAATAGACTATCTACCTTCTTTGCTAGGCAGCTCGTAAAAGGCGAGCACAGGCTCGCCGTCACTAACACCATGACATCTGACTAGGTGGTAGAGTTTAGCAGCGACTCGCCCGGATTGGTACCACCGGGAATAGGTAAGGTGGTGATACCAATTCAAGTGAGTGGCTGTGAAACTCGCGGAACCACCTATTCAGATGTCACGGTGTTAGTCTATGCTCGCCTTTAACAAGCTGCCTGGCAGGAAGGCAGATCGTCTATTCTACAAAGGAACCAACACGGAGAGAAAGTTAACTTTGCAAAATAAGTTCATAAAGTTAAGTTTTTAAAGTTATCTTTAGTTAAAGTCAAGTGAAAAGCCTTTGTAAGTTTATTTGTAAAGATGAACCTGTATTTCTTTTAGTCAGTGGGTAGAAATTATTGTTCGCAGGAGGTTCTTATGAAAAAAAAACAATGTTTATTGTTAGAATAGGAAAACGTTTATCGGCTCGGCTACTTCTATTAAAAGTGCAGTATTTGTTTTTTTGTATGGCTATTTGAATTTTACTTAAAAGCTTTTCTTAGTACGAATTACTTAAGAAAAATTCGCTTCCGGCGAAACTAAAATATTACTTGGTTTTCGACTTTTTAAGGCGCAGTAAATTCAGCGATCAGAGTCGTTAGCATAATCAGAATGGAAGATTTTCTTTGTATTATCTCCTGTCGAAATAGTTTTATCGTGTCCGACGTGGCTTTGTCGAAGAGCTCTTTGGTCTTCCATTTCTTTTTTTACCTTGCTGCAAACTTAAGAAGCTTAAAATAACTTTTGTTCTTATTCAAGAAAATAAGTACTAGCTTTAGCGATAAGATCTTCGTAGCAGAGTGAATAATTTATAGGTATTTTTAAAGGATTGTTATAAAAAATACATGTTTTGGTCATATAATAGCGATGTAGTAGTACTATTTAAATAATGCGCTTCGGCTGAATTCGTCAAGCTTCGGAAATCCGAATGTATTTTAAAGATATCTATATCGAGTTAGTTAGAGTACATAATTAATCATTTTGTTTAAATTTAGATTAGGTCAGCCAATTTAAAAATAAAAGTATCAGTAGAGTAAAGCCGAAGCGCATAATTAAAATAGTAGTTCTATACCTAAAATATTAATGGTGTCTTAAATATTATATCTTACCACCATGGGTGTCACCTGTTTGTTCGCCGCCATAAACCATAAAAAACTAAAAGTGGTAATGATGCAGATTTGTGGTTTAGGATATTACACCTATTGCGTAAACGTTTGCCAAAACATAGCTGTGATGGGCGCTATGTTACAGAGGTAGTAATCGAAAAATATGTTCACTCCCATATCCCCGAAGCGGTAGGCAGATGCACGACCAGGACACCCACGACTTGACGAAGAAACTAAGTCTCACAATGTGACAGGTGGCAAACCTATCGCCAACCGGGCAAATATCCAATCCCGAGCAGCATTTTTTTATTAGGAAATCGGTAAAACCCAATCTTCTTTTTATTTCCCGATCCAGGATTCAATCCCGAAACCTCATGCAGTCAAGTCCAACAACTGAACCGCTAGACCACAGAGGCAAATAGGATTAGGAGGTAGGAATATGTGGTGGTGATATCAAACGGCGCGAGCTGACGCAAAAGCTTACCTCTGCCCTTTACTAAGAAAGTGGACATGACAAGAAAATTGTATGAGCTACTTAGTAGAAAAGCAGTTGACAAAAAGACCAACAATCATATACAGCAATATCTCATAACATACGATTAAACAAACTTCTGAGAGAAACTCTTTTAATATTTTAAGACATTATTCATTCGTATAACTATATAAAAAAAAATACAAAAACTCCAGGACTAAACCTACATGTAATTATAGCTAAGAACCATTCCAATCGCGTCAGCTTTCGTAAGAAATACTTGCGCCAAAGTTGGTCCATCCGTTAAAAATTATGATGCCACAGACAGACATATACACACACATGACAAATTCGCAACACCTCTCTTTTTTCTTCTGAGGTTAAAAATAATGTTTAAAAAACGGATGAGACAAAGTACCCTTGTAGCTACCTACATAAAATATTAATTCTCGGGTTGTTGGCTAGAAGTGGGAGACTATAATGTTCATTTTATCTTTAGAAATAAGTGATGAAATATAATTTAGTAGCTTTAATAATAGTGCAGTCAGACCTGGCGATAGAATCCTCGAACATCGTGACTGGAAGCAATTTCTTAAATCTATAAATTAATTTGTGATGCCAAAACTTTTAACCCCTTTTTGCGGACGGAGGAGCATAACATTTGGAGGATTTGGAGAAAAGTTTATATGTAGTAGTGGTCGGTAATTTATTATGGTCGAAATTTAACATCTTGTTGATAAGAACGTTTTTTTCATTTCTCAAGACCAACTACTTTGTTTCCAAACTTCTTAGTGCGACATCTGTGATCTTTTATCGTTACGAGTATCATCAAAATATTTGTTTGTGTGTGTTAAATGATTTAATGTACTTTATAAGCATTATTATTGAAAAATATTAGCGTTCTGCTCTTCTCCTACACATAAACTATAAGTGCCAAATTTTATGCTCCTGCGTCCGCGCAATTTTCGTAAAAAATGATCCAAAGTTTTGGCATCACGTATTAACATAAAGATATTTTATAACCGGGCGAAGTCGGGGTGGGCCGCTAGTTATTTATATAAACTCGATTAATAAGTTTACCTTTTTGTTTTTAAATAAGTTTTCAAAACCTGTCATGGACATTGAATTCATCTAAATAATAAAGCAAGCAAGTATTGAATGAGACTCAGTTAATTTGTTCTCGAATTGACAGTAAACGAATTAGCTCGACTGACTCTCGATTTTTACGTTAAAAATTCTGTTTGTGAAAACGAACGTTATGAAAATTGATTGGAATTGGATAAATTTGCAAAACTTTGGGATATTTACACTTTCCACTAACTTTATATACATATATTCACGCCAAGTCACTTATGGTGTAAACATAGAGTATTGAATGTCAAATACCACACTCCTTGCAGATATACTTAGCATCCTCCATTACTTTTTATGATATTGGAAGGCAAACAAACAAAAGGATATCTGATGGTAAGAAATTCACGCTGCCCAGGGACACCAAAGGTGATAATGGTGCGTTGCCAACCTGAGGCCGAGAAGTTAGTTTACCGGCTAACTTACCCTCGAAACGGAACACGTCAATGCCCAGCACTGATGTTATGGTGGCAGAAAGGATTTTCAAACAAACATGCCGGTTTCAGAGACTCCTGATACCATCCTAGGATAAAACCTAACCGATTTGGGAGTCTACCTAGATCTCCCCGGGTACCTACATCTATTGACAATCGGAGTGTAGATATTTCCGTATTGTTGGTTTCTCGTTTGCCATTCTTTCAACACGATCAAAGCAAGGGAGCATGCCTTTTCTCAATTGTATAATAACACTTCTATAATAATACTGTTTTCAATCCCACTCTTACTCGGATCTCACCTACGCTAAAACAACCATCAATTGCAAAACGGTCCCTTTTTTATACCGTTTTGTACGAACTCATTTCGACCACATTTATCGTGCTTCGATGCTTTTCTAACACACCCAACATTGGGGTAAATATATTTACTTTGAACACTGACCATTGGAAATGTTGCCAAGAAACTTTAACAGGTATATTTAAGAAGAGGGTTAATAGGATTTTCAGAAGTTGGCATCTTATTGGCAATAGTTCTTTGTTTGCTTGATGTTATGGGCTTTGGTGACTACTGAGTATTTTTTATTAGTTAGCCTCTTAGCCCCTGAGCCAGTTTATTTCAACAAAACGAAATATTCTTCTCTTGACCAAGGTGCTTGCAAAAATTACAAAACGTTAAGACATAATTTGAGCAAAGTAAGACTGATAAAAATAGACCTTAATTAATTTATATTAAAAATACAATTGCCACATTAAAGATAGCCGGTCAATGATTCCGAAGCTGTCTCCTAAATATCATTAAACTCTGACGAGTTGTAATATTTAATAATTCATCCATTTTCACTTTCCTCGAAAATTTATTGGACCTCAAAATAATGAATAAAAAAAACTAAAGTATCTTCACGCCCATATCCCCGAAGAGGTAGGCGGAGGCACAACCAGGGCACCCACGATTAGCCGAAGATACTAAGTCCCACAATGTGATAGGTGGCAAGCTTATCGCCAATCGGGCACATATCCTATCCCAAGTAACAATTTTTTATTAGAAAATTGGAAAACCCAGTTTTCTTGTCGTTGCCCGACCCGGGATTCGAACCCAGGACCTCATGCAGTCAAGTCCAACTACTGAACCGCTAGACCACAGAGGCGATCAAAAAAACTACCTTACCAAGGAAGACCTATCATAATATTTTGTCCATAATTGGCCCACTATTCACAAAAAACAAACAAGAAATACATAGTAGAATTTATGTCCTCCTCACTTTAGAGTTGGGTAGTAAAATCAAGTAATTGTTATGCGTTCATACTCGTGTAAGTAATTAAGTAATTCCAATTCAGGACTTTTACCATGAAGCACTATAGGTTAGGTACGGTAATTTACGTATAAAACTTGTGCTTTTGTTCCTAAAATTTTGTTCTCAGTAGTTAAGTAGTTACCGGTAGAGGTGCTGTTCAAAGTTTTCATACAAATAATTTACGGAGACGCTAGCGAATATATCGCCGTAAGCTTATGACAAGGCCTCAGATATGGAACTCTTCAAACTAGGATTTTACTACGTTTAATCTCTAAAATTTGTAAATTAAATTTTGTATTTTTTTGTGAAATAAACTAATATTGAAGTTGATTATTGCAACTATTTATTGGGATCCGTTGCTGAATGACAAAACTTAATATTTACACATTCGATATTTTATGTTTATATATCTGTCTGTAAAAAATAAGAAGTTAGCTATAAACAATTTTTTTTTTTCATTTTTGAAGTGAAACTTCTTTATCGGGGTTGGACAAAAATTTAGTGTAACATTTTTTCGTTACGCGTCACATTTTTCCGTTACGCGCCATCTTTGTTCTTATTCCTACCACGCGTGATTCGAAGTATACTTTCTCCAGCGGAGTAGGGATTGGCAATAAACTTTATTTAACCAATTTCTGTAAAGTTGCATATTATAGTAATTTATTTTTTGAAAAATAGCGTCATAAACAAGTTTTACTTCTTCACCTCTTACGAGTGTACGCTACAGTACACACACACATTTTTTTCTTTTTTTTTAAAGTTGACGTTAACGAAAATGGTTCTGAGCTACATTTTATGTAAGTTAATATTTTATTGCAGATTGTAATTGATTTTTTTAGAATTATTCTCAACTCCGGTCGTACGAAAAAGATACTTCCAAAGTAATAATGTGTATGTGTGTCTGTAAGAGAGAGCCTTTTATTAACTGAGTTAAAAAAGGACGTGGTTCTCGAATTGACCGCATGTTTTTTATTGTATGTCTGTTAAAAAAATTACTCGGCCACTAAAAACATATTCTGATAGTTCTTTTTCAGACTGATATGTAATAATTGCTGCGATCTCATATTCATTTAACACAATCCAACAAGTGTTTTTATTTAATTTGTATTTACTAATGCATACATTTTTGTCTATGTTGACGACATCATAATTGATAAGGTCGGCGCGAAACAATTAGCTATTTTTCGGGTAAGAATGATCGAGTTGTTGATCAGTTGAAGTTGGTTTTCCCAGTTTTACTGCTCTTATACTATTACAGGTTTAAATTTGATACGCTTATAACTTGTACCACAACGATACGTTCCATCAACATCGATCTTTCAAGAAATTTTGCTACCATTATATTTAATTTTAAATGGCGAAGAATGTGTATCGAGAGTTAAGTGCTTTTGCTCAATTTCATTCGTCTTTTTAAGTATGTTGCATGCATTACTGAAATTGTTTCAGAGAAAAGGCGCTTTTTGTTACCAGATATAATAAACCTACGCAAATTATCATAAATTTCGTCTATTCTGATGTCAATGACATCGATTTCTCGCACGCTTAGTGATGTCAATCTACATTTAGTGATGTGCGTTAACAGTGACTTTATTACGCTTTATTGATTTTTTTATGGTATGATAAAACGAACGAAGCCACGGCTCGCCTGACAGCAAGAGACAACAGTACTTTATATACACTTGGTATAGGTTTTAAGTGCGTCGCTCTTTTTCGGCCGGGACGATAGACCTACTGATAAACTCTACCGGCTACCCTATCATCTGGACTCAAATGATACTGTCATAATGAGGTCAG
>NJDD01000384.1:615907-643506 GCA_002245505.1 Calephelis nemesis
TTATTTGATGTTTATAGCACGTAAGTAAGTAAAAAAGCAAAAAGCAGCCAAACCCTTATATAAATCTTTTATATAAAATTCTCGTGTCACAATGTTCGCTCCCATACTCATCCGAAACGGCTTGACCGACTCTCATAAAATTTTGTGAACATATTAGGTAAGTCTGAGAATTGGCCAAAATCTGTTTTTCATACCCCTAAGTGGTGAGGGTGACTCACTCCAAATTTTTTTACTAATATCACATTAAAATATAGCAGAACAACGTCTGCCGGGACAGCTAGTGATGATATAATATTTATCTTTTTGTAGCACAGGCATTTTTTTACTAGCAGGTAACAAACATGATAAGTAATCGTACATATATCAATAAAATTTAAAGAAAGAAATAATTTCGTTACAGAGAGACAGACATTTGAACATTTTCTTCTCAAGCTGGCGAAAGCCATATGCGCTACTAGGATCAATTCTTTGCCGTTTACGCGAATAATTATGTCATTTAGGTTATATTATGTTCGAATCGCGTCTAGCTTCGATTTTTTTTCATTTTTTTTAAATTTAACCCAAGCATAGGTCCTAAAATTGAAATACATATCTAATAGGTTTTTAACAAAAAAAAATATTATTAGGCTTTTATTCGTAAAGGCTATTCTTAGCGTTAGACTTAAGAAGTGCTACTCAAGACGTATCAAAAAAATTAAAAAACAATTAATAAGTATGGAAATTTCAGACAATTCATCATAAAAACATACAACTTATTAGCATATTCAGGGCAAAGCTTAGAGCTAACCCTAATCCTAAGCTGAAATTGATTGGACACGCCTAACGTGGGTAACCATAAACCCTTCTGGCTGGATACTAAATAGCTTCAATTTTATTTGTGCCATATTTAAGCGGGAGATTTATCCCTTGTCCTGTCAATATCTGTAATACTTAAAGAGGTTTTTCATTTGTATTTTTTTGCATAGCTTAACCAAAGTTTGAGGAAATTCAAACAAACAGACGTCATTAAATTTGACCGTGTCGTCACCAACCGCGAGTCTGGGGTTCGATTCCCGACGGAGCCAGGAATTAGTGTGACGAACATTTTGAATGCCTGCATTTTCGGATCTGGCTACTGTCTACTAAGTGGCAATAATCCGCTAGTTGTGTGTTCAAGTGTATAAACAAAGACATATCCAAACCCAGTTTCAAATTTGCATAAAATCGAGATTCAGGAATAACTCGACAGATCAGAATGGCATTTTCAAACGAGATACCTAATATTTCGGATTTTTGATACATAAATAGTACCTAAACTATATCATTTGAGCAGGAATATAGAATAGAAGGGCGATCCAGTTTTTTTATAGCGTAATATATATTAAACTAGTTTGGTCACCCAGACCTGCCCGTGTACCGTTGTGTTACCATTTATTTCTAACATATTAGTACGCTAGATAACTTATTGCCCCTGTGGTCAAGTAATCTAGTGTTAAACTTGACTTCATGGAGTTTGATAAAAACCTACGTTGCCTGGGATAAAATAAGTGTGTGGTTAGTGATGGGTTTTGCCAACTATCACATGGTCTTCGGCTAGTCTATGGTGCTCTTGTAGAAAGGTACTACCCTACCCCTTCGAAGATACGGGAGTCAAGATAATTTTACGTCTTAATAATGAATGAATGAAATGATAAAAAAAGAAGGAACAGCGGCCTTGCCTTTTTATCGCGTAAAAATAAAAATTATATCAAAAATCATGTGTAATATCCAAGAATCAAAAACTACCGAAAACAAACTCCAATCGGCAAAAATAATTGTTCCATTTTCTGAGTGTCTACAAATCATATAAAAACATCATCCGAAATCAAAAGACCTTATACATTTGTCCAAACACAATTTGCCAAAACCCCTTCGCCTTATATTTTGGTCTGATTAAATTCAATCACGTCCTGTCCACCCCGTAATTCTGTCCCCTATAATGCGTTTGTTCCACGCTCTGGTTTTGTCACTTTCGTAGTATTATAAAAGGCTATATTTCTTCGCTACACTCAAATGTTTTTGTAAACATATTGGTTTGTATTCGGCAGTAAAACGTCGAACGTCTTTTTAATTTGACTATTAAGTTCATCTGATTAAATCTCTATATCGATTTAAAAATGGATTTGATAAGGATTTATCAAAGATATTTTTTTTCAATGAGAAAACTGAAATTGAACTAATATTTTTGAGATTGTAATGACTAGCTCGATGACTATTAATTATTCTAGTAACCTTTGAATCTAAGTAATTGGACATGTCATGACATGGAGTGGAAAGTATAAAGTGTTATCAAATACTTAGGCTTAATTTAATAATAATATATTACTTGACAATCCTTGAAACAAATATTTCTCGTACTGGTATTGGACTCTTTAGAATAATACAAGTTAACTGACTTTTTACTAAGCAACAAGTAAGAGGCGAGAATTGGTTCCATTGTTACTTAAAACTAGGCAGTCATTTTTTGTATAACCTCTCCAGAATTGGAATAACCGCCCTAACTATTACTATCGCCAGTCATTCAACTTTCGCCTAAAAAACCTAAAATGAAGTGTTTTATAAGTGCTACATCCAGTAACCAACGGAAATATTATATTACAAATAGCAAATACAAAACACGTCATTTGACAGCTATTTGATGTACAATTTACCCAGAAATCATCACTAAAAACACGCAATCAGAGCCCTGGTTTAGACGGTTGGTTGAAATACCCCTAGTTAAAAAATAATTAAGTAAATCTGTGTTATAGTCCAATAAAATAGGATTATTCCTAGGATAATCAAACTCTAACCAGTTACTCATAAAAAGAAAATTCTGATAAACAGCGTGTCCATTCAGAATACACTACCTTGTATTCCATGATGTCACAGCGCTGACGATGCCTAGCCTTCATTTAACAGCTTGAACCCATTATACCCTCCTTACGAAAATACTTTTAGCGTGAATATATACGGTACATTATCTTGATTTTGTTCTTATGCAACTTTGCTCTCTACTGAAAAAGTTTTAAAGGAATAAGGAAATTTCAATTCCTTTTTTCTTAATTTGTAACGTTCAAGACTCGCTTTTTAATTCTATTGGAATCTTGCTTTGTAATTTGGTTTATATTGGGTGGCATCAGGAGTCTCTAAAAATGGCCTATTTATATGTATAAAAAGAGAAACAAATGTTCAGAAAGCTAGGAAGGTTCTCTACCTACGTCGCATGAGACTTAAATTCATAATATATTAGATCTGTTAGTTTAGTTAGTTAGTTGTTAGATCTATTAAAGATATGTTGGTATATTGTGTGAAAAATCAAAATGAATATTTAGACTAACAAGCTATTGAAATAGCTAAATCTTTATTTCTTGTTTTCTACTTGTAAATATTATTCTTTACTAGTTTTTAACTGCGGGTTCACTCGCATTTAGGTAATATCCTATGTTACTTTTTCCACCTCTAACAATATGTTTAGAAAGTTTGATGATAACTGGTCAAGTAGTCTAAAGTGTAACAAACATACTTCGCATTTTACCAGTAGGGATTGAGAATTGAAGACATTATTGAAAAACTAAATAAGACAGACACTCGTCATCACATAAATACAAAAAGTTTTAGGATGTTTAAAAAAATAAACTACATTCATTATAACAGCGTTTCCGAATACAAAAAGAATAGTTTTTTTTGCTCAATACTGTAAGATGGAAAAACTTATTAACTAATTTTGTAACACTCAAAAGATATTGTTTTATAAGGATTGATCAAAGTTAGATATAAATGTTGAAACAAATTAATTTGATTTTGGATAAGGGATATTATGTGGGTGAAACCTTTAGTGTGGATGTGTGTGTGTGTGTGGTGTATGTGTAAAAGCATAATCCTAGGTTTACCTGTTCATCGCCACCATGGCAACATTGTCGTTCACGTCCATTACCTTTCCTCACTTTTATATTTTGCTACGTTATCGCCTGCTATAAAAAAGCTTTTATAAAATGTTTGAAGGAGGTTACAATGTTTTAGAGATAACTACATTGAAGTACGATAATATAAGTGGCATTATCTTACAATAAAATGGAAAGATTAGGTATGTCAAAACAAATTTGCATGTTATAGCAGCCTCAACAATATCCGATAACCGATAAATATGTCAGCCAAATTTGTTGAGCCGACAATATTGTTGGTTAAAAAATACATTTTTCAAATATTAAATAAAAAACAATATTTAAAAAAATACATGTTAGCACGTTAAAAAAAAATTTAAAAGAAATAGTATGTCCAATGGATAGGTAGTTCAATCTTAATGTGCATAAAATCAAATCTAGAATAATTTACTTATTTGTAACTAGTAGATTCGACGAACTTCGTATCGCTTGTCATTGCTAACAGTTCGTATGACTTAAAGAATTGTTTATTCCATTTCCCTGCAACTTTCCAGATTTTTTTTGTTATTGACCTTTTCCTTATACTAAACAGCAAAACAAAAAAACCAAAACTGGTTTATCCATTCAGCCCTAAGTCAATAAGTAGTAGTAAGATCAATGAGTGAGTTATCTAGGTACACAAAAATTAAGTGTTTTCTTAAATTTCCTTTGGACTTTTTCATCAGAGACAGACTTGGTGGAAATGGTACCACTGCAGAAGTACGTTCGTTTTAATAAACAAATACATTTTTTAAATCAGTTCAGAAATGACGGAGAAATTGATTTACATGGTTATAAATAAAAATATATACTAGCCAAAAATATGACCTCTACCTTATTTTTTTCTTTTTATTTTTATCGTTGACTAACATTTATAACACAAACATGTATTTCGCTTATTTCGGTGCCAGATCTCTTTAACGAATTTCCCGATAACATCCAATGAAATCTGATATCTAAAAACACCGAAAGTTTTTTTATTTTATTTTTAAAATTTATTGTTTTAAATAGAATTGAAAAAAACGACTACATATCTGTAAACAGAATTAGTAATAAGTATCGACTTAAGTAAGTACATTGACGGTTGCATCCCCGAAGAAATAGTTATAGCTATAGTAGGATCAAATAGAATCGAACCCGGGACATCATACAGTTCATTTCAACACGACTACTAAACCACAAATGCGATAAATACCGACGTAATACCATAAAGTGATCATTTGATACCATTTCCCATGAATTGCGAGACCTTAACAATCAAAGGACGAATTACTTCGATGAAACATGAAGTCCCCGACGTATGCCTTCGATGTAATAAAGCCTTTCACTACAGATAAGCGTCCTCAGACTTAAGCAATTACTTAAAGGACAACATCGTTACCGAGCCCTACTAAAACGTCCGCCATTTTATCAACGATACCTGTGTACCATAAAAACATAAAGGAATTGTATACATTGAATTTCCAGAATACATAATAGAGAGTAATTATTCGAAAACTGGTATTTAGTATTTAATTCTTATATATTTGCTTGCTTGTCACAAAATAGCTGATCTGATTTAATTAGATTTAAAAGTAATTTAGGTAATGAGGTCCTAACCTATAAACAAGTCTTCAAAGTGTGTATTCAGAGCGTATGTCCAATACGATAAACGACTGCCCCGTTGGCCGAAATGTTAGTGTATATGTCTAATGCCACCAATTTGATTAGATTTGGATATAAAAACATGGATTATGTGAAGAATTTAGATATTTGCATTTCTCAATGAATGAATCTCAATCTCATATGTATATTTGACTACCAAGCATTTGGTTTTGTAGATGTAGAAAAAAATGACAAAGGTCTAAAAGAACTCCCCTTTATTTCTCTGCCTCTTTGTTAGGCTGCTCATAAAAGGCGAGCACAGGTTAATATATAGTTCATGACCAACAAAATTACCCGTGGTCAACGCCGAACTCTAGTGCTGTGCAGCAATTTGCCCGTGTAGGGATCCACCACCTTACCTGTTTCTGCCGCTATAATGACCTTATCATGTCTCTGACGTGACTCATAATGACTCTGTTTGCCTGGACAGAAGGGTAACCGGCAGAATTGCGTAATTGGCAATATATCCTAGCCACACGTCAGTGACGCACCTATAACATCTATGATGTCCATAGGCCACGGTTGTCTCTTACTATCAGGAAAACCCGTGTGTTTTTTCGCTTATTTCTCTCATAAAAAAACATGTAATAATATATCTACACCAAACATAAAATGTCTCTCTTTGAAATGCGAAACCTTAATAATTATACCGCAAATTATTTCGATGAAAACAACGTGAATACCCCGACGTGTTATACGTGATACAGCATTTTGTTACAGATAAGCGACCTGGGTTCAGATATTAACAATTACATGAAGGACAACGTCATTACTGAGCCCTACAAAATTGTACTCCATTTTGAATAAATGTTTTAGAAGTTCTCGTATTTGATATTGTTATAAGTCGAGTTTACGGATGTAAAAACCATCTTTTTAAAGAAAATCAAAGAGCGCAGGAGGTTGTACATACTTACTACGTATATATTATGTACTACTGTAAACTTTTTAAGTTTATTTGTCCCTTCCTGGAAAAGGCTAAGACCTTTAGGCCATGCTGCCAAGTCTTTCGTATTAATAAACTCTTTTTCTTGTTATTTATTTTCAATTCATTTCTTAAATTTCATTTATTATAGTCATTAGTGGTTATAGAATGTCAAGTATTGTCTTGAGGGTATTAAGTAAAGCGCAAATACACGACACTGATTTCTTTATAAATATTTCACTTGTGCACTTTAACTGTACAAAATTGAACAAAATGCCACCGAAATTTACTAATTATTATACTCACAATTTGCACGGAATTAATTTTTTTTGTGTAAATCCATTTTTCTGACATTCCTGTTTTTTAATATTTTTAAATTTTCTTTTCATGTTTTTGAAGTGAAACATCTTTATCGGGGTTGGAAAAAAATTAAGTGTAATATTTTTTCGTTACGCGTCACATTTTTCTGTTACGCGCCATCTTTGTTGTTATCCCTACCACGCGTGATTCGAAGTATACTTTCTCCAGGGGAGTAGGGATTGGCAATAAACTTTATTTAACCAATTTCTGTAAAGTTGCATATAGTAAATTATTTTTTTGAAAAATGACGTCGTAAAGAAGTTTCACTTCTTCACTTCTTACGAGTGTACGCTAGTATACGCACACATTTTTTTGATATCATTTTTATTTAAAATAAAATAAAGTAGTTCCGAAGTCACTTATTCTGAATCCGATTACGGAATCCCAAAAAAATCAAAAAAATATTTGTTTTGTTTACTCAGATGTTTACACAGTGTTTAAATTGAAGATTATCATTAAGTGAAAAAGTTTTTAAACGTGATGTGATAAACAAAATGGAAAATTGATCGAAATTAACAAAATGAATTATTTATTTGCGGAATAATATGTATGTTCAAAAGCTCTTACGCAAAACATATTTTTTTTACATAATCAACTACATCGCGGTGTGTCAATATTAAAAAAAATATAAATAACACTTATTTAATTACACCAGCATATTATATAGTATGCCATAGTAGGTATATTTTTTTAAAATATTTATTACAACATCAATTATTACTTACAGACACTTTCAAATCTATTTGAAATCTAAAGAAATTCTACCGATATCTACCGCAAACTACCACTGCCTAACCAGTCTAAAAAAACTCTCTCTCAAACCTAGCCAGTCTAAAAAAACTCTCTTTCTATCTTGTAATATCACCGTTTACAAACCAGCCATGAGAAGAGTTGGCGAAACGACTGTTACGTAAATTTCTATGATTATATACAAATTACTGTAAAGCGTATGCTTTAACACAAATCTTTTACTACCTTCTTTAGAAATATTTCTAGTGCCAGTGATTTGAGATTGTCAAAAATTTTATTGCATAAGAAATCTATTTCTTAATTATTGACATACATAAACACTGACATGAATTTAATCTACACATATATCAATAAATAGTTGTTCATTAGTTTCGCCAAAATTCTAGTATGACTGAACCGATTATTTCTAGTCCAGGGAAGGTTCAAAAGATGAGAAAAACGAAAAATCTGCAAGAAAACTAGGAAAAACAACATTTGAATTTTTCCCATACAAACTGAAAGGTTGAACGAAGTTTGCCGGGATAGCTAGTAAACAATAAGATTCTCAGCGATGAGTATTTAAAAAAATAGTTGGTAGTTCTGTAATCCCCTCTGTGGTCTAGTGGCTTCTTGAGGTCGAGCAACAAAAGAGGATACCCGGGTCGGGCTACAAAAAAAACTAGGAATTGTGTATTTTCAATTTTCTGTTAAAAATAACGTTGCCCGGGATTTGATATCACATTGTGGGACTTAGTGTCTTTGGCTAGTCGTGAGTGCCTTGGTTGTGGCTCTGCCTACCATCTCGGGGATATAGGCGTAAATATCCTTTTTTTAGTTGGTAGTTTAAAAATGTTACTGTAAATATATTTATAAAATCTAACAAAGGTAAGAGTAAATTTTCCATCTTCATATATTTTATTATTTAGAATTTCTACGACGTTCCGTTTTAATAGTTTTATTTGTGGCGTACCTCCATAGTTATTTCGTCTCATACAAAGCGCAACTCGACCTCGAGTTGGTAAGAAAATATTTGTTATTACTTCCTTCTCCGCAATTTGCAGTAAAGTTCTTATTACTCGAAAGCACTCGGTTCACTTAGTGTTTACGTTTTACTATTCTGTATTTAGGTCTGGAATAATTTATGTATTTTTTGTTCATTCTGAATATCAATTTTCATTGACTTTGTTTTAAGATAATTCTTATTTATTACATATTTAGTATATTATACTAATCTCATTGAAATCGACAGCAAGAAGTAGCAAAATTGTTTTTTTTTTATGTTATAGGAAGGCAAACAAGCAGACGGATTTCCTGATGGTAAGAAATTCACGCCGCCTAGAGACACCAAACATGGTAAATGCGTTGCCAACCTGAGGTCAGGATGTTAGGCCTCAAGCAAAAGTAAGTTTACCGGCTACCTTACCCTCCGAACCGGAACACGTCATGACGTTATGGCGGTAGGATTAGGTTAGGCGGTGGTACCAATCCGGGCGAGTCGCTGCGAAACTCTACCATCTAGTCAGATGTCACGGTGTTAGTGACGATAAGCCTATGCTCGCCTTTTACGAGCTGCCTGGCAAGAAAGGCAGATGGTCTATTCTGCAAAGGAGCCCGGACCAACACGGGGAAAACACTGCTAGTGTCTTTATTAAAGATATATGACCTAATGTACTCGAAGGTTTGACTTGACATTAAAGTTTGGTAGTTGATATCAACTATAAAATATTTGACTATAGTCTATTGTCAATCAATCAAAACAACTCACACATACAAACATAATATACAAACATAAACACACACATACACACACACACACATAATTTATTTTTGATAGTTTGTTTTTAATTATAATATTGTACTTAAGGAAATGTAATTTGAATGCATTACATGTATAAATAACTATTTGTTCCTGGAGTTGGGCGTTAATAACTGCGACACAGTCGTATGACTATTGCGGTTGCTATCGTACTTCAATAATTTGTAAATTTGTACCGTTTCTAATAAAGTTTATTATTATTAATTTTAATCTTGGAGTTTTGGCGCCATCGTGAATGCAGATGGTTGTAATTTTTTCATTATTTTATAAATTTCGTGTTTATATTGAGTGTGATTGGTTAATTTGGGTGGGAATTACATTAATTTTGTTCAGTGAAAGTGCACAAATGAAGTAATCATGAAGAAATTAGTGAAAAATAAAATTTGGTTTTTGTAATTTCTTTAATAAAAAAAAACGTTGCTCGGGATTGGATATATGCCTGGTTGTCGGTAGGCTTGCCACCAATCACGACGTGGGATTGAGTGTCTTCGGCTAGTCGTAGGTACCCTGGTTGTGCCCTCTACCTACCTCTTCAGAGATATGAGCGTGAAAATATTTTCTTTTTAAATTAGTATATTGTCTACTTCGTAGCTGTCGTCAAATCTTACTAGATGAGCTTGAGTAACGAAGCCACCGCTTTACTCAAGACCTTGACCTGACATGACTTTGTACATAGTGACTAATGACTGTATAAAAATTAACTAACTTGACATTGCCAAAGTAAGTCGTGAAAGACGATCCTAAGCTATATACATATATACAAGAAGAAGAACTTTAATCTCGGAGTACTTAAATCCATGTTTTCTACAAAGGGGTTACTACCGTAACAAAAGAAATAGATTCGTGTTTAAATAAACGCTGCGTAAAATTAACATCCAACCAATAGCATGAGTTTGTCTGTGAATTCTGCCTGTAAATCTAATTTTAGACAGTGTTAAAAAATATATGCTTAACAAGTGTTTAGTATTTTATAGTAAGCCTGTCAGAGTTTACAAATCCATAAAAGGTTTGTAAAAGTCTTTAAAGAAATTGATGCTACTCCCTTGCCATTGCTAAATTATAGCTGAAATTGGTATATTACTATAAGGCAGGTCTGCAAACAAAAAAATGATCTCATCATGATATGAGAAAACTGTGTGGTGTATCTGCTAATCTGATGATGGAATATTAGGCCAACAGTGCAAGTCTACCAGCTACCCTACATTGAACATGCCAGTCATTTTACCAGGCAGTAATAGGTTAACTGGATCGGGCAGATTATTCCACAGCACTCAACCAGTGATCTTGTTGGTTATGGACTATTTAACCTGTGGTCTCCTCTGCCGACCTACCTAGCAGAGAGACAAATGGTTTTATACTCAGCGGACCCAAATCAACAAGAGAAATATTTGTCAAAAAAGTATTGAATTTTCACAATTCAGTCTTGACTTCAAATAAATACGATTTTCTGAAAAGTAGGAAGTCTGTTACAGTGCGCCATATGCAAAGGCGAGTTGTAGCGTAAATTCCTTGTATTTTGTTGTTACATAATAGCTTACCCGTCTCAGAGTAGTTTAGCTCGGTGTTTGTTGCTTTAATTTTATAATCAGTGTCAAATTGTTAACAGTTCCCTCGTTAGTAAAGTCGCACTAGTTTATAGAAAGTATACATGTATACATATATACATACACTCATACACGGAGAAATAAATAAATATCCTGGACAATTCACACAAATTGAATCTAACCCCAAAGTAAACAAATTATATGCTTGTGTTATGGGTGTTAAATAACGATTCTAATACATAGAAACACTTAAATAGATACCAGAATAAATTCAATAAATACCAAGACCCGAAAATGCAGTAAATACCAAGACATCTAAATGCTCATCACAATTTACTTGAATACACACATACATGAATACATACACACATACGCAGAGTTAAGGTACTTTTAAAAAAATTAGCCTTTCTTCTTTAAGTGTATTTTCTTTAAGTAGATATAAGCATATTCATCATCATCATCATCATCATCATCATCATTAGCCGGAGGACATTCACTGCTGGACATAGATCTCCCCCAAAGAACGTTACAAGTCGTGGTCACCAGCCACTTGTATCCAGCGACTCCTCGCGTCTTTGTCCAGATTATCAGTCCACCCGGTGGGCTGAGGATCTGGTCCAAAATTGCGTCCAAACGTCATACCTCCCTATCTTCCTCCACATTAAAAACACCATAGACATCAACCTCAGATACCTGCATTTATCTAAATTCGTGTTTTACATCTGTTTAATCGATTACTTTGAATTTGAATTTATAAGCCCTTTCCTCATAAACCTTACACGCTAGTTAAAATAAGTGACTTGAACTTTTCGTTAGTACAATAACTACAATATAATAGTGAAATAATGAACAAAAAGAATCGTTATCCTTATTCTCATATTGTGACGGTAACAAAACAACCAAGCCACGAGGTAAACTGTATAAGGTTAGAGTTTGCACAGTTAGAGCGTGTAGAGTTAGAAGCTTGGCTCTACTTGACATTTGATTATTTTTTGCACATTCTAACTCTACTTGTTTAGACTACAAGCCTTTACTGCTAATTAACATTCAATGAAAATTTTACCCGTCAAAAATTTTATAATTGACAAAAGCTATTAAATTTAATTTAAACTTTGACGTTTCATTGTTTGTTTACGTGTTCGTAAAGTTATTAACATCTGTTATTAATTACATTTGAGTCAAACTCTACGCGTGTTGTAATTAGCGAAAGGTCCGTAACAAATTAAAAGTTAATAAATCAGTGAAGTCTCTAAAGGGAGTTAATACGAAGTTATAGTTACTCAATCGTTAGTCAGTTATTAAACCAACAGAATGAAATAATTGAAGCGCAGTAAAACTGTGAAACCTGAATTTAAGGGTCCATATACGCTAAAATACGTCAGCAGTATAATGTTTTTTTCATAGAAAGCAATCATGGATCTTGGTGACAAAAATACACGAACATGCTTCATAAGAATAGTGTTTTCAAAACACGATTCATTTCACTTTTCCCGATAGAAAAAAATCAAAAAGTTAACTCTTTTTTGAAAGCAAAACCCGACTGTCTACTTCAATTATGAAAATATCGACACCAGATTTAACATAAACATAGACAAGTACTATAATTAAAAGTGTTTCAGTTTTTATACTTTTTTCAAACTACTTTTATAGTGTCCAAAATAGTGATTTGTCGCTTAAGACGTTTACTTTAGACCGCAATATTTCATAGTAATCATGGAACGGGGGAGTGCTGTGATTGGCTCTTCTAGCTGACTAAGTATGGGGCCTTTACTTTATTACGCGATTTGATAATTATTTTTTTAAAAGTGGAATGGTTCTGAGATAGTCCAAATAAATCTTGTCAAGATACAATGACATCAAGGTTTTTTATGGCATTAGATAACGAACAACCACACGACTTTCCCGATGGTTAGAGATGACCGTGGTCTATACACACAAGAGATCTTACAAGTTTTTTTTTAATTTAAAGTATAATTTTAAAACCACTTGGCAAATCTTGCTTAATTGCTAAGATCTTTCTAAACAAAAAATATGTCTGTTATAAAAATAATAATAAAAATATTTATTTAGCAAAAACCAAGTTACAAACTATTACAATTTTCTGGCCCCCACACTAGGCTGTGCCTGTCCTGTGTGGGAGAAGTTAAGTTTGACATAAATGACAATCTAAATCTAATCCTAATCTAAAACTAAATCCGACAAATACGAAGCAATGATTAGGCAAAGAATTTTGGACTCCCTAATTCAACTCCGAAAATAACCTTTGCCCAGCGATTTAGTGACTTCCTTTCTCCACATATTTATAACAGGCTAAACAGATTATTTAAAAAAAAGTATCTTCACGCCCATATCCCCGAAGAGGTAGGTAGAGGCACATCCAGGGCACCCATGACTAGCCGAAGATACTAAGTCCCACACTGTGATAGATGGCAAGCCTATCGCAAACCGGCAAAAAAAATAAAAAAATTGGACAAATCCTATTTTCTTTTAGTTGCCCGACCCGGGATTCGAACCCGAGACCTCATACAGTCAAGTCCAACACCTGAACCGCTAGACCACAGAGATTTTAATAACTATACTGTCAGACAATTAAAAATGTTATTATCAAAAGGACTCTGCACAATGTTGTTCAAAGACACTTAAAATTTTATTAAAGTCAATAAATATAATTTAATCCGTACGCAATAAAATATAAGTAATTAAAAAACAAAAAAACTGTATTAAGATTGTTATGCACACACACACAAGTGTACACACACTTTTCCACAATCTTTGTTGGTAGTCTTTGTTAGTCATGTCACTGATTTCAAGCTTAATCATTGACACGACTAATTTCACCATAAATCATCAAATTGTTTTCACGGTATAACAAAATGACATCGCTTTTGAAACACAAGATCTCTATAGAGTTTATTAAGTTAATGCGAATATGTGTTTATCCAAAACCACCTTTGAAAAGCCTTCCTCATCCTAAAGTAACGACCCATTTAAGGCCCACTGCTTAAGCTCGGGTCACTATTTACTACGAAAAAGGTTAGAGGGTTTGTTTGTCATGAGCTTAAATGTAGATTGACGAGCTATTAATCTTAATACATAAAAATAAGTTACAAATCTATGGCTTTACTTATTTTTAATACATGTAAACGCAAATTTTCTTTCAAGTAAATCCCTCGACCAAAAAAGCTTAAGTTAAAGCTTGATCAACAAGGAGCTTGGTTGCGTTGGTTGGTTCGTCTGGTCTAACTTGGTATAATTCAATCCCAAGAAGACACAACTTAGCGCGTTCTTTGCTAAAAATACTCCTTTTGTTGCATTATCTGTTTTCTCCTCTGTGGTCTAACGGTTCAGTTATCGGACTTGACTGCGTAAGGTCCCAGGTTATATTTCTGGTCTGGCAACAAAAAGAACATTGGGATTTTCCAATTTTCTATAAAAAAACGTTGTTCGGGATTGGATATGTGCCCGGTTGGCTTGCCACCTATCACATTGTGGGGCTTAGTGTCTTCGGCTAGTCGTGGGTGCTTTGGTTGTGCCTCTGCCTACCTCTTCATGGATATGGGCGTGATGATACTTTATCTGTTTTTGAGAGCATTTCTTTAGTTTTATGGAAGACTCCGACGAAGTGTTTGGCTTGATACTAGTAGCTGAGTTTTATCTTCGGAAATCCCGATAGAACTTAAAGTTTTATGCTCACCACCTTGATGCATGTCAATTATTTGCTATGCGATTTCAAAGACATTGTGTACCTCATGTGACACTTACATGTAACCAATCACCAGCGGCTTTACTTCCAAACGGATGCGACTTAGGTATCTTCATGAAAAGAACGTACTCGTTCCTCAATGGTCGGTGACGTATTTGTGATACTCCTAGTGATGCGGATGTCCATGGACGGTGGCGAATGCTTACCATTGCTTGACCATTTTGCTCGTTCGCCTCTTCTTCTATTAAAACAAACATACAGTAGTACTATTTTGACCGCCTCGTTGATCGAGTGGCTAGCATACACGCCTAACTACACCGACTAACCGCGAGGCTCGGGTTCGATTCCCAACGGGGGCAGGCATTTGTGTGATGAAATTTAGATGTCTGCATTTCCGGGTCTGAGTGTTTATTAAATGTATTCTGGTATCTATTTCAGTATGTCTATGTATTGGTATCGTTGACTAACACCCATAACACAAGCATATAATTTGTGTAACTTGTCCAGAGATATTTATTTAAATTATGCGCTTCGGCTATATTTGTCAAGATTCGGAAATCCGAATGTATTTTTAAGATATCTATATAGAGTAGTTATTACATAATTAATCATTTCTCTTAAATTTAGATTAGGTCAGCCAATTTAAAAATAAGAGTATGAAGAGTAAAATGTGTAAAGCCGAAGAGCATATTTTAAATAGTAGTACTTACTATACAGCTGGGTTGGTGAATTTAAAATAAAAGTGACAGAATATGGAGTGTAGCTGAAAGCTGCGTTAACTCTTACCTTGAAGACGTTCAAATTATATCCTTTTGGAATTACCTCCCTTGGCAAAGAGTTACAGCTATTCGCTGATCGAATAGTAAATTAAAGAGCGTATCTGTTTGTTCTTCTTTGAGCTGAAAATAAATTGTGTTCACATATTGAATGTCAACAGTGCGAAAGAAATGTAAATTTATTGGGTTATAGAGGAGTCGTTTGACATAGAAATTCAAAAGGATCTAGGAACTTAATATATTAATATTGCTATCTTTTTTGCAATTATACACAAAGCATACACAATACATACATACATACAAATAAATACACAAATGTAATTATTAAATATTTACTACCATACGGAGTCTAGCTCCATCAACATCAGTATTCAACAATGTCGTGCAGTTGTGACAAATAAAATTGCCAGTGAATCTAACCTATTTCGTTACAAACCCCTCAATCTACCGTTAAGAGATTTTTTGTCTATCATTGGCATGTGACGGTGGGTACGAAATACCCATATTGTTAAAAGTTTCACCGTTTGCTTTTATCAATGTAATTTGTGAGTCAAATATAGATATTATGTAATATTAAGGGGCCATATACTCTAAAATACGTCAGCAGTTTACTGTTTTTTTCATACAAAGCAATCATGGATCTTGCTGACAAAACTACACAAGATTAACTTGAATATGCTTTACTAGACTAGTGTTTCCAAAACACGATTCATTTCACTTTGCTTGATAGAAAAAAATCAAAAAGTTAACCCTTTTTTGAAAGCTTTTGCTTTCTGTCTACTTCAATTGTGAAAATATCGACACCAGATTTAACATAAACATAGATAAGTACTATACCTAAAACATTAGTGTTTCAGTTTTTATACTTTTTTCAAATTACTTTTATAGTGTCAAAAATAGTGATTTGCCTCTTAAGACGTTTACTTTAGAGCGCCATTGTTCATAGTAATCATGGAACGGGGGAGCGCGGTGATTGGCTCTTCTGGCTGACTGAGTATGGGGCCTTAACTGCTCCGGTGAAATTTGTTCCACCCATTCAGTTTTTATGGGAAAAATCAAAATGCTGTTTTTTCTAGTTTTTTAACAGTCAAACTATAAAAAATATGTCCGTCTTCTGGTTTTAAGCTACCTTTATGTCGATTCTAAGCCAAATCGGTTTAGCCGTTCGTGAGTTATAAATAGTATAACCAACCCGACTTTCTTTTACATAGATAGATATAACTAGAAGTCAAGGTTTTATTAACGTATAGCGTCTTAAATTTGTTGGGGAGCTCAATTTCGCATTAACATTTCTTTTTGAGTAAAAAGTCAAATCTAAGATTTTAACGTCTTTTTTTATATTATGAAAAGCAAGCCTTCGCCATTAGAATGCTTAAATTCATTTACTCTGTTGCAAATTAGTCTATAATCGCTTACCAGAGCCGAACTCAAGTTGTCCCTTCAAGTCTCCTCTGGTGCAGATGGGTCGGCTTGAATAATAAATCATGAAGACAAAGAACACCTGCGACTATATTATGCTGTAGCAGCTGTATAGAAACTTTGGTCTGGGTTTTAAATTATTACAATATATGTTTTCAAATCTATAACTTTAGAATTTCCTATTTCTTTATATTAATGCGCTTACTTTAATTAAATTGATTTATGAATGTATTAATTAATTTCAAAGTTTCATTGAAACAAACTTCAGAATTTACAGTATTTATATAAAGTTAATAGCATTTTTATATTGGTATTGGTTTTAAATAGGTATTGGTGTTAATTAACGAGACATGTAGAATTTCTTTTATAGATACCAGTTTAAATTAAAAAAAAAAACACTTTGACGATCAGCAAATAGGCAAGTGTGCCTATCAGGAGACTAGTGAGTCTCCAGATAGTTAGAGACAATCGTGGCATACAGAGCACAGATGTTATAGGTGCATCACCGTCCTATAGCCTTTTTTATGTTATAGGAAGGCAAACAAGCAGACGGATTTCCTGATGGTAAGAAATTCACGCCGCCTAGAGACACCAAAGGTGGTAATGGTGCGTTGCCAACCAGAGGCCGGGATGTTAGGCCTCGAGCAAAAGTAAGTTTACCGGCTACCTTACCCTCCGAACCGGAACACGTCATGACGTAATGGCGGCAGGAATAGGTAAGGCGGTGGTACCAATCCGAGTGAGTCGGTGCGAAACTCTACCACCTAGTCAGATGTCACGGTGTTAGTGACGGCAAGCCTATGCTCGCCTTTTACGAACTGCCTGGCACAGGAAGGCAGATGGTCTATTCTACAAAGGAGCCCGGACCAACACGGAGAAAATGTTAAAGTGACTTTTCGTTGTTAGTGTGGAACGAAAAAAATCTCGCTATAAACTCAGACTAGCTACTACTACTCAAAAATTTTACAAAAATCCGTTCCACAGCTCTTTTTATAAAAATGAACAAATAAACCAACTAAAATTTAAAACTCCTTATCCGGATAATTGTTTTAAAAATATATATCTTAAAGAGATTTAGCGTTATCATAAAATCTTTTGATATATTATTTAAGCAAAACCAAAATAAAAGTATATTCACCCCTATTACATTTAAAGAAGTACACAACCATGCCCTGCTCACGACTAGCCAAAGACACTAAATCCCATAATGAGACACGTAGCAAGCCTATCGCCAACCGATAACATATTCAATCCCGAGCAACGTCCTTTTTTAAAAAAATAAAAAAAACACATTATCTGTTATTTTGCTTGACCCGGGGATTGAACCCGGGACTTTAAGAAGACAAGTACAACGCCGGACCGGTAAACTACAGAAGCGAATTAAATAAAAAAATATTTATACTACATCAATTACAAATAATTAGATGATTCCTTACAATACTAACAAAAAGACTAGAAGCGAAACCCAGGTTCAATAATATTCATTCTAGAAACACAGACTACCACGACTACGCATACGTTGTCAAACAGTGAATAAACATTGTAACTAAGTAACAGGAATACCAAACTGTACCGAAGGCAAACTTCCAGACGTGTAGGAGTGACGCTAAATTTGAACAGACACATGTACCGCGATATGATACATTTGAAGTTCGACAACATACACAAGCTAACCTACTTTACAAACTAAGATTGGCATATTTATTTGCAAACAGAACACAAATATTTTTAGTTTATTTGAAACTAGAGGCCCGCCCTGGCTTTGCACGGTTATGAAATATACATATAAACCTTGCTCTTCAATCACTTTATCTATTAAAACAAATACATCAAAATCCGTTGCGTAGTTTTAAAGATTTAAGCATACAAACGGACATAGGAACAGAGGAAGCGACTTTATTTTATACTATGCAGTTATTATGACGAGTAATAAATATCTCGTGTTTCCAATAGGAATAGGATACTTGAATAAGGTGACTGAATAAATAAATGTTAATTAAAGAATTTAGTTATTGAAATAGATAATGAATTAGTGTACTTTTTTTAAGATATTGGAAGGCAAACAAGCAAACGGATTTGTGATGGTAAGAAATTCACGACGCCTAGAGACACCCTAAAGTGGTAATGGTGCGTTGCCAACCTGAGGCCGGGATGTTAGGTCTCGAGCAAAAGTAAGTTTACCGGCTACCTTACCCTCCGAACCGGAACACGACATGACGTTATGGCGGCAGGAATACGTAAGGCGGTAGTACCAATCCGTGTGAGTCGCTGCGAAACTCTACCACCTAGTCAGATGTCACGGTGTTAGTGACGGTAAGCCTATTCTCGTCTTTTACGAGCTGCCTGGCAGGAAGGCAGATGGTCTATTCTACAAAGGAGCGTGGACCAACTCGGGGTACTATTTAATATATTGCATAACTTATCTTACTATTTATTAAATCCTACTAATGACTTAGTTTGCAGCTGCAGTAGACAAATGCGGTCTTTGCTAGAAACTTACAAAAGACGATTTGATTTGAATTAGACATTTAGAAAGTCATTAACTAGCCGTGGCTTGCATATAAGGCTGGTTACAAACGTACCACAATCGTACCATATACATGACGATGCAAACTCTACTGGTTGTAGCTTGAAGAATAATTAAGCGCAGTAAAACAGTAAAAACCAAATTCAATTATTTAATTGGACACCATGTCGCGTTTTGTTCCTTTGTCGAAAAATTTTGCTATAAATGGGTCCCAAAAAATCCACATAAATTTTGTCGACATCGTACTCTTAGCTTTTGAGTTACACTTAATAAGGTATACATTTTTCATTTATCTTGACGACCTCATCAATGATAATAAAAAGGATATCAAGATAAGTAAAAAAAGTATGCACTTTTAATTATAACCCGAAAACCACTAGTCAGGTAATGATAAATCTAATATGAGGCTACCTCGAAATTATGATTTATCTTCCTAAAAAACTTAAACTTAAATTCAGTTAGCTATTGGCAAAGTAATCGCGTACCTAACAAATAATAAAAAACTTCCTCCTATTTTAGAGTTGGTTAAAGATTATTTATAAACAAATCTTAAATATTCAGTAACACTTGTTAATTTGTAAAGCTACTTTATTAGGTACTTATCTAGTATAACAAGTTTGGTATTTGACAAATTGTCATATTTTCCTTTTTGGTATTTTATACTGTATTTTTATTCCTTTAGATATATTTTAATAATACTGTTTTTTATATTTTCAATACAGATTTTTAATATATTAAAATTTGTTTTTTAAAAAATGTCTTCTGCTTAAGCAAGTAGAATTGAATCAGAATGCAATCATAACAATACCATAACTGCACCAATTGGTGAAGATCAATGTCGTAGTAAAAATAAACAGAACACTTTATATGAAATATGTTATGTCGTTATTATCAAGCACTTGGGTGATACGGACCACACTGTAGGCATACCGCAACCACCATTAGTTTTTGTTTTTTTTCTTACTGTATTTTTATTCCTCCATATATTATAACTTTTTTGTTCCTATTTATTCTATACATATTTTTGATATTTCAAAGTTTATTTTTAACTATCTTTTCTTGTGCCAAAGCCAATAGAATCGAATCGGAATGAAACCATAACAGTACCATAATTGCACCAAGTGGTGGAGAACAATGTCTTAGTGAAAATGGAAAAGTAGACATTATAAGAACTTTATTTTGTCGTTACTGTCAATCACTTGGGTGATACGGACTGTTGAACTACCGCAACCAGCGACACAACAATATTTTTACTCCGAAATTCATAATTTTTGTCACTGAAAACTGGTTCGTCTAAGAAGCCAATATCAAAATGTTTGTCATCATTCGCGACAACACGATTACATGCCTTAACCTGTATTGTCTCAATACCACAACGCCACTACGGAAAAACTGCAACAACACCATTGACACGTAAGCAGTTCGATGTTTTGTCACACATGTCGATTTTGGGTGATTGTGACACGTGTGTATAAGCCTTAAGCGTACTCTTTGGGACTGTTTGGGAAATCACTCAGTAGTGGAGAAAATAGCTAAAATAATGATGATGAAATTCGTTTGTAGAATGCAAATGACGGATTATTATTCGGGTTTTAATTAATTATAGTCACAGAACGAACTGCCTTACAAAAGAAAAACAACGTTTTCAAGAAATTATAATTTGTATTTAAATTTGAAATATGTAAAGAGTTCACTAGCGCCATTTTAATGAATCCAGGTCAAATGGAGTCTCAAGAGGAATGATATTAATACTTTTCAAGCGAGACAAAATGTCACACTCAATACCGTCTTTACCATAAGGGCACACGGGGCCAGTGCCCAGGGCCCCCATATTCAGAGGGACCCCGGAAGTTCAACTATTTCACTCACTTTTAACCTTAAAATATTTTGGTACGAGGGTCAAACTGAAAGTTCTTAGAAAATAAAAAACTAAGCATTCTAGCAAGTTATTAGTTTTATTATAACTTTTCAAAATAGCGTCCATTTACATCAATACATCGCTGCATTCGATGGAACCATTGAGAAAAGCACCTTGCCCACTCGGCCTTAGGGGTCTCTTCGACGGCGTTTTGAAACGCAGCCACTGCTTCTTCGGCGTCCATAAAATGTTTCTCGAAGTTTTTCTTTTATTTTCGGGAATAAATAAAAATCGCAGGGTGCGAGGTCGGGGCTATACGGCGGGTGACCCAGTAATTCCACGTCTGAGGTTGCCAAATAGTCGATCGTTTGCCTGGCGGTGTGCGACGAGGCATTGTCGTGATGAAGGAGGATCCTGCTGCGAGGTCGTTTCTCTCGAACTTTTTCCAAGACAAGTGGCAAACAGTTGTTAGTGTACCACTCTGCATTAACCGTTTTCTGATCCTCTAAGACAACTGTCGCGTAATGACCTGTCTTTCCGAAGAACGAGGCCACCATCTTTTTTCCAACACTTCAACCTCTCTTCACTTTAGTTGGCAACTCTTCGGAAGGAAACACCCACTGAGCAGACTGTCTTTTGGTTTCCGGATCATAACAGTAAATTCAGCTTTCGTCACCCGTTAGTATGTCGAACACAGCATTTGAGTGCCGTTAAATTTTTGGATCATTTCTCGGCACCTATCAACACGGCAGAGTTTTTGAGCCTCGGTCAAATTATGCGGTATCCAGCGGGCACAAAGCTTCCTGACCGCTAAATGTTCATGCAGGATTTTGTGCACTTGGCTCATACCTATGCCTAGACTTGTCCGAATCTGCTGATAGGTCACTCTTTTGTTAGTCTCTATCATAAGCCGCACAACACTGATATTGTCTTCAGTCGTCGCTGTAGAAGGCCGTCCCTCACGCAAATCATCGGTGAGATTAGTTCGACCACGTTTGAATTCATTAAACCAGTTGTAAACTGTGGCACGAGATGGGGCTTCATCGTGAAAAGCCAATCGAAGTCTATCATAACTTTCTTGTTGACTTATACGACATCGAAAGCCATAAAAAATCATTGCACGAAAATTTTCTCGGCTTAAACTCATTCTGACGTGCACAGACAATTTTCAATTTGCCGCCAAATCGTAAAACAAATGACAAATGAATGAAATATATACTCAATATTATTGGTAAAGAGTTCTATTTTCAAAATTTAAACTTAGTTTTTTAATATAATGCTTTTAAGTTGCCTCGTATTGGTAATAAATATGCACCCAGCATTATGATTTTTTGTCGCCCTGATTCTTGCAGCTTAATAACGATTAAGTAATAAATATTTGGGATTTAATGCAAGATGTTGTTTATCAGAAATCCCGAAAGAAACTGTTATAGTAATCATAAAAAAAACAGCATCATACCAATATTCTGAATGACATACTGTAATAAAATAAATAAAAATGTAATTGATTACCCAAAAAATCAAAGTGAATTTTTTTATATTCTAAAAAGGGCCCCTAAGTTTTTATTTGCCCAAGGGCCCCAGCATAACCTAAGACAGCCCTGGTCACACTAACATTAATTTTGTATATTCATGTTAATAGTTTTATTATCCTGTTAACATAATCAATGCGAAAGTATTATATACAGTAAATTTCCATAATCGGCGCAAAGTGAAATTCAATTGCATTTTTTTTAACACTGGAATTTTTAGAGATGCATTTTTTCCACCAACATCTTCCTTCTAAAAACCTATTTACATCTTGAATATAACTTACTCTGTTGTTCTAAACGTTAAATTTAACTGAATTACCCCGTGTTGGTCCTTGTTCCTTGGCAAAATAAACCATGTGAACCTACCTGCCGTACAACTCGTAAGAAGTAGTAAAGTTTCACAGCGGCATGACTGGATTGGTCTACCGTATTACCTATTCTTGTCGCCACTGGCGTTGAGCACTTTCCGTTGACGTATTCCGGTTGGGAAAGTAAGGTAGAGAGTAAGCTTAATTTTGCTCGAGGCCTTACATCCCGGCCTTAAGTTGGCAACTCACCATTACCACCTTTAGTGTCTCTACCATCAGGAAATCCGTCTGCTTGTTTGCTTTTCATTATCATAAAAAAAAAATCTGAACAATCAATAAGTTAATAACAATAATTTGACGATTTGAGCGTGACATGAGAATTAAGAAATAAATAAATATTTTAAACTACCCCCGACTAAAACTTACATACTATTCAACTTAGAATGATCTCGATCACATGTTATGTTTTAAACATACATACATACATACATACATACACTGGTACGTAAGATTTATTATAATAGATACCCCTTTTTCTGTCAGGTGTTACAATGTTACCTTGAAGTTTTTGAGCACAATCATTTTTTGTTTTGAAGGAAATCTTTAAAAGATAAGGGAAAGAGACAATGTGACGATTTCCATGGAGCGATGTAGCTAAAGCCCAGCAACCCAGATCTCCTACAACAGTACTGATGTCAGTTTGGCAATACACTATTATGACTTTAAACATCTTACCACAATAAAATATTAAACACTCGTTGAACACAAATTTTACTAAGCACTGTCTAAATATGGATTCTACTAGTAACATATTGCCACGACATCTACGTGTAGCATGTTATTGGTTGGATATAAACTGTTTAGTATTTACTATTTTTTTAGGGTAAAGTGGGAGTTTGTAAGTGACATACTGTGCATGTATTCTTTTTTAACAGCAAATCATCTACTTCATAAACTTTTACTTATTCAGCTTAAGCTTTTTTATGGATTATAAAAAATATTAAACGCTAGCACCAACAGCATCCCGGATATAACTCGGAAAAAGATTTAAGTTTTGTCATTTCCGTTACTCAAAGGGTTTCCGCGAAGGAACTATAAAACTGTAAGACATGGCAGAAGCCATGGTGAACTATTTGTTAATAATAAGCAGCTTAGTATTTTTGTACAAAGTCTGTTGGTGTTATTACTTTCTTAATATTTATTTGTCCAAGAACCATTCAATCCTACTCTTCGATCAAGATTATAGTTTCAAAAGCGCTAGTTTTCTTGATGACTTTATCGTTTTAGGGTTGCGATTGATACTTTTTAACCGACTTCAAAAAAATCAGTTACAATCAAGCCCTACCAATAAAATGAATGCAAAAATTTGTGTGTTTGTTTGATACTCTTTCACGCAGAAACTGCAGAAATGATTTTCATGAAATTTGGCACACACATAGAGGTTAACTTGGATTAACTCATACGATAGTTTTTATCCTGAAAAATTCTCCTGTACAACTAGTTTGTTTTAATTTTAGTTTGTGTTACGATTAAATACTAACATCATTACAAAAAAATAGCCAAACGTCTACTCATTAATTTAATTACACAGCTGTTTTTAACTAAATCCGAAAGAAAGAGGAGATAACTTCGACTCATTTTGTAAGTTATTAGATTTTACCTTCATTTCCGTACGATTTTTTTTTTAATTTTGAAAAATGAATATTTCCAAAGTGATTCAGCTGTCGCAAATTCTAAACATGATAATAGAAATTGATGATAGAATAGTGAAATAGAGGAAAATACTCAATTTGTCTTCTAATACGACGTCAGTATTGAAACTGAAGGTTTCTCCAGTTTCAATGCGCCTAAATTATTTAGGTAGGTACATTAATAGCATTCGTCAATTTTAAACATGAAACAAATTAATGGTATTATGCGAATCGGAAGTTTTACTAACTGTCATGCGTAAGTCAAATTAAGTTTACCAAACAACTCATTCACCGAATTGTAATGGAAATGTCAGTAAAGTTGCAAAACCGCTAGCAATATAATTAGCCATTCAAAAAAGTGAGCCGTCACGGGACGCTTGGCAGATGTTAAACATCATATTCGTACAAGTAAGATCCATAAAAGACAAAGGCACTAAATACAGCATAAAGAAAATTAAATAATTAATGTCAGAAAAACTCAAAAGCCGACTTCAAATATTTAATTGGGTTTTGTTCTTTTTCAAAACTCATCATCATCAGTGACAACTTTAATTTAAATATAATTCAATTTAGTTTAAATACCTATAATTCGCCCGGTTGGCGATAGGCTTGCCACCTATCACATTGTGGGACTTAAAGTTTTCGGCTAGTTGTGGGTGGTCTGGTTGTGCCTCTGCCATCTCTTCGGGGTTATGTGCGTGGAGATACTGAAAACTTAAATATAATTCAAAAACGACTAGTCGGATCATGACAAATTTAACACGGGCATACTTCGGAATGATGACTAGTGAAAAGTATACAAAAACCTATTCCTTTTTTTAGAATCGGTTAAAAATAAAATATTTTTAAACGACTTTTTAGGAGATGGTGACTTTATTTATTAAACATGTATGTGCATTTAATGCGAAAAAGTGAGTAGTGTTATGCTGTTTATAAGTATAACACGGTGTTGTTGCCACAGCAAGTGTCACCACACCAATTATTCGTTTTATACCTGCGCCTATAATATCATTCACTTTAAACTGGAAAAGTGCCTTTGTTTGTTCTTCTTTCACGTAAGAGCCAATTTATGGTCTGTTTGTATGTAGAGACAGTTAGGAGGAGAGTATTACATGTTAGCTTTGTCAAGGTACTTAAGGCTCCATACTCAGTCAGCCAGAAGAGCCAATCACCGCGCTCCCCGTTTCCATGATTACAATGAACAATGGCGCTCTAAAGTAAACGTCTTAAGCGACAAATCACTATTTTTGGCACTATAAAAGTAATTTGAAAAAAAGTATAAAAACTGAAACACTTATCTTTTAGTTATAGTACGTATCTATGTTTATGTTAAATCTAGTGTCGATATTTTCACAATTGAAGTAGACATTTGCGTTTTCCTTTCAAAAAAGGGTTAATTTTTTGATTTTTTTCTATCGAGCAAAGTGAAATTAATCGTGTTCTGGAAACACTAGTCTAGTAAAGCATATTCATGTTAATCTTGTGTATTTTTGTCAGCAAGATATGCTGATCTGATGATGATGAGCAAGTATGAAAAGAACAATAAACTGCTGACGTATTTTAACGTATATGGCCCCTTAAGACACGTCACGTCACGGGAAATATCTACATACATATCTTCACGCCAAGTCCCTTATGGGGTAGGCAGAGAGTATCGAGTGCCAGACCTCACGATCCTGACAAACCTGTCTAGCTTCCTTCACATTCATTGAACTTTTCATACAAACACGCCGGTTTCGGAGACTCTTGACACCATCTAGTATTTAAATAAAAGTCTTGAATATTTATATCACCCCACTTTCATCTGTAACTGAAGTCTGAAACTGTTTAAAATTATGACATATTTACATTGGATTTGAATTTGGGTCATGAGCAGGTCGAGATGACTTGACATAATATTACTTCGAAAGTTTCAAGGGATCCGGAAGGGTTCCAAAGGGTTAATAACGAAAAGAAAAATAAGGAAAAGCTATAGCACTGAAGTAATAACATACTTCACATATTTTGTGATATCCATTGCACTATTTACTTATTTTCATCATAATTGTCTTAGTGCTGATCCTGGTTGTTTTTAACGTTTTTTTGTTTAAGCATGGAAATCCAGGGTTTATTTTGAAGCCTCAATTTAAACAGGTTTTAGCATACCTATTTTATTTTATATTTTTATGACATTGGAAGGCAAAAAAGCAGACGGATTTCCTGATGTTAAGAAATTCACATCGACTTGAGACACCAACGGCGGTATTGGTGCGTTTCCAACTTGAAGCCGGGAAGTTAGGCCTCGAGCAAAAGTAAGCTTACCGGTTACCTTACCCTCCGAACCGGAACACGTTAACGGCAACCACCGACGTTATGGCGGCAGGAATAGGTAAGGCTGTAACACCAATCTGGGCTAATAAGGATAAGGATTTTCTTGGCACTTATATCTAGCCAACGCTACTTGAGTCAGCCTCTTTTACTAAGTTTGAAACTTGAACACTTTTAGTTTTTTAAACCAAAAGACAGTTACGAAACACATGGCTTTCTTGATGGGAAAATTAGACTATTAATGAGCAACGCTAATTCTCTTATATACCCAATCTCCACTATCACAAATCGCCCCTTCATTTGGCTGCAGGAACTTCTTCTAGATTTGACTCCTGGGAATTTTGGAACGAAGTTCCTTATGGCAGGCTTGGAGGAGATAGGGATTTTGCTGATCGACCGAACTGAAAAAAATGTGATACTAAAAACCGTAAGGAAAAAACGTAGAATAATACCGTTAAATGAGACGTGCGTAGGCGCGACAGTCGAATACACAAGCGAGCTGTAGTGTACAATACCTTTTTCTTTCTCCCGCTCTCCACCCCA
>NJDD01000384.1:643679-663225 GCA_002245505.1 Calephelis nemesis
TGTTAAAGTAAAAAATAACAACTTTCTCCCGCTCTCCACCCCACCAATGCATAGTATATACCTACTCACGAATTGTGTCGATTCTATGTTAGCCGAAGGAACTTCGTTCCTACCTGGTGTACCACGACACCACATTTACATTATTTTCCAGATTCGAAATTGAAATACGAAAATAACATGAATGAAAATTAATGTAATGGTGAATCAAAATGATGTAATCATTACCAGATAATAAATGAATAAATAGAATATCTTATCTCATGCTCAATTATAAACCTACATCAAAGAGCAACCTGGTCCTTTCAGAACTTTTCAATAGCTACTTCAATGTCCCGCGATTACTTGGGTGTAAGAGTTTTGAAGAGGTTACATCGGTTTAAAGACTATTGTTAACGTACCTTTTGTACTCAAACCAAGTTCTCCGCAATCTTAGATTTTAATAAGATCTGAAATTCGTATGAATTGGGTTAAAAGGAACAAAAGGTTTCTCTAAAACTAAATTATGGAATTTATTAAAATATTAACGCTTTAAGTTTATTAATTGTAAGTTTGACCTTTTGGATTTTGTCTTAAGTTTTTATCATTGATATCTCTGTTAAAGTAAAAAATAACAACGAAGTTTTAGATAATATTTTTTTATTTTCATTATATTTCAAAAAGTTAGAAAGTAAAATGCTAGGTGTAATAACAGCATTTGTTGTTCTTATTTTTAAGTTCTTATTTTAGGAACATGCCGCTTAGTATTGCTCATATTATTTTTGAATTAAGCTAACAACGTTGATACCTTTTTGGCGTAAGATTGCCCAATTTTATTACCCGCTGGTGGATAACCTAGATTTATAATAAAACAGTAATAAAACTATTTCTGAACACCAAATGTTTTTAAAATCATTAAATGCTACGTATTTTACACAAAACACAGACCCCAAACTAAGAGGATTTAATTTTTTTTTCAGTTTGTTTGTTAGCTTTTCACGCAAAAACTCCTGAAAAGATTTTTACCAAATTGAGTGTAGTATTGTTGGCGTTGGAAATACCAATTTGCTTTTGCTTGCTTCCATCACTAATTACGAAAAGTCGCTTTACTATGACTATGAAATCGCGGAGCCTGAAAATACTTTTTTTTACTAAAAAGACGTAAAGTGCTGTGCAACAATTTGCATAAGTTCACCGCCTTCCCTATTCTTGGCGCCATAATGACAATGTTTTTTTTAAAATTTTTTTTTTATGATACTGGAAGGCAAACAAGCAGACGGATTTCCTGATGGTAAGAAATTCACGCCGCCTAAAGACACCAAAGGTGGCAATGGTGCGTTGCCAACCTGAGGCCGGGATGTTAGGCCTCGAGCAAAAGTAAGTTTAGCGGCTACCTTACCCTCCGAACCGGAACACGTCATGACGTTATGGCGGCAGGAATAGGTAAGGCGGTGGTACCAATCCGGGCGGGTTGCTGCGAAACTCTACCACTTAGTCAGTTGTCACGGTGTTAGTGATGGTGAGCCTATGCTCGCCTTTTACGAGTTGTCTGGCAAGGAAGGCAGATGGTCTATTCTACAAAGGAGCCCGGACCAACATGGGGGATGTTTGGCATAATTAAAATAATTAATTAGTATTCAATTAACTTGCACATATGGCATATCACCCCGGCTACAGGACAAATCATTTACCTATAACATCTATGGTGTGTGTATGCCACGATTGTCTCCAATCTTAAGAAAAGTCTGAACTTGTTCGCAGTCAGAGTAGGTATGTGTAGTGGAATGACATGCTTGTATACAGCCCTCGTCATTATCATGTTCCTATATGAAGGGCATGGTATCCAGTAGATATCCCAGTCTTATGCCTATGCATATTAAAGCATCTTTTTTTGCTTTCGATATAAGACTATACTATAGCAATTGTAAAGCAAATAAATAAATAAATAAATATCCCAGGACAACTCACACAAATTGAATCTGACCCCAAAGTAAGCAAATTATATTATGCTTGTGTTATGGGTGTCAGTCAACGATACTAATACATAGAAATACTTAAATAGATACCAGAATAAATTTAATAAAACACCCAGACGACCCGGAAATGCAGACATCTAAATGTTCATCACACAAATGCCTGCCCCCGTCGGGAATCGAACCCGAGCCTCGCGGTTGTTCGATGTAGTTAGGCGAGTACGCTAGCCACTCGACCAACAAGGCGGTCAAATGCATTATAGAAATTGCAATCTGTCTTCCTACCAGTCAGCTTGCCGAAAATACTAGTATTTTCACGTCCATATCTCCGAAGAGGTAGATAGTAGCACAATAATAGTCGTAGGGAAACTACGACTAGCCGAAGACACTAAGTCCCACGATGTGATAGGTGGCAAACCTATCGCCAATCACGCGCATATCCAATACCGGGCAACGTTATATTTCTAAGTAAATTGAAAATACAATTTTTTTATTTTTTTTTGTTTCTCGATCGAATGTTCGGGGATCGAACCCAAGACCTTAAGAAGTCATGTTCGACATCGGACCATTAGACTACGTCATAGTCGAAATACTACTGGTGGTTATACCAGTTAGTGCGGTGTGGCAACTTGTCCGGGTAAATATCCACCGCCTTACCCATTCCTGGCACGATAAAGGCTGTGTCATGTTACAGTCCAGGTAGTACGGTAGCTTTGCAGCAGTCTTGCATACTTAGCTTAAGAACACATACAGGACCACGTCCAGTGCTTGAAATACCTACCGATATTTTTGGGAAGTGTTATCAACGACCTTTGAGCACTACCGATACCATATTCTTTATCTGTATTGTTAGTACCGGGACCTGACTTAGAACCGGTTTTTTTTTTATTAAATGGTTTTGTACCGGTACTGGTTCAACGTTACCGGTAACAAAAAATAAATTACGCTAAATTTTTTTTGTTGAAGATATCTGTTTCTTCTTGGCGGATTTGAAAGATACCGACACCGAAAAACGAAAATCGGCAACGGCTTTCCTGCGCTTAGCGGATACCTTTATTAGGTAAATGTATTTATCGGCACCAGTAAAGGTATTTGGTAGGTTTCGGTATCGGGGTGGTATCGGTATGCAGAGTACAGGTACCCACTTTGGAAGCGGTATCCTGGTATGAAAATGGCAAGAACTACTAAGTACCAGTATAAAACACTTTTATTATTGGTTCTAAGCCCTGCTATCTCTTGTGTCTATATGCCACCGTTATTTTTATCATCAGGCTAAACGTATGATTGTTCTCTATTTTATTAAAAAAACACCAGTGTTGAACAGTAAAGTACCACAATAAAGACCTAAACAAACAAAAGGACTAATTACAATAAAATCATGAGTTTTACCCGAAATAATAAATGAAAAACAATCTACGGAGCATACGTTATGTTTATTATTACAGCTGGTCACCACAGCTGTTACGATTTCGCAATAAATAAGGCTCATGAAATACGGCCGGTACAAAAATAATACACATACTTACAATGGAACATATTTTCGTAGTTAAGTAAAGCAGATTTTCGGGATTTATTCGGAAAATAAACGGACCGGTAAAACTTGTTTGTTTTCGAGAAACGGACACGAGTTGTTTGCTGTGTTGTTAGTTGGTGCTGGCCTGAATACAACTATAAGTCAACTGTTTTATCTACTATCCGATTTTTAAGGCAAATTTCTTTCGCCGGATCTTCTCAGTGAGTGGCCGCTTTCCTATCCAGTGGTAGTTTTTAGAATTATATAGACGCGTCATAAGAATCTTTGTACAGATCTACGTAAATAAATTTATTTTGGATTTGAAATAAGCAGACGGATTTCCTGATGGTGAGAAACTCGTATCGCCTAGAGACATCTAAGATTGTAATAGTGCGTTACCAACCTGGAGCCGGGATGTTAGACTTCAAACGAAAATAAGCTTATCGGTTACCTTATCCTCCAAACTGAAACACGTCGACGGCAAGCGCTGACGTTACAGAAGCAGGAATAGGTAAGGCGATGGTAGCATTCCGGGCGAATCCCTGCGAGACACCACCTAGTCAAATCTCACGGTGTTAGTGACGGTAAGCCTAAATTCGCCTTTTACAAGCTGCCTGGAAGGAAGGCATATGGTCTATTCTTCAAAGTAGCCCGGACCAACACGGGGATTTATTTAAAGTGAGTGTCAGTTTATTTGCCACTAACACTATTCAACCATTTCTAGGGCTTTGCAGGATTTGATTTGCCTTTTCTGCCACCCAATGCCAATGGTTTCGAAGTTTGAGTTCCGCTTTGAACAACAGGATATCCGGTAATAGCGTGGTATTCCACATTGAAACTCGTTTGGAAATTTGAGTATTTCCAAGCGGATAATCGCCTCTGTGGTCTAGCGGTCCGGGTGTTGGACTTGACTGCATGAGGTCTCGAGTTCGAAACCCTGGTCGGGCAACAAAAATAAAATTGGGTTTTTCCAATTTTCTAATACAAAAAAATATTGCTCGGGATTGGAAATGTGCCCGGTTGCCGATAGGCTTGGCACCTATCACATTGTGGGACTTAGTGTCTTCGGCTAGTCGTGGGTGCCCTGGTTGTGCCTCTGCCTACATCTTCGGGGATATGGGCGTGAAAGTACTCCAAGCGAATAAGACATGGACGTAGACATGAGTAAATCAGCTCACTTTCAAGAGAAATGAACAATTATTATCATTGACCAATGACTGAAAATCTGTAATCATTGGCTGGCTTAAATATTATGGCCACGATTTTCCATAGTAAACAGGTATTTATAAAGTATTTTGATGTGAAAACCTAAATTAGTATCATTGACTAACATCCATAAAACAAACATTTTATTTGATTACTTTTGCGTTAAGTTCATTTGTGTAATTTGTCCAGGGATATTTATTTATATTGACGTATTAGCTACTAGCAGCCTGTCCCAGATTTGTACTGGTGTACAGACTTCTATGTTATTATACGAGTATATAAACCTGCCTCTTGAATCGTATAATTTCTATAAAAAACTGCGTTAAGACCCCTTGCGTAATTTTAAAGATCTTACATAAGGACAGACAGTGGAAAGCGGTTGTTTAATATTATATGCGGACGCGCGACAAGATACTAACATTGTTTGTATATTTGTTTGTAACTTTTTAACGCAAAAACTGCTCAATCGACTTTCATGAAATTTGGCACACACATAAAGGGCAACTTGGATTAACACGCAAACACACACACATATATACACCAATTTTATCCCGAAAAAAATTTCTGAGGGACCATTAACCACGCGCCCAACAGCTAGATGTATATTATATTCCTGTCACCAGAAAATTAATCTCATATACCGTATATTAGTTCGTGATCTTAAATTCTCTGAAACAGCTAGTACTAATATAGAATTTCCTTTACATTTCATAACTTTACATCAAAAACTTTGACAGAATTTCATTTAAGTATACTCATACTAAAAGATTGATATTGTTCAAGCTGAACTATTAAGTGTTACCACTAAACAAACAACAATTTCGAACAGGCTTCGAAGTTTTAATTGGGTTTAAAATAGAAAATGGAATTGAAAAGCCCTGTGCTTATGTTCAGGTTAGTGTAAGAATAGTTTGAAACAACGACTTCAATCACAGGTAGGTACATCACTACTAGTATATTTAAATTTTTTTAATAGCTTATTTTTGAAATTGGGTTTCATTTAAATTAAAGTATGTTAATATCTCGAATTAAATAATGTCATAATTCTTTTTTTTTTTCTTTAAGATTTATAGAATTTTAGTCGAAGCACAGGGCAAGTGCTAAAATAAAAATACATTGAGAGAAACGAAAGCTATGGTCTTTGTAAATGTGAATTTCATTTAAAATGATGAACTTATTTAGTGGTTACTTAGAACAAAGAATTAAAAATATTGACACAGGACTTGAATCCTCAGTAGCTCAAATAGTTAAAGCATTCGTTGGCTGGAGACGATAGATTCTGGTTCAAATCCTGTCTCGGGTGATTTTTTTTTTAAATTTATATGAATGCAAACTTAGATAAAAAGATATCTTAAGTTTAAACCTTTTGTGAACTGTACTTTTCTAAATAAAAAGATATAAAATGAATCCTTATTTCTCTTGGTCATCATTTGACGCCATATTGGTTGGACCAATTTTGTTACATTATTTTTTTTTGTTGTGTCGGCTACTGTCAGTAGAAGGATTTTATTAAAAGAAAACAAAGAAAATAGCAAGGAAAATAGGTAAAACAATACTGAAATTTAACATAAAACAAACTGTTAATAACGTCAAGCGATACGAAGTTCGCCGGGTCGGATAGTAAAATAGTAAAAATAAGCAGTAGGTATAGAGCAAAAAATGTAATTTTCTTGTAATCTAATTGATTGTGTTTAGCCAATTTTGGTTTATGATTTGTTTTTTTTTTTTAAATTAGTTAATCACTGCATAGTATAAAACAAAGTTGCTTGCTATGTCCCTATGTCCCTTTGTATGCTTAAATCTTTAAAACTACGCAACAAATTTTGATGCGGTTTTTTAACAGATAAACTAATTAAAGAGGAAGGTTAATATGTATACTTAATAAACATGCACAGCCGGGGCGAGCCGCTAGTTTTAAATAAAAGAATTACTAGCATGAATAAACCTGCTGAATATTTTTTGTCAAAATTTTCCTAAATCTTGATTACTAAGTTTATAAAAAGGTTGACGTAACTTTTAATTTTATAGAACGTATTTCATCCTGAAAATAATGGCGGGGTAGTCAACAAAATCTCATTTGCACTCAGGCCACGCTAGTAAGAGACGTACACGTCTCTCAGAACAGCCATCGGTATTTGAGTGGTATTATTCATAGAGGTCGTAGGTTACAGGCGGAAGCGGAATCTCCATCTCTCAGTCGTTCTTTAAAGTTAACAGGATCCATTCCGTTTTACGGCCAGACCTTAATCATTTTGTAAAATCTGAAAGTTGCTATGTAGACAAGCTGAATATTTTTCATTTGCATTTTCCCAAATCAAAGTATTGTTATATAAAAAGTTTCACTTTAGAATCTGAAACTTTGACAGTATATGTAGTATTATAGTAATTACTCATGAAGTATTATAGTAATAAGTCGGGGGTGCTGAGTGGCTATCGATTAACAATTAATGTGTAATTAGGTAGATTTAAACATTAGATTAACTAAAAAAGTAACTGGCTGTCGAGACAACACTTAATAGATATCTAAATAAAACATATTTTTTTATACAAGAGGACGCAAACGAGCAAGTGGGTCACCTAATGGAAAGCATTCACCGCCGCCCACGGACATCAGGAGTATCACAGATGCATTGCTGACATTTAAGGTATAAGTACGCTCTTTTCTTGAAGATCCCTGAGTCAAAGTGGTTTGGGAATACCGCCCTCGGTTACTGATTCCACATTGTTGTTGTGCGAGGAAAATATGTCTTTGGAATCGGAAGTTGTAGATCGAAACGCATCAAGATGGGCATGATACTTTAAACTCTGTCGCGAAGTCCAAAGCTGGAAATCAGTAGCTGGAATTAAACCAAACTCCTCAGAACATTCCCTTGATAGATGATGTAGAAAACACTGAGGGACCCAACATTTCTAGACAGCGCCAAGGAATAAAGCCGATTGGTAATTGCCCGGTCATTGATAATTCAAGTTGCTCTACGTTGAGCGCGGTCAAAAAGTAACAAAATTCTGAATACCACTGTGCCAAAAATCGATTCTTGATCTTTTTAGTGTGATAAGTGATAAGGCAACGAACAAACACACAGTTCTTCTGATGTTATGACATAACCGTGGTCTCCAAATACCATAGATGTAGATGCGTCGCAGCCTTGAGGTCAAAGTGTTAGGAACTAGTGCAAGTCCACCGTCAATCCTACTGTCCAGACCGGTACATGACATTCTCATTATGATGGCAGGAATAGGCAATTGGATTCCTACCCGAAATAGTTGCAGCACGGCCACTCTACCACCAGTGGTCTTATTGGTAATTACTAACCTAACCTAACCTTTACTTGCATTTTACAAGGTGTCTTGCAAAAAGGAATAGACACAGAACAACACAATAAAAGTTTGTAATTTATACATAACATCTAGCGGTTCAGTAGCTGAGCTTGACTGCTTGAGGTCCCGGGTTCGAATCCTGGGTCGGGCAACAAAAATAAAATTGTTTTTTTCCAATTTTCTAATAAAAAAATGATGCTCGGGATTGGGAATGTGCCTGGTTGGTGATAGGCTTGCTACCTATCACATTGTGGGACTTAGTATCTTCGGCTAGTCGTGGTTGTCATACCAATTAAAAATTGAATAATCCTCGCCTTATATTACGTAAATAGTCCGCCCATAAATAAATTTCATTTTATTTGTGTATGTACAATACGAAACATTAAATGTTATTCGTTTTCGAATAGATTTAACATTTCATTTTCGAGTAGATTTCAAAAACATTTTTCGATTTAAAAGAGCTTACTTCCATTGACACTAAGTCTATATCTAACAATGGGATTCCTGAGAAATTGAAGAAAAAACTTAATTTTTATGTATGTAAATGATTTACTTATTGAATTCAGTTCACTTACAGTTTTACTGCGATTCTATTATTGAGTTTTTAATTCGAAATGACAGTGCTACGAAAAATCTGTGGTATAATGCTCGCTGACCACATTCTTAACGGGTAGAATTGAAAGAACGTGTTGATTTTTAAAAAGAGGCAAGGCATTATCTACTGATTCAGTCTTTTGAAAATAATGGCAGATGGCAAATCAGATTTACAATGCGAATGTGGATGGATGTAAGTACCCGGGGAGACCTAGGCTAACATTGCACCATTACGTCGATCGGATCCGATGATAGCCGGCGTGTTTTTATGAAAAGGGTAATACCGTGGAAGAAGCCAGGATCATGAAATTTGGTACTCTATACTCTTTAAAGTGCATATATGTATATATGTCTATGTATGGAAGCTACTTCATATATTTCCCGGGCACTAAATAACAAGAACAGTAGCGTAGATCTTGACACTTAAACCACAAGGTAGAGTCGGTCGAGTAACTCGTGTCAAGCACCCATTTGTCTGTCACACTGACCGTTTCGAGCATCTCGAGTGTGACTACTATTTATGTTTATGTTCGGTTCACTTGATGGAGGGATTCTCCCTTTCTCGAGCTCGGGCTTAATATTGTCATAACGTTAAGGACTGAGTTTCATTAGTGTAAGCTTGTAATCTTATTAATATTATAAATGAGCTGAATTTCTTATCTAATATTCGTATATCCTTAGATATATAATTCTCATGTTCGTGTGTTTGTCACTGAACTCCTTCCAGAGGACTGCAGGGATTTTGATAAAATTGTTTATGTGTGTTCAAGAGGATTCGAGAATAGTTTAGATTCACAATTTGATTCACTGGAAATCTTGTTTTAATTAGTGTAGAGAAAGCCAGAAAGACACTCTCTGTCTACCTCGCTAAGGACATGGCGTGGAAAATATATTAAATACACACTTTTCATACAACACGCCAATTTTAGAGACTCTTGACACCACCCTCGGATATTACCCAAGCGATTGGATCACGGAATGTCAACCTTGGTCTCCCTGGGTATCTATATTCCACGATCACAATGTATAATATATGCTTTGTCATGTGGCATTACTTTTACATGACTGAACTAGCGGAGCCATGCCCTTTCTCATTTTAACACCGATACTTTTTTAATCCTGCTCGTTCTCGGACCTTTCTGTAACGAATGCGGTCAGCGAGCGTTACATCACAGATTTTCCGTAGCGCTTTTATTTTAACCGCATTTATCCCACTTTCATGCTTTTTCTGAAAAACCCAACTCTTTCATCTATACAATAACTTTGGAATAAGCACAAAATTATGCAAAGCGAAGTCTAGTACCTTGACTCAATACCTCGCTTTGAAATATTTTACCAAGCGCTCCGTTCACACTATTCTCCTTCTCTATCTAATATTAATTTATTATATGCATAAATTTGTTTTGCGCGTTTTAAATATTATTTTATATAAGTAAAAACCGACTCCAATATCAGGCTTACAGATTACAAACACATTTTCAAATCTATTCTATTCAAATATATAATATATATAATATAATATAATAAATACTGCAAAGCGTATCGAAATTCCGCAAGTATAAATAAATAAGATTTTATATAAAAAATTCATTAACTGAGTAAGCTCGAGCAAATACGAGTTAAAAATATAATATTTGTATTTTTTAACATTTGCACTTGCAGCACTTTTAATTGAGACCAAAAATGTGGTCATGAAAATATTATGAGACCATGTTGACTAAGGTTATGTTCCCTTAGAAAAAAATAGTTAATTTTATCCACTTGATTGTTAATTTAAAACGCGTTAAAAAATTGAAAACATTTAAATTAGCAAATGTCCGTTAGAAACTGATAGATATAAAAAATAATTTAATTACTGTTATAATTTTTATGCTTGTTGAACTCAGAGCCGATCTGGATTACTAAGCTTATTTGCTTGCTTGCTTGCCTTTACTGAACTTATTTTTTTAACAATATGCTAAACAGCTAAACACTCTAAGCTTATTAGACATTATAACATTTTTTTAAACAATTTTCTTTTTTTATGTTATAGGAAGGCAAACCAGCAGACGGATTTCCTGATGGTAAAAAATTCACGCCGCCTAGAGACACCATAGAAGGTAATGGTGCGTTGCCAACCTGAGGTCAGGATGTTAGGTCTCGAGCAAAAGTAAGTTTACCGGCTACCTTATTCTCCGAACCGGAACACGTCATGACGTTATGGCGGCAGAAATAGGTAAGTCGGTGGCAACCAATCCGGGCGAGTCGCTGCGAAACTCTACCACCTCGTCAGATGTCACGGTGTTAGTGATGATAAGCCAGTGCTCGCCTTTTACGAGCTGCCTGGCAAGAACGGCAGATGGTCTATTCTGCAAAGGAGCCCGGACCAACACGGGGAAACTTAGAAACTCCAGATGGTATTAAAATAAACCGAGTGAAAAATCACTAATTAAAATAAAATAGCTTAAAATTAAACATACAATCGATCTGTATTACCACTAATTGAAATGTTAATATTAAAATATGTTTATCACAACGTTAATATATATTAATTTGACTTGCTCAATATTATCATAGCACTAAATTATACTTAAATATTATACGTTACTATTAATTTGAATATGAATACTTAATGTAATCTGAAAGTATTATTTCAATAAATTATTTTGAATCGAGCCATGAACGTGGATTGAAATATAAAATTATTGGTTATCGCTTTTCGCAAACAGTTTTTCAGTAATATAATAATTTATTAAAGTGTTAAGCTTGCGATGATTGTAATGAATTATTGCGACTGATAAATTACATATCTGACCACAGACTAATAAATATTGATAATATGTTAATGTGAATACTGTTTATCTATATTGCAATTTAAATAAATAATTTTTAATCTGTGTCATTATCGTTTAGTGAAGCTTTTAATGGTATAACGATTGGGAAGCGGACTCATCTCATAATAGCAAGAGATGAACATCGTTCATAGATACTACAGATTTGGTAATCATTGCCAATTCTTTGTTTAAAAACAAAAAATGACAATTACGAGTAAGTACTTCTAATATAAGCGTAGAAAAATTTTATATAGAGTTTTTATGATCCGTGTTGGTCCGGGCTCATTTGCAGAATAGACCATCTGCCTTTGTGCCAGGAAGCTCGTAAAAGGCGAGCATAGGCTTACTGTCACTAGCACCGTGACATTCTACTAGTGGTAGAGTTTCGCAGCGACTCGTCCAGATTGGTACCACCGCTTTACATATTCCTGCCACCATAACGTCTAATGCTTACCGTTGACGTGTTCCGGTTTGGAGGGTAAGGTAGCCGGTAAACTTACTTTTGCTCGAGGCCTAACACCATGGCCTCAGTTTGGCAATGCATGGTGCACATCATTACCACCTTTGTTGTCTATAGGTGACGTGAATTTCTTACCATCAGGAAATCCGTCTGCTTTTTTGCCTTCCATTATAATAAAAAATTTAAGAATACAAATAGATATACATATCTATGGATTTTCTGGTGAAGAAAAATACCGATAATGTAAAAAAAGTGAATATCGTTTTATTATCAACAACTTTGCCATTCAACTTTCTTTGACGAGTTTTGCCGGCAAACGTGATAAAAAGTTTTCCACACTTAAAATCTCGCTTATGGGAGATTTCAGGCTGCGAAGTGGAACGGGTACTACCCGTTCTCAAATCTTCTTACTTACTTCTTTTTCAAAATCCTCAAAAGCAATTACAGACCCTGGTATATAAGCTAATTTCTTAACGGCTGAAACTTGGGGATGTTTTAAAAAAATTAGCTAACATATATTATGAAGGTCAGTGTTGCTTCTTTAATACCTCTGGTTTTGTGGACATTTGATCTCATCATCTCGACTCACTTATCATCAGGCAAAGTAAAAGCTCATTTGTCACCTGTTCTATCAAATCAAAAACAAAATATTCCCCGTGTTGGTCCGGGCTCCTTTGTAGAATAGATCATCTGCCTTCCTGTGCCAGGCAGCTCGTAAAAAGCGAGCATAGGCTTGCCGTCACTAACACCGTGACATGTGACTACGTGGTAGAGTTTGGCAGCGACTCACCCGCATTGGTACCACCGCCTTACCTATTCCTGCCGCCATAACGTCATGACGTGTTCCGGTTCGGAGGGTATGGTAGCCGATTAACTTACTTTTGCTCGAGGCCTAACATCCCGGCTTCTGGCTGGCAACGCACCATTACCACCTTTGGTGTCTCTAGGCGGCGGGAATTTCTTACCATCAGGAAATCCGTCTGCTTCTTTGCCTTCTAATGTTATAAAAAAAATAACAGAGTTTAATTCACTAAATCATCATCAAAGCTTTACAGAATGTTAAATAAAGAAGCAAAGCTTTGCCATGTCACAATGATATTTAAATAGTCTATTACATATAACAAAAACAATAGTAAAGAAATATCTGTTTAGATTCCCATGTTTTAAGGAAAGCAGTTGAACATAAATTTAGCCACCTTTAAAATGATATGTCAAAAAGAGGATATCAGGCAATTACATTTTTGAAAATTTATAATGCATAAAGTGTATTCTTTTATCTATATATGTATATAAAACCAGGACCATTGCAATAAAAGCAAGAAAAACCACACTTCAATTTTGGCCATACAGACTGTTAATAGCTATTAATGTCAAGCTTTAGGAAGTTCGCCGAGTCGGCTAGTCTTCATGTAAAATAAGGTGAAAGAAAGAGATTGCTCACGCGATGCCAAAGACGAACAATTCACCGATTTTAACACGTATCCATATTAATGACATTAAAGTTCAGACCTATTCTGGCTTTTTCCTTAAAAACAGGGTAATTTTCTATTTCTAGTAAAAACACGGTCAGCAAAAATGGTATAAATATCACTTTTTGAGCGTTCCACATTTTCGCGTTCATTAATTACACGAGTAACGTTATGAGCTCATTACTGCGCGGGATACGGGATTACTCCGAATTTCCCAATTTTTTGCCAAGTTTCTGTCCTGTGTTTTATTTATTCGAGCTTTTTATGTAACGTGTACAACTTTTTATTTATGAGCTACTGGAAATAAAAAGTAGATTTAATTTTAATTAATACCTTATACTAAGTGTTTGTAGTACCCTCAACTGTTTTTTCCGTATTGCTCTGGATCTTCTAAACGAAATAGGCCTTTTCGCCTGGTAACACCAGAGATGAGAACATATACCAACAACACCACCAGTGGGAAAGAGAGTTGTGCAACTTGTCCGATTAAAGATCTACCTGATATACTTGCTGCCTTAGTGACAGTTTTTGACACTGTCTTATTCTGGTCCAGAAAGTAAAGAATCCGGTAGGTTTGCTTATAGCCTTAACAAGTCACACCTATAACATTTATGGTCTCTACAGGTAGTCTGTAGGTGTGCAGGTCATTCTTGCCATACCTGGCTATACTTGCCTACTAAAAATCCTATAATATCAGCTATGCAGTAACATATCTATTCGGAATAGGTAAGGTGAGTTTACCTTACCTATTCTTGCCGCCATAACGTCAATACTTGTCATTGAAGTGTTCCGGTTCGTAGAATAAGGTAGCCGGTAAACTAACTTGAAGAAGCTTGAAGCCTAAAATCCCGGCCTCAGGTTGGCAACGCACCATTACCACCTTTATTGTCTCTAGGCGGCGTGAATTTCTTACCATCAGAAAATTCGTCTGCTTGTTTGCCTTTCAAAATCATAAAAAACTGCCTATACAAACTACTGCTGGTACCATAGAATCAATATTAGGTTAAGTTCCAGAGAGAAGAGAAGCCGGTAGATTAGCACAACTGGCCTAAGCACAGCGACGCACCTGCAACATCTATGGTGTCTATAGACCACAGTTGTCTATGACCATCAAAAGAACCACGTAGTTACACGTTATCGAATGCCATAAAAAATCTTACAAAAAACATAAAAAGTGTATAAAAAACTACAACTTATAATTTAGTAGCCTCAAGTTGCAACATCTTTGTTCTATGTGCTTTGTTATTTCTAACTCAAAAATACCAAGCATAGCTTTCATGAGCACAATATCTGCATCGTATAAATAATTTTATCTTAGACGCTCAAACACTTTTGCAGAATATAAAATACATGAACGGAACAATACATATGTAGGATATAAATTTTGAGAGGCGGTGTTTGACTTGCGCTTGGGTACTTTATTAATTTTGAAAGTTTTTCATAGAAAATTTTAACTTAGTCTTTACTTTTTATTAGCTTTTATTTGCTGTCTTTACCTTAACGTTTAAAATTAATAAATTTATACAGTTTCCTTTACACCAATCTTCACAGCAAAAGAGTAATAAAAACAAACATGAAAAAAAGAAAACCCATTTAAGTAAACAGTTACTAGCTTCTGCGCTATAAGAAAACTTTCGTGAAAAAATTATCTTCACTCCCATATTTTAGTAGAAATACAGTGGTACCCACGACTAGCCGAAGACACTAAGCAATGTTGTTTTTATTAGAAAATTGATAAAACACTTTTTTTTGTTGTCCGACCCGGGAATAGACCCCGGGCTCTCATGAAATCAAGTCTAACAACCGGACCACTAAACCACAGATGAAATAAAACTGTTATGAATTTTAATAATTTATACTTAGTTAAGCTTCAAATGAAAACCCTTGTTTTAAAATTTAATTAAAAGATTTTTGTTCTTATTAAATACCAAATCTTTATATCGTAACTTAATACTTATGATGGCTTTATTATCACCTCAATGCTTGCTATTATAGTGTATAGATTAGCATAGACAGTATACGACGCAAAAAGCTTCACGTCCCTGTATTTAAAGTTTGGCTTATAATTCTACTATTATCGTTCATTCCACTCATTTCATTCATTCTGCATTAGACCAGTACCAACACGTTATCTATTTCTGCCATCACGTTGGTGCTCGATATCATCGTGAATTATTCAGGCTCGGAAACTTGGCAAACTTGAGTATTTATGTAACTGAACGCCGTGATTGGCAAGGTAGTTTTAAGAACTTCGATGTCTATAAGTGTACTTATTCAATCTACATCTGTCCATCTTCTTACAACTTCTAAAAAATGTATGGGTATAGTACTATAACTTAAATTATGCGCTTTGGCTTTACACTTTTTATACCTTATACTATTATTTTTAAAGTGACTGACTTAATCTAAATTTAAGGAAATTATTTATTATGTGTAATACCAGTCTGTATAGAAAATCTTTAAAATACATTCGGATTTCCGAAGCTTGACGAATATAGCTAAGCGCATAATTTAAATAGTACTACTGTACTTAAATAATTACAAGTACAGTTATACTATTTAAATTATTATTATTATATGGCAGGAGGTATTTATTGCTTAGCCTCAAAATATGATTAATGGCAAATTTATTTCCAACCGGGTACTTATTCAATACTGGGCAATGTCATTTTTTTAAGTTTAAAAAACCACGTTTTGAGTTGCGTGACTAGAATTGAACCTTAGTCTTCTAATAGCTAACCCTAATACTGTACCAGTACACTACAGAGCCGGTAGAACAAATCTGTTTGACAAATACACTTAAGACATATTTCCTGTATTAAAACTTTCACAAGTGCTAAAACATTTAAAGTTCAAGTAAAATATGTTTAAAGTTATTTCCAAAACTTAGTCAAGGTGCACTTGCTCCGTTTATTAATTTCAAGAAATTTCTTCTAAAAGTAAATACTCTTCAGAAACAGATTGCAGTGAACTGGGACTGGGAAGTCGTGGCATCTGACTGTTGTACTTACAACTATTGCCTCGTAAAATTATACTAAACTAGCTTCCACCCGTGACTCCGTCCGCACGGATGTCGGTCTTCGCGTGATAAAACTGAAAAATTAAGTTTTATTTTTTCTACGTATTTTTCCAGGATAAAAAGTATCTCATTTTATGATCAAGATAATAAGGTATAAATATACCAAGTTTCATCGAAATCGAACCATTAGTTTTCACGTGATGCCTGAACATACAGACAGACAGACAAAAAAATTTTTAATCACATGTTTGGGTTTGGTATCGATCCAGTAACACCCACTGCTATTTATTTTTTCAATATTTTCAATGTACAGAATTGACCCTTCTACAGATTTATTACATGTATAGATTAATTATATTTTACTAGCTGTATTACGGGGTTTTGCCCACGATAAAATAAAATGTAAGCTATCTTTCAAATTTAATCAAACTACACACGGTGTATAATCGGTTAAGTAGTTTAGGAATCCGCAGAGAACACTGTGAAACGTAATTTATGTTTAAGACTAATAGATTTTATACTTTTCAGCGTTGGTACTTTGCGGGATTCTATTGTACGCACGCGTTTATCAATACATTTTTTGTGAAAATGAACTAGTATTACTGAAAAAATATGAAACTGTAGTTTACCTACAGTTTAGTATAATACAAGTTATAAATATTTTACCCACTTTATTTTTAGATGCAAAAGTGATTCATTTCTCTAAAGAAAAATGAGCCATCGTGTATCTCAAGGGTCTAGTCTATTTCTATGCTATAAGTAAATTAAGATCAGTTTAACCGTTTTGACTCGAAAACGGAACATGTAAACAAACAAACACATACGCAGACATTTATAATACTCTTGTTTTTTATGAAATTGAAAGGCAAACAAGCAGACGGATTTCCTGATGGTAAGGAATTCTCGCCGTCTAGAGACACCAAAGGTGGTAATGATGCGTTGCAAACCAGTGGCCGGGATATTAGGCCTCGAGCAAAAGTAAGTTTACCGGCTACCTTACCCTCCGTACCGGAACACGTCATGACGTTATGGCGGCAGGAATAGGTAAGGCGGTGGTACCAATCCGGGTGAGTCGCTGCGAAACTCTACCACCTAGTCAAGCCGGCAAGACGGCAAGCCTATGCTCGCCTTTTACAAGCTGCCTGGCACAGGAAGGCAAATTGGTCTTTTTTGCAAAGGAGCCCGGTGTCCCCTATACTTTAAAAACTGAAGGCCTTATAACATTTGTAACAATAACTTTGACTTAATAATAAAATAAACAAAATCTTTAGAAAAAAATAGCGTATCCAAAACGAACCCTACATTGAATGTATTATAAAGACAGATATATATTGATAGCTAGTTAGACAGACAGTCATAATTTTATGTATTATTTATGTACGTTCTTTTTGCATGTACGTTCATACAAAACTTAATATTATTTTACGGTTTTTCTAAATTATACTTTATTATTATCTATGACAATACTGTTTGTATTGAGTCTAGTTGATAGATATTTATACTTATAATATTGTCCCCCCCGTAAGTCCTTATTACAATTTCTCCGAATATTAAAGCACAAAAAGATGTCTAAGTCTAATTCTATTTCTATTACATCTAAAAAGATTTTTCCATAGTCAAAATAAATTATAGCTTAAAGCAAAATACGAAATCAAAGCAAGAAAATTGAATACCTTCAGTCATTATTAGCTTTTAGTGATTGACAAGCCGTATAAGCCTCTTATCGATATTAATTTCAAGGAACATCACTAATTAGCAATTTTCTTCAACAGATAACGAGATAAAATGAATAAAATACTACGAGAGATGCTCGGTTCCGCTCATCATGAAATATCGACATGAGTCCAAGTAGTTTCATCATCTATATCACCAGCCTACTCTGGCTTAACCTGACTGATGCTAAAATTGGTAAGGGTTTAATTTACCATATTATGATATATGTGGTTGCAATTTTGCTTGAGTTTTCTATTTAAGAAGACTCTAAAGTATGTTATCAAGTAAGATATGAGAGAACCCGGCTTTTTTTGCTTTTATTGAAGCAAGATGTTAAAATGTAAGAAATATTTAAACAAGCTGTTACACATACTAGTACGTATACTGGTATGCTTAACAGTTTGCTTAAGCATTGTGTAATGGCTAAGCGTATACTGGTATGTTAAACAGCTTGCTTAAATGTTTTTTACATTTTAACATCCAAGCATTTTTGCTTAATAATAGCAAAATAATGACCTCAGACAGTATTCGATGCTGTTCCCTCTCATCTCCGCTGATTAATGTTCTTACCTTTAGTAGGTGGTACTAAGTGGTAGAGTCCTGCAACGAATCGCCCGGACATACAGGCACCACCGCCTTACCTATTCCTTCCGCAAAATGACAATGCTCGTCATTGTCGTGTTTCGGTTGGAGGGTAGGGTAGCCGGTTTACTTACTTACGCAGGGGGCTGACCATCGTAGCCTCAGGTTTCCAACGCACCAATACCTTATTTAGTGTTTATAGGCGACGGCATTTCTTCCCATCAGAAAATCCGTCTGCTTGTTGCCTTCCTATAACATAAAAAAAACCTTTAGAACTACTAAGGACTCAAATATACTGTGGTAAAATTTTAATTTGTTTCTTATTGATTAGCTGATATTATTTAGCTACACAGATTTTGTATATAAACGGGTTCACCGTTGCAGATAAAGTTTACATTTGATAATGGCTACAACTTTCGATTCTTATAAGACATTTTAATTTAAGGCTAATATGAAGATAGTTCAGTAATATAATCCCTAAAATTCAGGTTATTCCAATAGCTGAAAATGTGATTTTTTCGTAATTACATTAAAAAAAGTTAAAGTTGCTTTTGATAGCTTTTGTTGATTCTGAATAATGGAAACTATTCTCATGAAAATTAATTCATTATCAACGTGTGAAAGTAAACTAATAGGATTTCTTTAAAAAGGGATTATAGAGTTTATAACTGTTAGAATAGACAAAAAATATAGGTGATAAAAAATTGGACCATAGCGTTGAGCTGTCATTTGTCCGAATTAGATTTTAAACATGTTAGAGCATAAACAAATATTTAATAAATGTTTAGTTGTTGTTTTAGTAGTAAACGTCAGTTAAATATTGTTGACACCAAACCTCGTTAGTAAAAGATTTACTAATATACTTAGTCTGGCCATAAATACTGTTACACTTAAAAATAAAAAAATATTA
>NJDD01000385.1:5540-17171 GCA_002245505.1 Calephelis nemesis
GATTAATTATAGCCATACCTAGTTCGCCACTGCGGCGCAACCGCGAATGATGGTATACCGAACGCAAAACTCGTAGATAGAGAAGTGTTTTCGTCCGTTAGTATGAATGTATATTACTTTATCGTTACCAGACCATGATACCATCATGGTCGCAGAAATAGGTTAGGCGTAAGTATTCTACCTATAGTCTTACCAGGTGCCAGGGTGAGAAGCTAATGGTATATCGTATCAACGTAATTGGAACGAGTAAAATGAAATAAAAGTGGCCAAAATACAAACAGGACTTGTCCAAGGAGAGTTTTTATCAAATACATATATATGTTGATCCTAAGTGAAACAAATAGTAGTCTACTGGATGTCCCAAAACACCACTTTATTCATAAAAACACTGTTTTTCATACTATTTATATAAAAGATGAAAAGTTTTTTGCAGGCTGAGATGTTCAGCTTAATATATTTTTTACATTTGTTTTTCATGTGAGCTCTATAAAAATGATCAAATGATCAACTTTAAGAAAAAAAAATTTTAGGAACTTTAGTACAGTTTTGATGAAAAACTTCTTGTCGGTTCCATGTTCAGTTAATCTTAACCTTGATTAATTTTTTAAATATTAATAATAAAGCGTTTTATAGCTTAAACCTAAAGCGGGGAAGTGCTGCTCGCGCAAACACAATGAGATCTCTCGGGCTATAAATGATCTATAGTCTAATCGCGTGAAGTTAGTAGTGACTCATCGTTGTCAAGCAGGCAAAATTAGAAAGTCGTGTTCACATTGACCAGTTGAAATGTGCCTGTGCCTCCAAACGTCTGTTCGCGTTAAGAATGTGAAAATGAGGTTTTGATAAACTTATTCTTTTTCAAATATCAACCTTGTCATATATTGTTTTTTGCTAATTTTCTCTTGTGTCAATGAAAAATATATTCGATCTAATAAAATATGTACATATTATGACTTAACTCATCGTTGTCACGCAGCTAGCCACGTCCCTAAATATCTAAGTCGTGTTCACTAGTTGAACGATGTTATGGAACACGCAATGCAGAATTCTTTTACTAAACATGTTAATGAAAATTCTGACGAATCTGATTAATTGTTATATTACTTGATTTTAACATTTAAAAATATTATAATAAAAAGTTTGCCTTAATATTAATAGTTTAATTTATGCAGTTGCACTGATACGTCAATATTTAAATTGTGTAGTTCTAAAAGATTGGGAACAAAGTTGCCAACTTATGAACATGTCGTAATTGGCCAGTACCGATATTTGCGACAACGTTCAAAACTACAAAATAGTAACCGTATACCTCTAAATGACAGATGCATTCTTTTGTTGGTTTTGTCTCCCCAACACAAACTCCAACAACTAGTGCACCATCGGATGTGTCAGATGAGAGTGCATGCTCGGGAAACGGTATGACCTCTGCACTGTACGATGTCTGCTCAATTCCTGCATTATAAAAAACATATTTATTTACGTTTTAGTTTTAGCGCAAATCTGTAAAGTTTAGTAAGCGAATAGGTATTTAGGTAGGTACATAAAATATAGCATATAAAGAACATAATATATGTGACTAATTTGAAATGCTTGTAGTTATTTAAAATGCAAATAGGTACAAATATCTTTATTTCTATTTAGCATGTAAGTAAATATTAAAAAATAATAATTTAATAAAAAAGATTGTACGTGGCTCTCAAAATTTCAACTCGTTTCTTCTTTTGCTCATGGGTTATCATTCAGAGAAAGCACTCAACGAGAGCTTACTCTTATGCAAATAATTCGCAAATACTGTCACACGAAACCCCTTTAAGCTCAGCTACATGCCTAATAGTCACTCTTTAGTCTACCAATACAAATACATACGATGGGAGGATGGTCTCAGCTATATGCCTAATAGTCACTCTTTAGTCTACCAATACAAATGCATAAAATGGTAGGATGGTTTTTCACGATGTTCGTCTTTCGTCGATGTTCTTCCCAGCCTAAACTTGGTCCAGTATAGAACTGTGGAATATGGACGAGCAGAATCCTCTTATATTTCTATCAAGTCTCATTCTAAGTCTTTTGGTAGATTTTTTTTAACCCAGGTATGGCAGCACTGAGTTCGTTTTCATTTTTATTTTGATGTTTACTTATCGGTAGTTTGTATTTAAAATGTCCCTCTCACGCATTGTAGCCTGTTTAAATGATATATTTTTTCTAAGCTAGTTGATACACGGTAAAAGAGAATGTATATATATATATGAGAGAGTGTAGAAAATATTTTTGTATGCAAAATAAATAACCGATCACTTTTGGATCACCCCTCGAAGCTAATAATATGGCCTTCAACCTAACTAGCGGCATCTACTCTAAGCTTTCCAGATTAGCTGCGTAACAGGTTTTAGCGGAAGAGCTCAACTGCTTTAACAATGAATGTACTAGCGAAGGGCGCAGGAAAAAAGCAGGTCAATATTATAAAGTTGAACAGTCCCATAACATCAAGAACATAATACACATACAACTTGAGGCAATTATGTTGATTTCCTCTAAATAAAATCCAAAATAGCTCCGGACAAAAATGTGGCAGCACGAATCAAATAGTTGTTAAAGAATAAGCTGATTGATTACTAAATCAAGTGTTATACATTAAGTACATATAAATGTTACCTGGTCTCGGTACCCATCTTGTGAGATCCGCAGTTCGAAGGTATACTCTCTCACCAGCTGAAGCACAATGGCGTGCTGCTGCTGGAGACAGTATTCTCGTAACTCGACCAGCCCATGCCGTTGCCGTTGTCTGACGCCATCCTTTATCTTCTTCTGCTACTCGTACAGTTCCTGGATTTTTCTATTACCAAAAATTAAGTTCAGAACCTGTATCAAAAAAAGCCTAGGTAGGTTTAACACCTCCTTCCAGGAATGTATACAAAGTGAAGTGGATTTGAAAGATGGCTCTGTCGCGCATAAAAAATCGTCCTTGCACTTTCGCAAATCAACATACAATTTTTTTGAAAGAAATATAGACTATGACACACTTAAATTCATAATTCCCATATTAACATTCTAAATGCAAAAGTCTGTCTGTCAGTTGCTCTTTCACAACGCCGCTGAATCGATTTTTATTTCATATAGCTGTACATCCGAGTTCAACGATAGCACAGCTGGTGACTTTGCCTAGCGAATTCCGGATGTAGTGGATCATACGCCTTCAATATTAGACCTTCTGCTGACCTCTCATCCAGAGTACTATTAAGTCTCTGTCGATGCCCCTCTTGGATCTTCCGACCACTGCTTAATCCGGATTGCTGTGTCCATGACACTTTGTGTCCGGCTACAACCATCAGGCCGACGTCGAGTGTGGCATTGTACGTCAGCAGGTTGGAACGGGATGCGGTATTTTTTACCTATGGAGGCAAATTTACTTCTCGCAGGTTCATCCAGTCACAGATGTGGTGCTGCAGGGTGTGGAACTTTAAATTCCGTTCGTGCCCATTGGTGGCAAATCCCAGCCTTGGTTCAGTAGTCCTTGTAAGACAGCACTTAACCATAAGCGGAAATGCTACAAGGATTGGGCCGCGGCAGCGAAGTCTTGTGGTGAAAACACCAGCTCGCTTAAAGGAGTATAACTTTGCCTCTAGGTTTTTCGAAAGAGCCATTACTAAGGCAAAGTCCGAGCACATTAGCAGAATTGGCGAGAAATTAGCCCGCTTACCTTCGGGTACAAAAGCGTTCTAGTCTCTCGCCAAGGCTGTCCAAAGAAATTTCATGAAGCCGTCATTACTATCTTTACACCAGAGTGATGCCTCGCTGGCTCATGATGCTCCCTTGAAAGTTGAACTCCTAGGCTCCCTTTTTTGGTGCCAACTCGACTTTAGCTGACCATGGAAACACGCCACCGACCTTACCGCAGTATGAAGCGTCTATGCCAGAACTTAAGTTTTTGCCGAGTTCAGTGTGCAGAACACTTATTTCATTGGACGTCAACAAGTCGGGTGGACCCGATGCGATGGTATTCCTCCGATTGTACTCAAAGTGTATGCTCCCAAGCTGGCACTGGTTTTAAAGCGACTCTTCCGACTCTCCTGTTTATTATGCATTATACCGATTTCATGGAAGACCGCTTTAGTACACCCGATTCTAAAAACAAAGACGGGTTGCACTCCGAGAGTGCCGGTAGAAGTGAAAACTTAAATATTAAATAAGTGGATTTTTGATATTTTGGAATGGTTAGGGAATAATTTTGCACGAATTTAAAAGTACTATCATTTGTGCACAAATATTATTTTCATATCAATAATCTGCGTTTGGCTTTACAAAAACTTGTTAAAGTAAAACCACGTCACGGCTAGGAGCGTCGTCATATTCCTGTACAACGAACATTGCTCGTTTACACAAAAAGCTTATTTTTAAGATGGAACAAACAGAGCAATGTCTGTTGATACAAGGGTGGATCCAAAAGTTCTAAGCCCGACCAAGAAAATGAAAGAAAAGTGGGTCTAAATTTATTTTTATTTTTCGACATAGTCTTCATCTAGCTCAACACACTTCTTCCACCTGACCTGCAACTTGTTTATCCCCTCGAAAAAAAAAAGATTCCAGAAGGTCGGGCTATCACCTCATCTTTGGTCAGTCTTTCGAGTGTTTTTTTTAAATTTGGAAATAAATGATAATCCGAGGGGGCTAAATCCGGCGAAAAAGGTGGGTGGGGCAGCAATTCGTAGGCACAATCATGGATTACAGACATTGTTTCAACCGAAGTGTGAACACGTGCATTGTCTTGATGAAACAAAACTTTCTTACGCAACATTCCCGGCCTTTTTTATTTCTTCCCGGAGTCTTCGTAAAAGGTTACAATAATAACTAGAATTTATAGTTTGACCTTTCGGTAAATAATCTACAAAAATAATGCCCTTCGCATCCCAAAAAACAGAAGCCATGACTTTGTTAGTCGACAAAACGACCTTAGCTTTTTTCGGTGTAGGAGAGTCTGATCTTTTCCACTGTTTGGATTGTTGCTTTGATTCAGGAGTATGGTGGTGAACCCAGCTTTCGTCAATGGTAACAAATCTAGACAAAAAGTCCTCGGGATCAGTCTCAAAAAGTTCCAGTCTCGCGAAATTGTGTATCGAACTCGTTTTTGTTCAGCTGAAAGCAACCTCGGGACCCAGCGAGCAGAAACCATATGTAACCCCAACTCTTACGTTATTATGTGTTGCACCCGGCCATAACTAATGTTTGTTATCTCAGCTATCTTACCAATGGTCAAACGTCGCTCACCTAGTACGAGATCACAAATGTTATCGATGTTTTCTTTCGTGGTAGAGGATGTAGGCCTTCCACTCCTAGGATCATCTTCAATGCTCTCACAACCGCGCTTAAACTCAGCTACCCACTTCTTGACACTGGAATACGATGGAGCAGACTCCCCCAAAGTGCTCACCATATCTCGATGGATGTCTTTTGGTAAAAGGCCTTTTTATTGAGGTACTTAATGACTGCACGATGTTTAATTTTCTCCATTATTGAAAATTGCGTCAGATTGCTTCAAACAAATAATCACAGAAAATTTATATTGTGAAGTATCGGAATGAAACTGCGCACAATAAATCAATATGACACACACACATATATATATTTAAAAAGATGTCATAGCTCCATGTAGGTTAGGCCACGAACTTTTGGATTCACCCTCGTATTATACGTATCTGCTATCTTTGAGAATGTAATGGTAGGTTAAAATAGGCGTATTCTCCATCTATCTAAGCAATACAAAAACAGCAATGAATGTACGTTTTATTTTAGATCTCGCGCCGTCTTATTTGCACATGAGCAGTGTTTTAGAAGTTTTTACCCAAAGTTTTATCCAAAAAAAGTGCGCAACGCCGCTAAAGAAGTTTTTGCTTCAAAAATTAACTGCTCAGACCCGTCCAATTACTAAGTTATAGACATAACTTCCTTGTTTTCTAAAGTTATAGAATCTATAACAAAATGCCAGCTCTTAAATAGGGGAGTAAAACAAGGGGACCCGCTATCGCCTAAATTATTCAACGCCGTACTGGAACAAATATTTAGAGACTTAGACTGGGATGACTGTGGCATCAAGATCAATGGTGGCCGCCTCAATCACCTGAGGTTTGCGGATGACATTGTATTACTAGAGGAAGATTCCAAGTTACTGGAACGCATGATAAGAGATCTATCAGAAAAAAGTACAAATGCAGGCTTGGAAATAAATGCAAACAAAACAAAATTAATGACCAACTCCATACAGGTCAACGTGGAGGTAAATGAAAGAAGAATAGAATATGTCGAAGAATATGTCTACCTGGGACAAATTATTTCAAAGAAAGATCCAATGTCCAAAGAAATAAACAAAAGAATAGCCTGTGGATGGAAGTAATACTGGTCTTTAAAAGAAATAATGAAGAGCAAAGACTTAGGTATACATATCAAGAGAAATACTTTCAACACTTGTATCCTTCCATACATGACATATGGTAGCGAAATGTGGGCACTAACTGACAAACATAAAAAAAGACTAGCCAACATGCAACGAGCTATGAATAGAACACCTTTAATGGAGCTGGACATGCCATATGTTGTGGTGCAAAACAAACAAATGGAGTCAACAAGTGACTCTATGTTACGCAAAGGAGGACACCAGACAACAAGGGCGACAAAAAAACAAGATGGAACGATGATATCCGCCTTACCTTGGGGCCATACTGGACTTAGGACTAGAGTTGCTGAGGACAGAGTCCAATGGAGAGAGCTAGAGGAGGCCTATGCCAAAAGGCACACTGAATTACAAGACATAATCTAAAACAATGAAAACACTATAACTACTAATTTACTTTGCAGTTCTCTCATAAATCAGAAAATACAAAAGGCTTATTATTATTACTATTATTATCTATTAATAAACTATAATAAAATGCTTGCCCCTGTCGGGATTCGAACCCAAGTTTCGTGGGTGGTCTATGGATTTAGGCATGTCTACCCTTTGCTTCTCGCATGTGGCGATCGTACTTAAATTATGTTACTAGGCACCCCGGCGAAACCTTCACTTTGCACTCATTACTGGCTGCCAAAAATTGGCACGACAAGGAGACTTAGCGTGAAGATATGTATATTTATATCTCGTTGGTCGAGTGGCTAGCGTACTCGCCTAACTGCATCGACGAATCGCGAGGCTCGGGTTCGATTCCCGACGGGGGCAGGCATTTGTGTGATGAACATTTAGATGTCTGCATTTCCGGGTCTGGGTGTTTATTAATTGTATTCTGGTATTTATCTAAGTATATCTATGTAATATTATCGTTGACTAACACCCAAAACACACGCATATAATTTGCTTACTTTGGGGTTCGATTCAATTTGTGTGACTTGTCCAGAGATATTTATTTGTCCAGAGATATTTATATAATATGAACTGTACATTACATTCTGGATATCAAGTTATTTTGTATTGTGTAAGTGTTGCTAAGTCTTAATTATATAACTCTAATTAATAATTCTAAACTACAAAACTCATGGCTTAGAAAAAGATGTAGAACAATTTGCAAAGCTTATAACTAATAAACTTAACTTATCTGCTCTACCTTAATCATTTGAAACGCAATTTACATTTTGACTTTTACCCATCTACCTCTGGAACCCCTTTAAGAATAGCGCACAATTGAATGAGTTAGGACAGGGCAGATTGGAGCCCAATTATTCACCTAGATTGCGGCATGGAGGAATGCTCTCGAGGTGCTCCGTTGAAAAATCCGAAGCACACAAAGATACAATGATGGCTCATAGCTGATTGTGATATTAGCCAAATATGTACTCGGCAATCATACATCTATCTAATCTAATCTAATCTAAAATAAAAAGCACTGTCTTATTTTCTTGTTAGAATCAGTCCAACACTTTTACTCTAAATGTATGTTTTAAATATGCAAGGCTTGGAAATGAGGTTGCACCAAATCTCATAACATCTCACCAGTTGGGATGACAAACTTTCTAAATTTGTCTTCCATGACTCATGCATACTCCATAATATCAGTTCTTGAGTGAGATTTTGAAAAAAATGTTACATAAATTCTACCTGTCGTAGCTTAGCCATGGCATCGGGAGCAATGAAATCAGCCTGAGCAGCGTGAGTAAGAAAACAAAGAGTTTGATATGCAGATTGACCAAGCTCTTCCTCTGCTGGTATTACAACTTTCAATGCTTCTACCTCCTGGAATAAAATATTAAATATTTTATTGAGATAAATGTCAGTATAAATAGTAAACTAAAAACAAATTTAACAAACTACCAATTAGGAACCTAAGTACTTAATTTCAATTATTAAAGTTTTTGTAAAATAAACTATTATCCATTAAATCATTTGATACAATATTTTTTATGGGACTCAACATAAAACAACCTTAGTGTCTGAACTACGCAAACTTGTGAGGTGACTCCTGATAATAATAACATTTATTTGCACTAACTGAGTAAGGAGGATCTTAGATACAAAACAAACTCTTAATTCTATTTTACAACATAGTTTCATGCAAATATTTTGAACAACTCATATTATTCATTATTAGGTACTGTTTATGAAATTATTCCATCATTAAATTAAAATGCTTATTTTCAAATTATAAGCACCAAGCACCATGAATGTATTATCTACAAATTTACTTACGTTAGTGAAATCAACAAGCTGAGAAACAAAAATGCCATCCAAACGAAGAAATTCGAGGGTTACTGTGTCTTCAGTTACATTTGCAGTTATTTCTTCCTTCATTACATCACCTCCCTATGAACAACCATACAAAATAAAGAAAGTTACAGGATCAACTATCACTACATAGTATCAAAAAATTTGTTTTCCGCTGTCTGCCCCTAAGTATGTTTAGACCTTTAAAACTGCAACGGATTTTGATGAGGTTTATTAACAGATAGTGATTCAGAAGGATTTATATGTATAATAAAATAGAAGTTTATCAACCTGTGCGAAGCTGTGGCATTGAGTGATTAATAAAGTTTACTTTGAAAATTACCTGATTTCTCACATTAATCAACAACTCTAAGTTCGCCGGTCGCATATATGAGCAAATAGTGACTATTTGAAAAAATAATATTTTCATGGTTTTTAGTTTTTATTAGCCTTGGTTAATAACAATTTGTAGGTATTCAATTTTGAGTTCCGCCTCTGGTCATCTCTAGTCCAAAAATATGTAATTTTATATTAATAAACAATTTACTTATCAGAAAAGAAAATTGTGAGTATATATTTTGAGATATTATAAATTCGAAATCATTTTAAATTTAACAAAACAGCAGGTACTCTAAGTAGGATACCGTACTCTTGCTGAAGAGTAGGTATATAAATTAATATAAATTCCTTTGTAGGTACCGTATTAAAGTTTTGAATTTTGATTAAATTAAATTGTAACAGTATTTTTTCTAGTAGGTACTCTGATAGACTCAGATAGACTACAAAATACAAATCACAATAGTATTGTGTAAACACGTTTTGACATCTCAAACTTTTTTCTTTTCTTTTTATTCAAGTTGATATTTTGTCTCTTTCTGGGATCAGATAAGATCTTTTGGCCATGCTGCCACATCTTTCGTATTAATAAATTCTGTTTCTTGTTATTTATTTTCTATTCACGTTTTTTTATTATCTCTTTCCCCCTTGTTTGATAACCATTTTCTTTAACAAGTTCAGAGGTTATTCAGGTCCTTGAACACGTCTTTAGTTTATAATTCTTTAAAGTTTTCATGTTATGTTTCTCCATTCATTTCTTTTATTATATGAATTTCTGATTATTTACAATAAATTACTATAAAATTAAAATGCTGAATACTAAAATCGTCTTCTATCGAGATGGTGCCAAAATTTCAACGACTACGTAGGTATGAATTATTATTTTTATTAATCTTTTGCTTTTCCTTTATCTCTTATACCTGTTATGAATTGTGTAAATTTATATCTTAATATTTCGTTTCTTTTATTGGTTTCGTCTTTTTTCTTGACAGGACTGTTTCTTCTATCGTAATAAAACACTGAAATCTCCAATTTTTCATTACCTACCGTTTTACACTAATATAGTTTAATGGGCGTGTTCGGCCGAATTAAGTACTTACTAAACTTAGTAATCCAGTAAGCATAAAAAAATTAACGTCTTACAAGCTGACTGTAGCGCTTTTCGGCGAGGACAGACTTACTGTCATATCCCGTACATAAACAATAAGCAAAATGGCGTCGTATATTAAGCCATACTTACTGCCTTAGCACTTATTTTGTGTCCCGGCCGAAAATTTTGTAAGCATAGTGAGTGACTTACAAAATTTTGTAAGTACTTACTTCGGCCGAACACGCCCATTTACAGAATACAAAGGTATACATGATTAAATTTATACTTTTATCTATTTAAGTGTTTTCATGAATTAGAATCGTTGACTAACACCCATAACACAAGCATATAATTTGCTTACTTTGTTGCTTACTTTGGGGTTAGATTCAATCTGGGTAACTTGTCAAGAGATATTTATTTATTTTATGATATTATCAAAAGTCAGACGTCATATCAAGGAATATAATTAATACTCTTTAACAAGAGCTCGTAGAGTATATATTGTTCTGTGAACAAGAGTGTCATATTATAGGCTATTCTTGAACACAAATCACAAATGATAAAGTCGAAACAGTGAAAATATAAAATGTCAAACTGGTTCTTCGGAATCATAATTTCGTTTTTTGTGTTGATTACATTGACCTCTCAGTATACGGACATGAAATACCAATGAAAAAAGCCTGCATGGCTACCTACTAAATATGGCTGCCATTTTGACATTATAAGGCTGTCCAGAAAAAATAGAGTATCGTTATCGGTACATGATCTATTAGTGACGATTTAGGTAAATAGATAAGAATCTAGACACACGGCAGTGTGTCCGCCAAGTTCGAGCAAAACAAAAGCGACACACCGGTCGTGGTTATATTACACGAACCATTTCGGGCCAATTTCGACCCCCCTTTAACTCAAAATCTATTTTATCTACGCATATGAAATTTCTAGTAGCTGTTGAGACCTCCTTACTTATCTAAAATACAAAATTTCATTAATATACCTATTGTAGTTCTTGAGATATTGACGTCAGAAAATTGCTATTTTTTTAATATACACTCACTGACTGACTGACTCACTCATCAAAACCTAGACTTCCAATTGACTTGAAATTTGGCATGGAGATAGGTCTTTAGCTCAAGGTAAAGGGAAAAATGACCAAGTGTGAGTCAGTTTCAAAAATAATGAAGCCGTAAATTTATACCCCTGAGGAACTAAAACGGACTAAATATATCTATCTTCCAACTATATTCCAATGGTCGTACCAACCTGAAATTCGTTACGACGATAAAAACGGCCATGTGTGAGTCACTTTCGAAAATAACGAATACTGTGTAACTTTGATCCACTACAACTGAGGCATATAGTATCAAAGTCGGCAATCTCCAATCAGTGTCAAAAAAAAGTTAACAGTTGTAGATTATTGTCTATGTTTAATTCGTTATTTCTGTATATTACAACACTTTCAAAGATGGCAATCTCCCATAGAAAAAACGATTTCAATTCGTATGTCTCTAACAAAATCGGCAAT
>NJDD01000385.1:18731-30143 GCA_002245505.1 Calephelis nemesis
TTAATCTAGGAAAAGGTGATTGCAAGGTTTATAATTGGAAAGACAGTTTGAAAACTATACTTAAAGATGTCGGTTCATGGCATTTTCCTTTTCAAAAGTCCAAAAGATCCTATATTAGGAGAACAAAAAGTAAAGTTGATGTGGTAGTTAAAGGGAATCTTTTTTATAGAGTAGATGACGGAATATTTAGAGGCATAACAAGAAAGGATAAAAATATTAACATGCTGAATCCACCAGAAATTCATTCTTCAGGAAAAGTTAATAATAATAAACTGAAAGATGTCAAAAATCTTTTGCAAACACACTACGGAGATAACTGGATACAAGATGAGGAGCTTGTGTATTTTAAAAATTTGATTCTGCCGGAGAGTAATGTGGACGAGGAAGCTATCCTCCCTTTGGATGATAACGAAAATGATACCCTTTGCGAATGCCAAGATGATTCCACAGACTTAAAAATTTACGTTTTTAAAACAAATGGATGTGTGATTATTATTTCTTGTTTTATTTCTAAAATCAATATCTATGTATATGGCACTGAACTTCTTTAATTACGAAATATAATATTCCATCTTTACAGTTATAACTAGAAAAGTAGGTAGCTTAAAATTAATTGATAATGTACTAAGATTAGTTAGTGCGACTATAATAACAAAACAAGATGGCGTCGTTCTAATCAAATACGGCAATATCCAACACTGTTCATATCAAAGTAGGCATTCTCCACAAATGCATTTCAAACCCGGCAATCTCCATTTTGAATTTTATATAATTACCTAATTATATGTTACAAACCTGCTATTTTTAACTTATAAAAGTTATGTTACATGTTTGCGGAAGAAGAATACGACATTAAACACTCATTTTTTAATTGATAAGGACAAATTAATGTTTTTCGTTGAAAACTAAAATTTGTGTCAAGTGGAGATTGCCGACTTTGATACTATATGCCTCAACTATGGAGTGAAAATGAATAAGTAATAAGTAAGTACTGTGGTCTAGCGGTTCAGGTGTTGGACTTGACTGCATGAGGTCCCGGGTTCAAATCCCGGTGTTAAGTTCAAAATTGTATTTTAGAGATTTAACTATGGATTTCACAAAGCACAGTAGCAAATTGAATTAATAGAAGTTTCTTACCTAAGGCGGGTGTATGTTGGTTAACTGTAGCCTTAAGTAACTAGTTATTTATTACTTTAGTAGTTGTTGTAAAGGCGACCTCGCTGGGAAGGTCCCGATAGAATATCCAAATGACGCCTCGTGTTTAGGTGAGCTTATATAGGTCGCGCGCTAATCTTGGAGAGGCGAGGGGTGAGAGGTAACATCGTACGATGCGTTGTTGTTTTGTTTTTCCAGGAACGTTGGTGGTTCTTATGGAATGTTCTTTATAAGTACCCACAACGTGACAGCGTGAAGATACTTTAACTACTTATTTAAGAAGGTATCTACATGTATACCCAGATTATTGATAAATGTAGTTGTCTGTCGCGGGAATCGAACCCGCGACGGCATACGGCGTGCAAAGCAGGGTTACTACCAAACCAATACATATGCGCTAAATCCACGGTTAAAAATTCAAGAAAATAAAGGTGTCAGTCGGATTCAGATATTTTATATACTTAGCCACTAGTCAGCTCGGCAGACGTCCGGCGCGGCGGTTTCACGATCATAGTGTGGTCAAAGATTAGCTAATAGTGAGATGACACTGCACTACACTGCCCATTCTAGGCTCATAATAGGCCACCAACTATAATGGTGGTAGGTAGTATACTTACTTAGGTACCAACTAAATACCTATGTTGTTGCTGTTTTAAATATTTGTTAGTAGGTACACTTTATAGGTGTGTTGAAGTGTCTCATATTAGTAGTAGAAGTGTGGCAAAGAAAATCCAAATTTGATTGCCAGAAATGTTTATATTACTTAACTTAATCTATGCAGTTCTACACAATTTACAAATCTTTTCCTTCAATTTCATTTTTTGTGCACAATTTTGTTTATCTAAAATACGCATGTGAAATATTCTCCAAGAAATTGATGTATCGTGTATTTCTAACATATACGGTAGCATTCATAACTAAGCTCAATAAGGCACCGCTTTACACAGACAGACAGACCTTAGTATGACATAATATGATGACGAAAATGACTAACTAGAGAAATGCATAACGAATAAAAACAATTATGGAGATATTTATAAGTAAGGAATCTTAGTCTGCCGCAAGGGGACGTATCTAGGTAAGTTTTATACTTGACATTGGCTAATAATATTATGAAAAACAAATGGAAGCCATATTTATAAGAAAGAAGAAGAAGAATTAAAAAAACAATTTAGCAGTTAATAGACAAATTTTACAAAATCATTCGTTCAATGGAGTAATAAAACAAGACTGATTTAAATGGTCATGGTACGAACTAAATTAATGGTACCTATTTTATGACGGAAGTATAACTTTCCTTTGACAGGACTGCTTTGTCAAAGCTTATGGTAGGCCCCCATAGAGTAGTAGAGTCTTTGGGCCCCCAGTAAGCGTAAGTAAGCGCATGGTAGGTCCATTTTAATATAACACGTAAATATAACACATACACTTAAATATTTTGAGTGATATCACAATAAAACCTTGTTGTTAGATCGACTCAAAAACCTTCCTAATAAGAAGCTATAAATTATAAAATAAAACCGTTTTAAAAAATAAACAAACAATTTGATATAAAGACATTGTGTCGCCATTAGGACATAAACAAAAAAAGCTTAGGACTTAGTGGTTTTTTCAACACAAATAAAACGACTTAATGATTTTTCGGACAGTGTTTTTATGAATTGAAAATTCGTAACTTTTATTTTTTTAATTTTCCGAAATGGCTCTTAGAGATTTTTCTCAAAAATTTTAAATAGATCATTCGAAAGGTAATAAAAAACTCAACAAGCCAGTGTTACTAACTCAAAACCGTAAAAACTGGACTTAGGCATTTTATGAATTGGACCACCCAAATGGAAAATTGTACATCAAATAGCTGTCAAATGACGCCATTTATGTTCGCTATCTTTATTGTATTTCTGTTTGTCACTGGAGATAGCAAATATAAAACTGGGCAGTAACTATTCGCGACTCTATAGGGTTTTCCCGGTTTGCCTGCTAGTAATCTATTAAATATGTTTACTAGTAGGTGGTATGAGTGCGGACGGAAAGTATTTGATTACTCTATTCGAGATACCGTCAAGCCACGGGGCCTTTCTATTGTGAAGATCTTTCACTTTGTCGTGATCGTTGGGAAAAAATAACATTCCTAATTAATAATTATGCTCCAATGGTAACTTAAATGAAATTATCCAAGATCTTTGATCATATTACTGTTTAGTTTGTGGCTTTGATAAAATGTATACTGAAGTATTTGTCACAAATTATGAAGACTTATGTACAACTATTTGTTAAAATATGGTACGGCTAACTAGTAACACAGCAGACCACGTAGTGAATATATAAAATATTCTCTTTGCCGCAGATTAAAAATTGGACGTCTATCTCTGGCTAACTGACGTCTGACACACAGAACTGACAGCTAATAAAGTGAAATCTGAAATGTCACTTTGTCAAGTAGGTACCTACCATACCTAGGTACTTATTTAAGATTTTCCAATTTACGCAAACCATATTATCAACGTGCTTTGTATTTCGGTTATTAACAAAGTAAAGTTACTTGATAGCAATAAAATATCGAATTAATGTATAAAGTAATGATTACCAATTAACCATTTATGTGTAAGTAGCGCTGTTTCTTTAGTACCTTCATGACTCTACTGTTTTAATTTTTTGACATCAAATTATAAATTCGACCGAGAGTACCTACTATTGTAAAGAAATAATAATTTCATTTTGAGGTCATTGCAATGTGTCCGATTCTACCCGATTATAAGCCGAGTGAGATACAAATATAGTACGAGAGTTGAAATGCGAAGAAGAAAGAACACTGAACAAGCGATGTTGTCTAAAGCGAAGAAAGACAGCTGTCGAATCATTTTCAGCTGATTTTTGTGTACCTACGCTTTGCAAACTAAACAGTGCTTTATAGGACTCGCTTATAGCGCACATTTTGAGTAATTTCCAGTGGTTTTTGTAAAAATCGAGGCTGGACCAGAGTGTTGTGGGAACAATCGAGAATTGTACACAAACGAACAAAGAAAGATGGTCCAGTGAGTGCGGGCGACGAGCAGCGGGCGTGACGTCACGCGACGAGGCCGATGCGGCGGGGATCGTGACCGGAGGAGCGCGGCGAGCACGCGCTTCGGAGAGGGCCAGCCTGGCCTCCAGTGACTCCGGGGACGAGGGCCAACGGCCGCCTCGCAAGCGGACGCGCAGGGAGCCGACCATGCACCAGCCGTGCTCCAACGGCGCGCACGTCAACGGGGACGCCGCACGCAACGGTGACCTGCCGCCCGGCCTCAGAATGGGGCAAACTGACCAGGAAATTGTCCGCCTCATAGGCCAGCATCTTATCTCTATTGGACTTGAGTGAGTATCCCATAATATGTTATACTGGCACCGATTACAATTTAGCTGTATGCTCTGAATCGACGACTGGATCGATATCTCTTCAACAACTGAAAAGCTTTTGTTAGATTGTATTGGCCCATTAATTTATTTTCTTCTTAAAAAAATATTTTTCCTGCTTGTCATTGTATGATATGAAGTGTTTCATGTTTTCTATAGTTATCAACAAGCTGTATTGCGTGTGCAGCAAGAAAAAAATTGTCAAAGAAATGGTACTAAATAATAACAATGCATTTTTAAACCAAGTTTCATAATTGCCATTTAATAGCATAAAACAGTTGCATTATGTTTAATTAATAATATAATAAATAAATATTGTAGGTATCTACTATTGTGATAAATAGACTACATTTTTATTTAAAAAAATTACAAAATTTACAGTAATAAACTACTTGCACTGATGAAGTAAATTGATATGTATTTTTTATGTAGTACATCTGTATATTATGTATTTTATCTTATAAAATATTACATCTTTTTACAATATTAGACAATTATTCCTTTTAACTACATTTTATCGTTATAACACTTAAAAAAATGCTAATCAGAGGTAAATTGTTAGATTGGTTTAGAAGCTATTTACAAAATAGAAACCAGTGTGTTGAAATATCTAGACTAAGTGGTAACTGCCAAAAGGGCTACACTTCAAATTATCTTTTGAATGACTGCGGTGTACCACAAGGTAACGTTTTAGGCCCATTACTTTTTTTAATTTACATAAACGATCTGCCTGATGCTATTAACCACAATTCTGTCTTATTTGCCGATGATACTACTCTTCTCATTGTGACCTAGAGGAGGTCCACACAAGAATACGAGAGTAAATAAAAGAGAATATAAAAATATCAATTTATATTGTAACAAATTATTGGTCAAAGGTTCTGGGAAACCTTATAGTAGGTAGATAGGTATAGTAGGTAGGTAGGTGTCTTATCTTTAGAAGGGTCCTTGTCCTGGCGGTAGGTGTCTTAGATTTAAAAAAGGTCCTTGTCCTGTCCTGGGCGGTAGGTGTCTCAGATTTAGAAAGACCCTTGTCCTGGGCGCTGCAACACTGCCGGTGCTATCTGCTTAACGCGCGGAGTAACCCCCCACCGCTCCAGTGTGCGTGTGTTCTTTGATATTACAAGCTAAAGCAGCTAGCCGAGACGAAGGAACCCTAAGACGGGTTTCTCTTTTTTTTTGATTTTTAAACTATTTAATTTGTAAATATATTGGCTAACTGTAGCCTTGCTTAAGCAGTAATTAATCTGCTTTAGTAATTTTGCAAAGGTGTCTTCGCTCGTAAGGTCCCGATAGTATAACAAGTGACGCCGCATGGTTTTTCGGGCTTTTATACTTCGCGCTAATCTTGGAGAGGCGAGGGGTTAGAGGGGACATCGTACGATGCATTGTTTTTCTGTTTTTCTAGGAATGTTGGTTGTACTTATGGAATGTTCTTTCTAAGTACCCACAACGTGACATCATCACATGTAAGAATAGAAGTGATTTAGTTAAAGAAACAACTGTAACTTTAAATAAAGTGGCAGAATGGTTACATGAGCATAATCTTAAAATAAATCTCACAAAAACGAAATTAGTCGAATTTCAGGCACACTATAGAGAAACTAAAAAATTACAAATATTTTTAAATAATTCTTCTATAGAGAATGTAGATTTTACCAACTTCTTAGGAGTCAAAATTGATAAATATTGCAATTGGAAATCACATATTGACTCTCTATGCTGTAAAATTGATAGGTTTGTATATGTATTGAGAAGAATAAGAGAAGTAACAGGCTTGGATGCATCTCTCTTAGCTTATCGTGGGTATGTTTCTTCGGTTTTGCAATATGGTATTCCTATTTGGAGAAATTCTGTAGATTTAATTATAATCTTTAGAGTACAAAAGAAGTGTATTTGCGCCATATGTAGTGATAACCAATTGCATTCATGCAAAACACTTTTTAAATCGTAAAAAAATTTACCTTTATCTTGTTTGTATATCTTGTCTGTATGTGTATTTGTAAAAAAACATTATCATTTGTTTACAACAAATGCTGAAATGTTGGGATTTTCACGTTTTAGAAATAGTGAGAAATTGCATGTGCCGAACCAAAAACTTAATATTTATAAAAATAATGTTTACTGCATGTCCATTCATATATGCAACCAAATTCCTAATAATCTTAAAGCACTTCCATTGAAAAGGTTTCAAAGAAAGGTATTTGATTTGTTGTTAGATAAAACTTATTATAGTGTCAAGGATTTTCTTGTAAATAAGGATTTATAGTAAAATAACTAATAATTATTAACCAAATATAATGAAAGGTTTGGTTGCCGAGGAGTTTGTTTCTCTGTTTCTTCTCCTGTCTGGCTAGGTTTGGAAATGGTGGTAGTTTATGGTAGACAAGGTTAAATTTAATTATAGTTTTTAAATGTTTTGGTAATAAATAATTAAATTAGTTATAAATATAAATAATTGACTTAAAAGTTAGAGCATATGTAATTAAATAATATTTTTTACAAATGTTAAAATATTTGCACACCAAAATACGGTAGAATATGTTGATATACTTAAATATTTTTGTAACATCTCATTTACACACAAATTCCGCAAATAAATAATTTTCTTTCTTTCTTTCTTACTATTTATTACCTACAAAGTATGTAAAAATACTAGTCTTACTATTTTCCCTAAGTTAGACCATCTGCTTCTCTGCCAGGTAGCTCGTAAGAAGCGAGCACTGTTTAAAATACAAGCCATTACTAACAAGACCACTAGTGGTAAAGAGCTTTGGAGCAACTTGTTTGGGTGAAGATCTACCGCTTACCTGTTCCTGCTGCCATAATGATTCTGTCATGACCTGATCCAAAAGGTAGGGTAACCAGTAGACTTGCATAATAGACATTACATTCTGGCTGCACAATAGACATTACATTCTGGCCATAGGATAGCAAAACACTTGTTATATCTTTGGTGTTTACAGGCTACAGTTGTCTCTTACCATCGGACCTGCGTGCTCGTTCACTGACCTGTTACATAAAAAAATGCAAAGTGTTTGCCTTGATAATAAAATATTTATTTTACAATTTCGATATAAACATGACAGTGTTAATTTGATAATACAAGAATTTTAGATTTAATAATATGTACTCAAGAAAATTCTCAAGCAATTTCTTTAATAAATTTTCTTGATTTTTTTCCTTCAAAATTTCGACTTTAAATTCACAAAATTTTCTTTTACATTTTTTTCTTATCTTATCTTTGCTGATTTACTCTAAAATAAAGAAGTATAGCCGTTATCATTTATCAATTGTTAATAAAATTGTAAGGTAATCTGTTTATGATGGTACTATTATGTAGTAACTAGACTACCCAATGAATTTGCACATCCTGCACTTAACTATTAAATATTCTCTTCAATCAAAGAGATGAGATGTTTTTGAATTTTCTTGGTTTAAGAGTTTTCTTGAAACGCTGGAACAAACAAACTGACAACCAGACAAGAATTCTGTGAATAGTATATTAAATATTTAGGCCTGTGATACATTGCAGTAGTATGACAGCACTTACAGGTACAAATATATGTACCTACTCCTAAATGTAGCATGCAATTATCTATGTGACAACTAGCATAGCCTTTTGAAATCTAGCATTCACAATCACACAAATATACCCAGGGTGGATTATTATGTATAGATGCCTCCCAGATCTCTCGAGAGGAAATGTTGGGACAGGTGTCTGTATACCTTAATACAAAGTTATACTGACCTTCAAATGTCCCCCTACGACCTTAATTTTTGCTGGGGTAGCCTAGGAATAACATAGCCTTACAAAAATAGTTATTTTCTCGGATTCTAAAAGTTGTTTACAAGCAATTAGCTGCAATATGTATTGCTCGCAAAAATATCCTATCATTATATTAATTAGGGAACTACCTACTATTAAAATGTAAAAGTCGTGGTCTAGTTGTGGCACTGTGTTAGCTACGAGGCCATAGAGGCATGCCAGAAAATGCTGAAGCAGATATGTGGGCAATGGAAGACACAAGATTTAGCTAAAATATACACCACTAGCAGTTTCACGCAGCTTCACCTGCGTAACTTAGCTTCTACTGCACCGATTTTGATGAAATAAAGGCTTTGTCACTCAGGGATAATATAGCATTCTAAAGGTAAAAGAATTTTTAAAATCGGTCCAGTAGTTTTTGAGCCTATTCATTACAACCAAACAAACAAACAAAGTTTTCCTCTTATTAGTGTTGATAAAGTTTGCAGTCATGATTTGATGTGTTTGGCTGGTTCTGACCTGTAGCTCTTGAAGCTCGATTCATGCAACATTAGATATTGGAATTGAGTGTGCCATTTTAGATACTCTTGAACACAATACTGGCAAACTATTATTACTTCTCGTTGGTCAAGTGGCTAGCGTACATGCCTAACTACACGGTACACCGACCAACCGCGAGGCTCGGTTTGATTCCCGACAGGGGCAGGCATTTGTATGAACATTTAGATGTCTGCATTTCCTGGTCTGGGTGTTATTAACTCTTTATTGTACACAACTGATATTACAAAAAAAATACTTAAAAGTAAAAAAAAAGTAAAAAAGGCGAGCTTATCTCTAACAAAAGAAATTTCTTCCAGCCAACTCGTAAAAGGATACTATAAATGAAATAAGTAGACTTGGTGTACAGATAAATAAACTACTAAATATATACTATTTAATGAACTAAAACACATATAATTAAAAAAAAATTAACAAAACAAATTAACAAAATTAAACTAAACATAAACCTAAAGTAAAATTATATGAATAAATTGAGAGTTTAAGCTATGGCAAAGAAATGCTCATTTAGATTTTTCTTGAAAGAATCAAGAGTTTCGCAGCCTTGAATTACATAAGGTAAGGAGTTCCACAACTTACCAGCATGTACTGTGAATGAATGGGAATATGCAGCAGAATGACTAGAAGGGTATCGCAACAGAGTACGTACATTTGAACGACAAAGCGAATCAGGAGAATGTAAGAATTTAAATGAGTTACGAAGGTAATTAGGAGAAAACTGATTAAAGAATTTTGAAAAGCAAGCAAAGAATGTGAAATTGTCTAAGTTGTCTAATCGGAAGCCATTTGAGCTTTGACCTATAACTGGCAACATGGTCAAATTTTTTTAATCCGAAAATAGACTGAATACAGAGATTTTGGAGTTCCTCAAGTTTATTAACGACCTCCTCAGTAGCATCGAGGTAACAACAGTCGGCGTAATCAACAATGGGGAGGATAAGGATAATTTATTAACGTGTGAATTCCAAGAGAGATCAGAACATAAAGTTACACCTAGATCATTAGCAGATGAGCTAAATGGTATAGGCTTGTTGTTATATTATAGAGTAGGTACTGCAGTACTATTAATTACATTTAACATATAGCGACTACCAACTAAAAGAGCTTGCAACTTGTTTGGGTTTACTGAGAGGCCAAATGATTCAGCCCAGTCATGAATATGGTCTAAATCCTCATTCACATCACCAATTGCATCAGCAAAATCACTCGTACTAAAGTGACGATAAATTTGTAAGTCGTCTGCATAAAGATGAAAATTCAACTGTATGATAGAAGTGACGGTATTAATAAAAATCGAAAATAAAAGGGGAGAGGGGACCCCTCCTTGAGGAACTCCAGCGTGTAAATCGATCCAGGTAGATTTGATATCATCCGAGACAACGCACTGCGATCGACCATGCAGATAAGATTCAAACCAGTCAAGAACTGAAGCTGATATATTTAAGGATGCAAGTACCCATATCAGCAGGTCAAAGTCTACCGAATTAAAAGCACTACTGAAATCTAAAAGAACGATAACAGTAACTTTTCATCAATAGCTTGACGAATATCATCAGTAACTCAAATCAACGCAGTAACAGTACTATGTCCTGGGCGAAAGCCTGACTGGTTAGGATGAAGAAGGCAATTATTCTTTAAGAAGTTAGCCATTTGTGAGTACACTATGTGCTCAAGTACTTTGGAGAGGAAAGGGAGAATAGAGATAGATAATGTTAATTAAATTTATGGATTTAGTCTGGTTACCTATTTAAGTATTTCTATGTACTAGTGGTCGCCCGTTGGTCGAAATTCGACCATAATAAATTTCAATATCTTGTTGATAAGAACGCCATCTTCATTTCTCAAGACCAAATACTTTGTTTCCCAACTTTTTAGTCCGCCATCTTTGATCTTTTATCGTTATCACCAATATATTTCTTTGTGTGTGTCTAATGCATGGTAGTGCGGGTAATGTTTTATTTATTGATTAAATGTAATTTATTTATTTTTTATTTATTATAATCATTATTATTGAAAAATATTAGCGTTCTGCACTTTTCCTACACATAAACTATAAGGCCTCAAACTGGATCTCAGCGATTTGCCGAGCGACGGCGAGAGCGGGGCGGGCGCGGGTGCGGCGAGCGATGCCCGAATTCGATGTCAGCAGCCAGATCGCTCGTGTCGCGGCGACGAAGTGTTGTGTTTGATGTGAGCACGGTGTTGATACGGCGCGGTCCGGGCGGCAACATCTTTTGAACCGAGTCCTTTTGATTCGTATAATTTGTTACATTACCCCTACAAGTTGCACGATTATACATGAGTGGGTAATTTTGTTTCTAATACTTTATTGTAGGAACTATACAGTCCAATTTAGAACCTACCTACACACATTATAATCTTTTTTTATTATTTAAATGTTGGCTACTTTAAATTGGTGATCTAACAAAAATTTCACTAATTATTCCCTCCGGTAAAATGCTGCGATGTATGTAAATTTATTGACAAATATTAAAAACAAAGGGAAAGAGCACTACGTTGACTCAATAGCAGGAAGATTG
>NJDD01000386.1:25313-75645 GCA_002245505.1 Calephelis nemesis
CCTACTATTGTCTTCAACTTGTTTTTTTCTAATTTTAGTATTCGCAAAACATTCGCATAAATTTTGCGAATGCGAATATAATGTAATATGATAAAAAATGCGAATTTATGCGAATATTCGTTACCACACTAATCCCTGCAGTAGTAGGGTGGGTACCCAGTATTTCGACCTACGCAAGAGGCTTAATGTTTTAGGTCCAGGTTCGTAACGCATCTTGGTCATTTAATGGTGACATTTATTTCTTACCGTTACGAAGTTTTTATTAGTTTAATAAACATTACTAAATTAAATTAATTAGCTTTAAATAAAAGGTATACATTAAATGGCATTGAATTTTAAGTGTTATTGCCGATTTGTAATATTTACTATTATAAGCATTCATTTAAAATAGTAAAAAATGCTTTACTTGCCACTTTACATCGTACCTACCTAGAGTCATGACGTCAACAGCCTGCAAATGGGTCTGCTGTCCGTAGGAATCAGTTTAATGTATGCATCTAGTATTTTGTATTAATGTTAATATGTTGTGAATTGTTTTTTTTTAAGTTTCAGTTTTTTTAAAGATCGAACCGTTTCTGAAAATTTGGCTGGTGCTTTAGGTTTTGCTAAAACTCATGACCGTTGAACCGATTTGCCTAATTTTGGTTTTAAATTAGTGGAAATCCAGGGTAAGTTTAAAATATAAAAGAAAAGGAAAATTATAAAACCGGGCTCCTTTGTAGAATACACAATTTGCCTACCTTGCCAGGCAGCTCGTAAAAGGCGAGCATAGGCTCACCGTCACTAACACCGTGACATCTGACTAGGTGGTAGAGTTTAGCAGCGACTCGCCCGGATTGGTACTTACCTATTACTGCCGCCATAACGTCATGACGTGTTCCGGTTCGGAGGGTAAAGTAGCCGGTAAACCTACTTTTGCTCGAGGCCTAACATCCCGAGTCAGGTTGGTCAACGCACCATTATCACCTTTGGTGCTTCTAAGCGGCGTGAATTTCTTAACATCATTAAATCCGTCTGCTTGTTTGCCTTCCAATGTCATAAAAAAGGAAATACAACATTTTAAGTTTTCTCATACAAACAAAACCGGTGGAACGACGCGACGTTCGCCGGGACAGCTAGTCAACTGATCTCTTGTACGTATAGAGAGATATCGACTATTTAAGGGTGATTGGTCGATCGCAGTACCTTGAGAGTACTAGAATAGAGACGGTGAAATCAAATTATGGAGACTGCTCATTCTCTGAACTTTATCCTGTTGAAAATCGATAAACACTCAACTTTACGATAATGCTCAAAATTAGGTAAGTAGTATGGAGTTTTTACACTAGTGGTCGCCTATTGGACGAATTCGACCATAATAATTTTTAATATCTTGTTGATAAGAACGCCATCTTCATTTCTCAAGACCAACTACTTTGTTTCCAAACTTTTTAGTGCGCCATCTGTGATATTTTATCGTTATCATCTATACATTTGTTTGTGTGGGTCAAATGCATGGAAGTGTCGGTAATGATTTATTTATTGATTTAATGTACTTTATAAGCATTATTATTAAAAAATATTAGCGTTCTACACTTCTCTGACACATAAACTATAAGTGTGCCAAATTTTATGCTCCTGCGTCCGCAATTGACTTAACTTTTGTGGAAACAAGTGGATTGTCTTACGGACAATATTACTAACCTATCTAAAGATAAAGATACGTCTATAAGAGTTTTGTTCCTAAAATATTGTTTGTTAATTATTGGTCACCTCTGTGGTCTAGCGGTCCAGATGTCTGCATGACTGATCAACTTGACTGCATGAGGTCTCGAGTTCGAATCCTGTGTCTGTCAATAAAAATACAGTTTGACATTTCCTATTTTCGACTGAAAAATACGCTCGGGATTGGAGATGTGCCTGGTTGACGATAGGATTGCCACCTACCACATTGTGGGACTTAGTGTCTTCGGCTAGTCCTGGGTGCCCTGGCTGTGCATCTGCATATGCACTGCTGGCAGGTGCACTTTTTTATTGGAAATTAACAGCAATCACCTGGCACCTGATCTAAAATAGTACTATCTCTTATCTGAGATTGGTTGTTAATATTGGCCGTTAGTGTGAAAAACGGTTTCACCCTAGTTAGAATTCCAAGTTTCTTCACCGCTGTTTTGCTTTGGACTCGAGAAAGTTCCCAAAATTAAATTTGGCGGAAATCTATATAGGTACATAAAATTTGCAATTGACCAGCAATATTGAATTGTACTCGGCACTCTCTTTTGTGGAGTACCTACTTCATACCTTACGTACTTCAGAAGATTTTAAATCTTGTCATATTTCATAGTGCTTTTTTATTTACATTTATCCTGCCCATGCCTGGTGAATTTGAAGACCGCTTTTCGCAACGTCAAAACGCTCTAGGCCATCTTGTAACTTGCTAACTTGTGGTCCTATTGATATTATTTATTAAATGGTTTGGCTCTCTAATTAAACTTATGTCGCTAACAGCAGAAGCAAAATTCACAGATTCCATGTAAGACGAGAAAACAACCGGTAACTGCTATCTGATTGTTATAAAATTCTATGAAGAGATGAGGTTGGATCTCCCTCCTAAAAAGAAGTCGCAACGTGGTTTCCGAGAATAGTTTCTCCATCCATGTTCTGCCATAGCCATAGACAACTATATGGACTCAAACTTCACACATGTTTCCTCCATCTGTCAATTCAAATCGTCAAACGTAATTATCTCTTGCGGTAGCGGCGAAACGTACCTATGTCCTGTATTCGCTATGTGCACGACTTCAGCGCTACCTAGCGTTCGCAACTTTGGGGGCTCTCTGACCGTTCTAACGTTTTGAGATTGGCGACATTGCTGGGATAAAGTATTTGAAAAATACTATTTTGTTTGTTGTAAGTATCAAAATTACTGTGATTTGGGTGGACAAAGAGTTGTGAAATCATTTTTGGGCATTTAAATTAAATGTGGCATGCAAAATCAATTCAAGAAGCCTGTTTGATTCTGGTTATGTCAGGGTTTGGTTATTTATTTTTTGTCGTAGTTTTACTGTTAAACAAGAGGATAAAACTACTTTAATGATTGTAATAAATGGTAATAAACATTTATAATTAATTCTGTATCACTAGTAAAATATTAAATGTTGTTTTTAGATCGAAATGAGTATTATTTTAAAGACAGGGTTTATGAGTATCACCCACAATATAAAATTTCAACCACAAACCGTTTGTAAAGAAAAATAGTTGGTATCTGCTGGACATGTCCGCGATGTAGAAAAATTAAGCACAAAATAAGGACAGACTTCAATATTTCAAGCTCTCGTAATCAAACATCTGTTACTTGGAATTTAAGTTTGGATTTCCGCAAAGTAACGCCTTCTTCTATCAATTACCTTATAAAACGCTTTTAGAGGTAAGCAATTAATCTCCGTTTTAAATTTTTATTCATTTTGTTTATTTAAGGTGTTGGACTTGATTGTATGAGGTCCCGGGTTCGAATCTCGGGTCAGACAACAAAAAGACAATTGGGTTTTTCTAATTTTCTAATAAAAAAACGATTGGATTGGATATGTGCCCGGTTATCGATAGGCTTGCCACCTATCACATTGTGGGACTCAGTGTCTTCGGCTAGTCGTGGGTACCCTGGTTGTGCCTCTGCCTACCGCTTGGGGGATTTGGGCATGAAGATACTTTTTTTTACTTTTTTTAAATATTCACTTGATCTCAGTTGTAAGCAGCGCAAATTGTGATAAGGGTTAAATGTGATTGCGTTTATAATCAAAGTGGTAAATGCAAGCACATAGATGTTTTAGGCATTTTACATCCACGAAAAATTTAATGTGAGGCAAAAAGATATGATTTAAGAAATAAAGGACACGCTTCGCGTGAATATGAAAAATACATTTCTGTAAGGTGAAAAACGTAGGTTTTAATCAATAAGATGATACTTACTTTGTTCTCTTGACTTGCCTTCCATTTCTTACACCGTTCGTCTAAACAAGAAGCTTTTTGAAATCGGTTAAACTTAAATTTACTATTTCTAACAGTATTCTTGCAGTTTACTACACAACAACTGCTGTGACCCATTTTTGTTAGCGGAATAATGCGATTATTTAACATATTATTGCTTCGACATGACAGATGAGAGCCCACATTATTTTTATTTTTTGCCACCATGAGCGCTGCGATCGAATACGATACCCCCCACCTTGTGCTTTGCACCCTGCGAATAGGTATTATTGTATTCTTTTAATGTCTGCATTCCGGGTCTGGGTGTATATTAAATTTATTCTGGTATCTATTTAAGTATATTTAAGTATTAGTATCGTTGACTAACACCCATAACACAAGCATATAATTTGCTTACTTTGGGGTTAGATTCAATTTGTGTGACTTGTCCGGGGATATTTATATTTTATTTATTCATCTCTAAGTAAGATCCAAAATCTCGTTTTTTTGGCATCGCTGCTATCAAACTGTGGCGCTTAGATATTTATTATCAGTTGTACACCATAACTTCATTACCTTAATACAACTTATAAGTGATAAATCAAAAAGGGGTGCGCTCTAAATATTCTAGATTTCGAATGAAAAAATCAATCCTTTTATAGAGTAATGTGCTAAACTGCACATTTAAAAAGTCACTTTTGTTAATTTTTTTCACAAAAATTATTTTATTTATTATATTCATTGTATGGTCTATGTGAAATAAATATTTCTTTAGTCTAAATGTGTTTTCTTTTTCTTTTTTCAAAGCAAGTTTTCAAAATAAAAGCATTATAAATTTCGATACGTAAATTATCGCATTATTGTTACGTACCTACTACGTTACGTTTTAATACTGCATGAGTATCTCGTTGATCCGTCACTAGGCCATCTTGTAGAGAAGCCATAACATTTAACTTGCAATAAGCAAGCGATGGTAAAAATCGCAGAATTACTTAATTATTTTTAGTTGTCGATTTCTTCGTGGTATATTTGTATAATTGCCAATTCTTATTATGTAATTAAACTAATAAACCCTAACACAACGTTTACGTAACTCATTTTTTCACATATTGGTAAACGACCGTCCTTTGATCATTGATTGCTATCTTTATATGGACGAGTGGTTTGGTCGTTTTCCGCTCTTACCATTCTACCGTTATCATATCTTTATTTTAAATAAAACAAATAGATTTGTATATCAAAAACATTTATTAAATGACTATAAAGGAACTGGCTTACAATCTATAAGGCACGTTTGCCTGTAAATGTTAAATTATCGTTACTATGGCCATCGCGTCTCAACTCGCAGTTATCGGTAACCTTTTCGGGCCTATTCACACTACGAAGTATGTCAAACTTTTTTAAAACCTTTATTTACAATAAATGACTTAATTAGAATGTTACTATACAAACCCAATCAAGGGGTATATGTTTTGACCAAATAAGTTATTGTATAAGACAAACGCGAACTGATTTTGAAGCTTAGAAGGTACCAAAGCGTATACGAATCGCAGATTATCACAACACTTCGGTATTTTTTGTAAGAAACCAGTAATTTGTATATGCTAAGCAAAAATAATGGAACTGATGTCTTCATCTACACTCCCAAAATGCAAAAATCAGTACTAAAGATAGTAAAAGTTCATACAATAATTCAACGCCTAACATTTTACTTTTTGCAAATCACTCTCACTTTCTATAATCGCAACCCGCACTCAGACACGTCAATTAACATTTAATCTATCATTAACACAAAATGTCGACTCCCGATTATAAGATAATCGATGTGTCTGAGTGCGTCTGCCAATTGACATGTTTTAAATATATCTAATGTGTAATTTCAAAGCAAAAGCAAAATATTACAAGCTTTGATGATACTGCCAAAACTCTCCCTGTCTCTCTATCTATTCTTGAGTATATTCGGTTGGTAAACTAATTGATTTTATGTAATTTGAATATACTTTGTCCAGTAATTTATTTGGTCAAAGGTTCTTTACGACAAAAAAAAAGACTTTTCAATAAGTAAAAAACTTGATCTTACAAAATAGCCTTTGCAGCGCTTCGCAGTGAACTTGAAATGTACCTAAATTATTAGGATAATTATAATAACGAAAGCGAAAACACTTAAATTTGTTTTGAATTATGTATAAAATAACACATACTTACTTATTGTTTTATTAAATACTAAAAAGTTAATACACGTTTAACTTATTTTTTATGTAGCTTTACGAGTGGTTTCCTCCACGTTTGAAATTCGTAGTTTGGTAAAAACCACTCTCGTGGTCAAAATAATCGTTAGTCTGATTTATTCTTTTTCACTTCAGGTATCTACCAGTGGAACTAATAGAACTCTGTCCAGTCCTCAGTCCAGGGGGCTGACTATGTATCTCAGTGGCCAATTTAAAATGGAAAAGTGTACAACAAGTAGCTGTCAAGTGACGTGTTTTATATTTTCTATCTCCAGTGACCCACAGAAATACAATAGAGATAGCAAACACATATGACGTCATTTGACAACTATTTGATGTACATTTTTCCATTTTGAGTTTGCCACTGAGATACATAATCAGCCCCCAGTGCTACACTTCAAAAAACTGACTGGCCAAAAATAGTTGCCGCTTATTAGAAAACATAATATTAAGTTAGTTGCTATTTAATATTTGCCATATTTACACACTCGTACATAGATATACGTTATAAGATTCAATAAAATATGCTCTAAGTTCTGTGGCTGAATTACAAACTTGTACCGTCATACTTTCATATTAAATGTGTTTTGAAAGTTTAAGTCTTTGTTTAGTTTAAGGGATTTTTTTGGAATATACCACACGTAATGTGCTTTCTGATGTGATCGGTAGGGGTTTTTATACTTAAATTTTTGCACCAATCGTTTATTTTTGTACATTATCCTATTATGACATATTTTTTCGATTTCAAATATATTATTAAATAGTAAATGATTTCGCAATAACAACTTGCAACTCCACTATAAAAACTAAACTCTAAACTACAACTTTTTGAGTTGTGTCATTTAGTGTGTGTTTTGTCATATTAATATTTAAAACACTTGAATTCATTGTAAAAATACAATGCGATTTTAAGTAATCCTTACAGATTAACAAGTTATTAATAATTCAAACACCAGAATGCTACGAATATGACTACAAATGATACCTTTATTTCATCGTATCAAATATAAAAATCTTGTAGCGTTGTACTTAATTTATATTTCTAGCTACGACAATAGAAGAAACGTTACCATGATTAGTCTTAGTTCATCGTAACAGCAAAACATTCTCCTGTCTGAGATCCTTAACTTCAATCTAGATTTGTACAAAATTGGAGCTCCATGAACATGTAGGTTTAAATGTAATTTATAGCTTTTGTTAACGCGTCAAGAATAAATTTATGCATATGAAAGTAAATTTGTGTCAATTATTCTAAGTCTGCGTTTTTAAATAACTTTTCGTATAGGTAAGTATTCATTTTAGTTATTAATGGTAAGCGAGGCAATTGTTACCCTAAAACATAGTACATTTTGCGTTTAAAATGCCATAAATTATCATAACAAAGACAGAGACATGATAAGAGGGACCGTTGCGTTTAACCCTGACACGTTAAAAGACTTGATAACTATAACAACGTGTTTAGAATATAATGTTTAAATTTGTTATGTGTATTGTACTGTAGTTAAATTTACGGAGCTCCTATTAGTAGTTACGTGATATAAATTACATATAGTTAGCACATTTGATTCAGCTTGAAATATAATGGACTTAATAATACAATCATACCAGGATGTTTTATTTTAAGGTTTGAAATCCTTAGAGTTAGGAGTGAATCGGCAGCAGCAGAAAATGACAATTGTATTTTACAGATAAATTACATAATCGTTTATAAACTAAAATAGGTGTAACTGTCACCCCCTTTCAAATTGAACATGACATGGAAGTCGCACCATCACCTGTTGCGCAAGACGCTTTGAAAAAAAAACGTAGTGTGCGTGGGCCCTTAATTATTTAATAACAGATTATATTGTTATTAACCCCTCTTGGAAAATGAGGGGTGGAATAAATTTGATCCGTCCGTGTGTGTCTATTTCTCTATGGCATAACTTTTGAACGGATGAACAGATTTCGATATGTTTTTTGTTAGAAATGTTTCTTAGCTGGTCCATGGTGGTTAATTTTTTTGGTATATTTTATTTGTTATGTTATATCTTTTATGGATTAACCAATGTCAGCTATATACTTACATAATTAGTAGGAGCGTATAAAATATCGAAAATAGGAAACAACATAAAGTATTTTTAGTCGTATACCGTTTTTGTTACTGCCGCTTTTAGTTTTGTATAACTTACATCTACCGTGAAACACATTTTTAAACTTGATATCGTGTATAAATTTCAAATTCAAAGGAATAAACCTGTAACACTAAGTACTTTGTACGAAAGCTTAAAAATTATAAAATGACTCGTACACAATAACAAAATAAATATAATAATTACCTACCTACTGATATAAATTAGTGTGTTATTTATTACAAGTAAAAAATGTTAAGAAAAAATTAAATGCTTATTTGAAGCAAAGTCCTAGGCAGTGAACGAAAAGTATTTGGAGGTTAGAATCGATTTTTTCTTCAAAATTATAAAGGTTTATATTTCAATCAAAGAAATGCTCTTTCGTTTCATTACTTAATTTTAATAGATAATTTAATTCGAAGTTATGGTGATTGGTTTTGTTTGACAGTGAATCAATTTAATTAGCATCCGGTAGAGTTAATCTCTTTTATAACAAATTTAAGAACATTTTTTTATGTCCACTAATCGTTTTTTTTCTTTTTAGATAGGATTCTCAGTTCCACTCGGGTTATTTTTTTGTTTTTTATAATTATTTTGTATTAATAAAAATATCGATAACATTGTAATATTTTTACATTCACTAATTTTACGAGGTTTAAATGACAGCTGTCATTATGACATCACAATTTAAAATACGTACTAGCGCAGCTATTGGTTAGATGCTTTATGATGTCATAAACACAGTGATGTCAATACACATACGACAAATGGACACTTAATATTGATTTTGTCACTATAGTAGGGCTTACATTTATCTTGTCAAACAAGTAGGTATATGTTATAATAAATCTTTGTTTAAAATTCTGTCGCTCCAGTTATTAATAAAAATATAATTATTTCAATATTTGTATAATAGGTAATAAAATATTAACATTATATTAGATGTTATAAATAAGTCGCCAAAAAAGTTATGTTGCCATTAATACTGTCTGATATTAGGGTGTCGCAACCTGAAAAAGAAATGTAAAAAATAAATATTAGATAATTCCTACTAAATTAAATAATTAAAACTACAGTTACTGGCAATGACTTGAAATTTTGAAATAAAGAATATAACTACAGTTTTCTTTTTTCTTTTACAAAACTTGAAAATAAACGAGTGGACAGATCTCCGTTTTTTTAAGGAAGACGAGGCGCCCTAGCAACTACATAGATGCTAACAATATTTGAAACCGGCACTGGCTTTATTAATTGCTGTGATTTGGTCACAATGGATTAAGACCCATTCGTATATCTTTTTTATGTTGGGAGATATTTTTTATTCTTTATTTACGAGAAAAATGTACGTAAAACTGTTTGCTTATGTCAGATAAACAAACTGTACGAAATGACAAGTGTGTCCTGTAGAATAGTGGTGTAGTGTGTCTAGCGCGTGTGTAGTGTGTGTGTGTGTGTGTGTGTGGTGTGTGTGTAGCGTGTGTGTAGTGTGTGTGTAGCGTGTGCAGCGTGGGTGTAGTCTGTGGGTAGCGTGTATGTAATGTGTGTGTGTGTACTGACCACGAGCAGGTTCCCGCTCTTGGCGCGGTGAATGTTGGGCTGCGGGCCCGTCACCACCTCGATGGTGCCGCCCTGCTTGCCATTCACCAAGTTGTGGGCGATGCTGGAATACACCAACCAAATGCTTAATCATTATTTATTACATCAACTGCACCTACACAGCTCAACACGGTCTAGACATATTTCATTGGATCAGTTCCAAAATATACAAGCCCTTTTAAAAATAGATTAATTCCGAATTCAAACAAACACAAAGAAAACATAAATTAAATATTGAAAGAACATTATACATAGAGGATTGTTGCGATTTTTAATAATCCTTAATCAAAACTTTATACCTACAAGTTTCTATAACTTTTTTAAAATTTTAATACAACTTTTTATTTTTTTTTCAAAAAGTCTGAATTTGACTAAGAAAAGATTAAGAGCAATTACAATATGGGAATCCGCACAATGTCATGTCGAGTAAGCTATAGGCAAGAAACTAAGCATTATCTCAAGATTATGGTAACTCTATATTGAAACGGGTGAAAGGCTGCAGTGGCATCTTGCATCAAGCCGCATCAAAACTCCAAGCAAAACAGATTTTTGCAAGTGACTTCCAGAAGAGATTCAATTGTAAAAGCAGGATAATTAGTCCGAAGATTGATATCTATTCTAGGAAATTTGAAATATAAAATATGATCTTACGTCCTGGTGTCGACTATCTCGATCATCTCCGGCTTGTTGGTGTGGTCAGCCATGATGGTCAGCGCTTCGATCACGTGTGACACCGAGATTATCAGGTCACCCTGCAATCGTAATAATAATATTACTCAGTTTATTAATTACTATTCATTTCAATTAGTAAATGAAAAAAAGTTGCAAAATTTTAAGTCAAGACCAGCTATTTTTTAGGTTGAAATATCTGGGATAGTGGGATAATCGTTAAACATTATCATTGACCACTTCGTTGGCCACGGGCTTGGCGTACAAATACAAAGTTATCGAATATTCACAAGTCACCACACTCGGATTCGATTCTTGTGATAAACATGGGTTGTGTTATGAACATTTTAAAATCATTCATTTATAAAATGAATTTAGTATTTTTTTACTATCAAAACATATTACAAACCATGAAGTAGGGCCAAGAGTTGAACCCTGTAGTACACCCTATTGGTCTTTAGAAATTTTAAAGCATCAATAACAACGTTGATTTTTTTTTATTTATGGATTATTTATTAGTCAACGTAAAAAGAAAATACCGTCTGTTTTCATATAGTTCATATTTTATATAAACTTATGATCTACCTTGTTAAATGCTTTGTTGAAATCTATTTACACGATTACATGGTACAAGTTTTTTTTTAATTTGTTATTTAACATAGTAAACAAAATTTTAACTAAGTACTTCGACAAGTAGACAAATATCTATTCTTGTGAGTAGTCTATGTTGCACATTCTAGCTCTGCTGCTGACAGTATTTTCTGTTTGTGGTATCGTAATTATTAGACTTCATTGAATTGTTCTTTAGGAGTGATTATCAAAGTTTGTCTGCTAAGTTATTAGATGGAAGGGTTTACCTTATCCTTTTTGAGTTCCTGCGGTATCTTAATAAGCAGCAGGTTGTCGGACTCGTTGGTGACGACGACGCGCAGCTTGTCGAGCGGCAGACGATGTTTCAGCTTGAGCTGGCGACGTGACGAGCCGTCCGCGACATACAGCGCCTTATCTGACGCCACGAGGGTGCGGGGCCGGGGCTTGTACCCGCGACGGTCGTACTTCACAGCTTCGCACGAGTACTACAATAAAGAAAATTTACTAATACATACATATTCTATTATGAAAATTGCTGAGGATGGTCAGACCTTAGTTCATTTTCTACCATCCGTCTTCATTTTCTTTATACGAATCTTCTCAGTGTCTCGATGCACCTACACTACAGCTTTGATGACCCTAGGCTGCGGTTATCTCTTATCCTCAGGGGAGCCGTGTGCACGTTCGTTGTCTTTTGCTTTAATAATATAGATACATATGTAAAAACGAATCTCTACTTCCCTCAATTATTGCATCACGCGTGAACGGATGGAACGATTTTGGTAATTCTTTTTTGAAGTTATACTTCTTTTGATTGAAAAAATGATGAGGGTAGGTAAATTTTTACGATTCGCGCGCACACCGTCGCGAAAAACCGACATGATGAACAAAGTATGACAACAAAGTAAAAGTAAGGACATCTACGTGTGTTTGCTTGAGAACTGACAAGTGTATTCACAATATTTCTTTATTTCTATGGTTAGTCTCATTTTTTCTACAAATGTAAAATAAGGCAAAAGATAAAATTTTTAAAAAGATTTTTATCTTATTACGCCGAAGAAGTATAACTTCTAACGCGTGTACATAAGTACACACACCAATTTTTTTGTTATTCAGTATTAATTTTTAGGGCAATTTTAAAAATGTAAACAATTTTGTTTTCCTATCTGTAACGTAATAGACTTACAACTAGCTTCTCTCCCGTGGGCCAGGTAGGCGAGGCCATGAAAGAATTCCTCATCACCCTCTGGTCCTCTGGCAGGCGATCCTCCACAAACCGCTCGCGTACGCTGCTAGGGTAACTGTTCTTCTTACCTGCAAGGTAATCACACGGTTATAAATTCAAATGTATTTACGTATATTCATATATGAATTTGTCATTCCTAAACACTAACTATATACATACACATATAATAAAATAAGTACTTGAAAAAATTACTCATATTTGTTCATTAATCCAAATTAAGAAATATTTTGTTATTTGTCAGCGATATGAAAATAATAGGTAACACATATTCATTTGTGATGAGAATAGTAAAAATTTAATAATCATCAACATCCAGATATACATGTTTAGGTAAGTGTTTAAGTTCATTATAAAAAGTGAGATTATTTAAAATCAGACCTAAGCCAGATGAAGATTAGCTTCGTTAGGATCAGAGATCGGACAAATGTGCAAGTTAAACAACAAAATACAAACAACAGCTACATAGTATATAATATCCCACCGGTTTTTTTTTAGTTTGACTCTATTTCACTACAACGTCAACGTCACAGGAGATGTTACTAACCCTAAAACCTTACTTTTAATTCATGCGGAGTTCCTTTGATTAGTAAATAAGTAAAAGTAAATAGAACCACTTGTAGATTATCTAAAGGTAACGAGGCATTCGACAAATATTTAAATATGTTAAGGACACGTCATATATCAGAGGTTATGATCCGTATAAAATACTACAGTCTGTTGAAAAACCACTTGTTTCTTGGATATAATATAAGAACTGGACATAAGCATATCGAGCACAAAAATCAATTAATCATACGTGATTTTTAATTCATAAGTATTTGATTATGTTTGTATTTTAATCGGGTATTTATTTAATTTATGAATTAGAATAGTTAATTAATACCCATATCACAAGCATATAATTTACTTACTTTGGGGTTAGGAAAAAAGTCTAACAATAGATTCACCTACCTAACCTCCTAATGGCAGTAAAACTTAATCTACGAATCGTAATTCGTCTCACCATTCGTAGTGTGCATAAGCCAAATGGCTCGTTTTTTAAAAGAAGAAAGAAAACATCTATTAACAGGCTCAGCGCCATGTGTATCATTTAGGTTAAAACCTGAATAGGCAATACAGGGCTTGGCGTTAACGGACGGCACATTGAAAGTTTTTTGCTCTCCAGTAGCTATGGCGCAGTTAATTAGTCATATTGTGATGTTTTGTGCGGAAATATCATTCAAATTCTTATATAATAACCTGTTTACAATGTGCTGTAGTTCCTATGAAACATCAGTAAATGTCGCCAATCAAACCGATCATATATGTGTAATAGCTTGTGAAGAAGCTAATATATTCAATGGGCAATATATGAATTGATTAATTACCCTTGAATATGCTTTCGGCGAGAATCTTCAGCTCAAACTGTTTCTTGTCCTGCGGCGCCAGCGCCAGCCGATACTTCCGCGCCAGCAGCGCGCGGTGCAGCCGCTGCAGCTCCCGGGACGCCTCCGTGCAGGTGGCGGGGCACGGCGGCCAGCTCAGGTCCAGCAGCTTTTTCGGCAGCTGGGTGGCCAGTCGCTTGAGCCAGTGGACCTTCGCGATGGCCAGGAAGCGCCGGTTCTCGGGAGTCTCCGGACCGTTTCGGGTAATGAATCCTGGAATTTAAATAACAATTCTTATACCGTAAAAAAATACAACCAAGTATGCTGACCCTAAGAAAAAAGTAAGTTACCGCCCACTTCTATCAAAAATCTTAGAGATCCGATACATTCTCTCATTATTGTTAGACAGCGATAACACCCCTACTATAATCACATAGTATAAAACAAAGTTGCTTCCTCTGTCCCTATGTCCCTTTGTATGCTTTAATCTTTAAAACTACGCAACAGATTTTGATGCGGTTTTTAATAGATAAAGTGATTGAAGAGGAACGTTTACATTTCATAAACGTGCGAAGACGGAACGGGCCGCTAGTAATATTATAAATGAGTATGTAAGTTGATTTGTTACACTTTCACGTGAAAACTACATAACAATCATCATGAAATGCATATTCTAGAGGTACTAAAAAGTAAGAAAGAATATTTTTATAATGACTTAAATACGAGCGAAGTCACTAGTAAAAGCTAGTAGGTATAATACAAAGACATACATATTGGGTCTGTTAAACTGGTAGGTGCCTTTGGAACGAATAGACCATAATGCAAAATAAATAGCAATGCACGACTAACATTTAATACTTATTATATTATGTTGCTGTTAGATAAGTTTTTATGTTGGTCACTGTTTTAAGATCAAAACGTATTCGTTACCTTTTATGAAAGATCTGATGACCATTGCAGCCTTTTTCCTTCTCTCCTTTAGCTTCTGCGCCAGGAAACGCCTCACCCACTTCTGAATGATAATAGCAGATTCTCTCATCTTGAGGTACTGCTTCCTCTGCCAGTATCCTCGCCACCTGCTCTGTATGATGGTTGCGAGGTCGTTCTTTTTTAATTGGAAGGCATCTTCTGTGTCAAATAACGTTTTCGGGAAACGGATGAATATTTTCGTGCTGGAAAATTATTAATTTTGAGTGTGATTTTTTTATGAAATAAGTAATGACATGCTTAAATTTTTCAGTTCAGACCTGTATAAACTTGGATTTATACAGATCGTTTCGTTTTTGATCGTACAGAGAACATCGTTTAAAACCTGAAATTATCCAGGAATATTTAGTATTATAATTATTTTAACAGACAGACCGCTAGACAATTGAGAAAGAACTTGTTCTTTGACTCCGTGAAAACGGTTCAGAACAATAAATATGAGGAATGATAAACAATATGAAATGAGTAAGAAGTGAACATCACAGCTGAATAGTTCAGAGTTCAGACGCTGTGGCTCCGCTACAATGTACCGCATGTACTGGCTCGTAGAGTAAACTTACTTGCCCATCCTGAACTCCTCTTTTTCATACTTAAGACTCTCCACTAGTTTCTGCACTCCATCTCTGGCTGGTCCGCGGAAGTTTGGCCAAGTTTCAGGGCTAAGGCATTTGTACCTGAAATAGGAAAATAAAACTGTGTTAGTTTATGATTTTATTTTTCTTGCCGATTTCAATCTAGAATTGTCGGAAGTTGTCTGAAAAAACTAAGACAATTAAAGTCATTGAGATATGACAACCCCATTGCTCATTATTATAATCTTGTATTATAGATTACTGGTTATCCAACTGGTGCTGTAAGCCCGATTCAGTGATATATTCTGTGTTAACGTCCTTGGATTTATATTACCGCCTACCATAATTCTGACGTCTACAGCAATGTAAACCCGCTTTTCACACACCAAAATGCTCACCATGAGTTGTGACAGATTACGTTCAGTAATTGACGTATCGAAATTTATAGTGCCTTTGGTTTAACATTTTAGTAATCTAAGTTACCAGTAGAGGCACTGTTTAATGTTTTCATACTAATAATTTACGGGGACGCTTGCGAGTATAGTAAACTCTATGAACCTAAAACTCACGGTAAGGACATAGCTAGTCCTTATAGCACTATAGCCGATTTCAAGTTGGTATCACCTACGTAAACTTTTATGTTTTGTTTTATCAAACCATTTAACAAGCTATTGTCTAGTCTACTGATCTGATAGCATTCTGGCTGGCAGGTGCTTTATATTTTGAGGAAGACTATAAGAAACTTTTTAGTAACCCCTTTAGGGTTCCTAGTAGAGAAAGGAAGGGTGATAAATTATATTTTTTGGAAAATAGTTGTATATTCACATTACTATTGTAATGTATCAAACCAGCTCACATATTGTCCCGCTATAATGTATTTAATTGTCAGGTGGTAACTTGCAAGTCTTGCAAGTTTAAAACAAGTTACCTTTTTATGTGAGAGCTCAGCGAACAAGCAAACGGCTCTCCTGATAGTAAGAGACAATTGTGACCTATAGATACCAAATATGTTACTGGTGTCTCGTTGTCCTGAGGCCGGGATCAAAAGCCTAGTGTGCAAGTCTACCAGCTCCCCTATCCTCTAGACTGGAACATGCCAATGTCATAGCAGGAAAAAGTAAGGCGGTGGATCCCTTCCTTTCCCCTTCCCGAGCTTCAACTAGTATAAAACCAAAAATACCTTTCAAGGAACGCTTCGTATGTCCTCCTATACGCGAAGCCCGCTCGTCGTACTCTCAAGTTCTCCATCAGACCGAGGTACTTCACTTGATGAGATACGAGCTTCTCGTCAAATTGCACTGAAATCACAATGTCAATCAATTGTTATAAATTTACTGTACAGCTAAATAACACTTACAAATTTTAATTGGGTATCCAAATGCAAATAAATATTTCTCCCACGAATATTTTGTTGCAAATACAGTAGGGCCTCGGTAGTCCGGACTCCCGCTAGATCGGTAATCGCAGTAATCCGGCGGGCTTCGCACGGAAGTCTGGTGACTGGGGATAACGAATTTGATAGCCACGAAGTCGTGCTTCTCCGTCAACTTAGAGATCGGGCTTTTGAATTAAGTACATAAAAATATTACAGACCTTTTCAAGAAGAATTAAGTAATGTTATATGTTATTGTTTTCTTATATGGTTGTAGTTTTGAACAAGTACGTTATATGTAATATTTATGACTTAATTTAAAAAAATATTAAAGGAACTAAAGCTGAACATGTGTTTTATTGCCATTAAATGGATGATGCTTTAGTATTTCTGATTAAAAATTTTAAAAATAAACGTAGTTTCAGAAATTTAATTTTCGGTGCTCTAACTTCAGAAACTGACAGCGTCGTGAGATTTCTCGAAACAGCAGTTTATTCAAGCAATATGGCACTATTCAAGCCGCAACCAAAGATGTTGTTAAGTTAAGCAAGTAAAAGAAGTTAAGGCCCAGAAAATTGGTGGGATCACTAGCTGGTGGAATGTACATTCTCCCCATATTTAATTAGCTGAAACTTACTTGCAGCCTTAAAATCATTAGGTTTAATACAACGGATGTAGGAAGGCTCCTTGCTGCTGAGAATCTTGATGAGCTCGTTCAGTGAATTCTTAAACTGTAAGATGGCTGTCTCAGGTCGTTTTTTGCTTGTCAGTTTGCAGTCCTGTTTAAAGATATAAATTACATAAGATTTTTTACTCTGTCATTTGAGCTTTATGATTTTAGGGCTAAGTGGCGTTGACCTTTTCATGACTTTATTTTTTTTATAGTATGGGAAGACTGACAGACTGTTTTTTTGATGACAGGTACATCAACTACCTAAGATTTTATCGCCTGTGTGGTCTACCGTCCGGGTGTTGGATTTGACTGCATGAGGTCCCGGGTTATTTCCCAGGTCGGAAAAAAAAGGTCGGGAATCAAATAGATAAGTTGGTTTTACAATTTTCTAATAAAAAAAAACGTTGTTCGGGATTGGATATGTGACTGGCCTATCACATTGTGGGACTTTGTGTTTCGGATAGTCGTGGGTGCCGTGGTTTGCCTCTGCTTACCTCTTCGGGGATATGGGCTTGAAGATAGTTACTTACCTGAAATTTTGAAGGTAGGATGGTACTCCTTCTTTTTAGGGGTCGGAAAAAATTGTTACCAACCTTGAAGCACTCTCCAACGATGGTATTTCCGCTGGAAGCCATGAGAGCCTGCAAATCTCTAAACAGAAGATCGTTGTTCTTCTCTATAAAGGTATTGACGTTGTAGGTGACTTCACCAGCGTAATGTACCAGACAGAATTCCTGGAACAATATCGTCGATATTAAACTTTTGTATACCCGTTTCTATGGCTGGTACTTTTTGCAAAAATACTTTCATTGTATTTTAAATTACTGTGTACAATGAAAGTGTACTTATTTCTTTAATTATTATAATAAACCTTTAACTATTTACTTGCTTGAGTTGATTCAAACAAGGTTTTTATAAGCTTTTATTTTAACTTACAATAAATTTCTAAATTTAATATAAGCTCGGTAGGAATTCAAAAACCCTATTGAAGTGAAACTTCTTTAGAATCGTTGTGATTTCAAACCGGATGCAACGGAAAAAACGACAGGTAAGAGACACAAATACAAAAATGTATAGGAATGAATGTATAGAAATGTATAGGATGAAGCACCTCTCTATTCTTAACCGATTGAAATAGTTTTTAGTGTACTTAAACACTTTGTTTAACTGTGTTTAATGACAAATAACATGTTAGAATATAAAGGAGCCGGAAGGTGATCACAGCAACTCCTAAAATGCTTAACATTGTCGTATTGTTTTAAGCTTACTTTTGAAAAGTACTTCTCAAATCTACTACTCGGAATAGCCTTTAAAAATAAAAGATTGTCACAAAAAGACATTTTTTATTAATTAAACATGTTTGTAAAAGGGATGCTGATTATGTAACTTTTTTTTGAGATTAAAATAAGCAAAATGATTCTGATCCTAAATACTCGTATATACACGCCGCTTCTTAATCTCCAAGATGTAAATTATGCGTTGCCGTATTTATTGAAGTTTATTACAACGAACAAGTGTTAGTATAATAAATGTGTCTGCATTTGTATTGTTTCAACGCTAATTTTGTAATTTGTTTCATGTCCCCAAATATTTTTTTGAAGAAGTTTATGAGAAAATAAAGATACACCCATGTGGTGATTATAAAAAAAAAACAGAATAATGACACAATTATTCTGATTTTATTAAAAATATAATATATATAATAGAAAATTAAATATAAAATAGGAATTAATAAGGATAATTTCAAACAACGTAAATAGGGACGGCTTATTCGAATAAGTTTACATTTTAATTTTGAAAACGATATGCATAAGTTGTAAAGTAAGTACCTAATACAACTAACCGTGATTTTTTATGTAAGTACTTCTTTCATTTAAATAAAGTTTTTGCTTTAAAGAAATTTAAATAAATGAGTCTCTGTGGTCTAGCGGTCCGGGTGTTGGACTTGACTGCATGAGGTCTCGGGTTTGAAACCTGGGTCGGCCAACAAAAAAAAAATTGGATTTTCTGAATTTGAATTTTCTAGTAAAAAAAATGTTGGTCGGGATTGGAAATGTGCCCGGTTGGCGATAGGCTTGTCACCTATTACATTATGGGACTTAGTGTCTTCGGCTAGTCGTGGGTGCGTCTGCCTACCTCTTCAAGGATATGGGCGTGAAGATACTTTTTAAATAAATGAGTGTCAGAAACTGGTAGGACTTACGTCTCTGCCCATGGTCTTCTGGGTTTTGGCGTCGACCTTCCGATGCGACTTGTAGTGCGCATGTCCATCCAATTGCGAAGACATCTTCTCCAAGAAACTTAAGTCAGTTGCGTCACCTGGACGTAGGCATTCCTCATCAAGTATCGCGATTATACCTGTGGAGAACAAAAACACCACTTAAAGACATGGCTCCAAACGGCCTAAATAATATCTTGAATTCTCTTTAGTTCGAGTATTGAGAGCATTCATCCTAGATAAACGTAAGTGTGCAAGTTTAAATCCTGCCTGAGATAACAAAAGTGTAGTAGGTAAAAAATAATACCTTTTCTATTCCCATGTCATACACATGTACAAGATTTACCCCGTGTTGGTCCGGGCTCCTCTGCAGAATAAACCATCTGCCTTCCTGCCAGGCAGCGTGTAAAAGGCGAGCATAGGCTTACTGGCACTAACATCGTGACATCCTCGTGGTAGAGTTTCACAGCGACTCGCGCGGATTGGTACCACCGCCTTACCTATTCCTGCCGTCATAACGTCAATGCTTGACATTTCAATTCGGAGAGTAAGGTAGCCAGTAAGCGTACTTTTGATCGAGGCCTAACATTAGGCCTGAGATTGTCAACGCACCATTACCATCTTTGGTGTCTCTAGGCAGCGTGAATTTCTTACCATCAGGAAATCTGTCTGATTGTTTGCCTTCCAATATCATAAAATAATTGAAAATTCAAGAGTCGGTTTATTACTAGCACCACATGGAAGAGTTTACCGACGAATGGTACCAACGCCTTATCTATTAATTTTCTTCAGTGTTTAATGATGTAACTGTAAATAAATTACCTTTGTGTTTCTGTTCGATCAGGTCACAAATGATGATATTATTGAAGTACTCGACAGGTTCCCACTCGATACCCTCCCGGAGGTATTCCTCCTGTTCAGACTTCAGGGTGAGCTGGATGAAAAGCTGTTGCAGTTTCTCATTGCAGAAGTTTATGCAGAACTGCTCGAAACTGAAAACCAGATATTTAAAGATTATGACCTATAGTGATAGTAGTAACATTATATGCAGCTCAAAGCATACTTAAAAAAATATTTTTTTGTGTTTAAAAAATAGTGATTTCATCAAGCTAGATCAACTTGACCAATTACGTCTAAAAAAAATAAAAATCTGCTTTTATTGGTCGTAGGTCTGGGTCTAACACACAAAACTTACCTGTTTTTCGGGAAAATTTCAAATCCGTAAATATCCAAAATGCCGATAACAGATGATCTGGCGTCCTTGTCCTTGGGTGCCAGGGAGGCATTGAGCCTCGACACGAGCCAGCTAAAGTGTTTGTCATAGATAGCCTTGGCTAGGGCGTCCCTGGCGTATTGTGCTTGTTCCACGTCCAGAGGTGTACAGACTACGTCACCTCGCGCGTCGATGGTTCGACTTGTGAGAGCATCTCGAAGCTTTGAGGCGTCGATTTTGAACATCTAAAAATTTTAAATGACTTAAAATGTGAAGACTGCAAACACATACTTAGAAGGCTAGAGCATAGTCTATTCAAAGTCAGGTTTAAAAACTAAAACATTACCTGTCCAACATTTCCACTATAAGGATATATTGATATAGATATATTGGTGTTAGTTATACTATTTATAACTTAAGAACGGCTCAACCGATTTGGCTGAAAATTGATAAGGAGGTAGCTTAGAACCAGGAGATGGACATAGGATACTTTTAATAACGTTCAACTTTGAGAAATCTAGAAAAAGCAACATTTTATTGTTTAACATACAAAGTGTACGGATAAAACGAAGTTCGTCGGAACATCTACTTTCAAATAATTTAAAAATCCAAAAACTAAGAATGGACCAGTACTTACTTAAGACCGAGATCATTGACAACACTTTAATAAGTCTTTTATGATTATCTGTCCAGAATGTTTGTATTATTTCATGGCTTTTGTGGCATTAGACAGTGAACAAGGCTATCCAGATAATTCTATGACAATCGTGGTCATAGACACCATAGGTGTTAGTGTGTCGCTGTACCTTATTTTGGATTTAGGTCAATTGGCTAAGTCTGGAATCTGACACTGACATTATAGCGACTACACAGCACTCTGGCACCAATGGTGGTAATGTTTTTGCCCTTTGTAAGCTGCCTGTCAGGGAGGTGGATGGTATATTCCATACATATGACCGAGACCAACATGAGAAAAAAAACACGGATTTTCTCAGTGAGCTCGCGTTCTGATACGGTGGTTGATTTTAGAAATTAAAAATAATTGTTACAAGTGTCACTTGTACGCGCTTGTGAGCACCGCAGTCTTGAATAAGGCTGCAGTAAGTCAGATTTAAAAACTAAAACATTACCTGTCCAACATTTCCGCTATTAGAATCATGTGTGAGAATCTCCGCGTATCCCTTGTCATTCTGCACAAATTTAATGTTGCCTAAATGGAGAATACTGGCTATGATCTCAAAGATTTCCCTCTGTTCACTCTCTCCAATTTCTATGACTTTCATTGCCTCTTGGACAGTTCGGAATTGTTCAGCGTCACTAATTTTTTGACTAGCTTGGGTTACCTGAGAAAAAACATTACAGAAAATATATTATAACTGGTTATAGGGATCTGGGTGAAAGGCAGGAAACTAAATAACTAATATACTAAGTTTGAAACAAACTAATAGTACTGGTTTGATACGGCAATAATCAAAGGTACCAGAGAAATCTATAAGTACATATGGCTATAAGTACATTAGAGAGTATTGCAGGAATGTATTTGTTACACATGTTATTACGTAGACCACCGCTGAGTGAAAAAGCAACTCTTATTTGCCAAGGAAAATCTCCTTGATCAACATATTGAAGAATACTACGCTCAAAATTTAAGTCATGTTATTTAGTAAAATCTGTTATGGAAAATTCGTCTACACACATTTTTTCTGATATTGGCAGGCAAACAAGCAAACGCCACCTAAAGTAAGTTTACCAGCTATCTTGTGTTCTAGACTGGAACACGTCAACAGCAGGCACTGACGTTACGGCGACAGCAATAGGTAAGGTGGTGGTAGGTACCAATCCGGGCGAGTTGCTGCGAAACTCTACCACCTCGTCAGATGCCACGTTGTTAGTGACGGTAAGCCTATGCTCGCCTTTTACGAGCTGCCTGACAGGAAAGTAGATGGTCTATTGTGCAAAAGAGCCCGGACCAACACGGGGATACATCATGAAGTTTAAAGGGTGCATTGCAAACGTGGGGCTGAAATATTATGCGTCTTACGTAATTTTTATTAGCTCTTCCACCGTTCAAACTGCGACAGACATGAGTATAGGAAAAATTTAATTAGCTATATATAAATAAAGATGACTGAACTCACCATATTTGTTGTATATTTATACACCTCAGGTCTACCCTGAAGTCTCAAATGTTTCAGTAGTTCTTCCCCACCACCAGCAAGCAACTGGTAGAAGATATGGAAGTTCCTCTCTCCAGACATTTGACTAACGACCCTAGACTTTTCTAGAAGATAGTTTAAGATGTGTCCCCCTTCAGGTGCCCCTTCATAGTTGAACTGAATGTCCATGTATTTTCCGAACCGACTAGAATTATCATTTCTATGAGTTTTTGCATTTCCAAATGCCTCAAGAAGAGGGTTTGTTTGAAGGAGTTTATCTTTTACTGTTTCTACATTGTGAAGATGGTTTGTTCTAGCTGCTATAAATTCTAGAACCTTCTTCGATGCTTCAGTTTTACCGGAACCTGATTCACCTATTGAAAAAAAAATTAATCATGTTATTTACATAATCTTTAAAATAATTACCAAAAAACACTTTGTGGAAGGTTCTAAAATTATAAAAAATTAAGTTTAAAAAAAAATTAATATTAAGTACCAAAAGAAATTTTGCACATTTGTTAGTTTTGTTCCTTATGTAATATAATCGCCTCTGTGGTCTAGCGGTTCAGTTGTTGGACTTGACCGCATGAGGTCCCAGGTTCGAATCCCGGGTCAGGCAACAAAAGAAAATTGGCTTTTTCCAATTTTCTAATAAAAAAAATGTTGCTCGGGATAGGATATGTGCCCGGTTGGCGATAGGCTTGCCAACCACATTGTGGGACTTAGTATCTTCGGCTAGACGTGGGTGCCCTGGTTGTACCTCTGCCTACAACTTTTTTACTACCCTTTTTTATACAATATATAAGGCACAAATGAAAGCCTATGCCCATGCCAAACGGTAACCACATACCAATTATGTGGTTACCGTTTGGCATAGGCTAGGCTTCCATTGACTTGAAATTCAGTATAACTATAAATACGAAACTTGGAGTTTACGTTTGTTAGTTCTGTTTGGATTAAACCACAGGCAATATAATTATTATAAATTAAAAGTCAAATTGGTAAGTGGAAAAGGTTACCATAAACAATTAGTTAAACTTGGCTAAAATATGGTGTAATCAAAGAAATATCTATATCTATGTATACATATAATAAATCTGTAGAAGGGTCAATTCTGTACATTGAAAACATTGAAAAAATAAATATCAAGGAGTGTTACTGGATCGATACCAAACCCAAATACGTGATTAAAAAAAAAGTCTGTCTGTCTGTCTGTATGTTCAGGCATCACGTGAAAACTAACAGTTCGATTTCGATGAAACTTGGTATAATTATACCATATTATCCTGGGCATAAAATGGTATACTTTTTATCCTGGAAAAATACGTAGTAAAAATTAGTCTTAATTTTTCAGTTTTATCAATCGAAGACCGACATCCGCGCGGACGGATTCGCGGTCGGAAGCTAGTCATTTCATAAAGATAGCAGTTGGTGTCGGTATTGGCTTTTATGTACACAGGCCGGACAACCTAGTGATACTTCAAGACTGCTGTTATAAATAGTATCGAGACTACGAAGGTATCTCGATTTTTTGAAGTGAAAACGTCTTTAGCGGCGTTGTGCAATTTTTTTTGGAATGGGTAAAAACTTCTAAACTCGTGTCAGGACACGTGACCTCATCGAATTCGTAAGACGACGCAGGGCTCTTGCTCGAATGTTCGTGTTGTCATTCTTGTGTACGATAGCGCAATATTTTCAAAACAAAATTATTCCCTAACCATTCCAAAATATCAAAAATGCACAACGTTAACATTCAAGTTTTCACTTCTGCCGGCACACCCGGAGTGCAACCCGTGGTTTTTTTCAAGACAGCAATTTGAAGTTTCATTTTGACTAAGTTTAGTGCCTCTAGAATAAAAGTAGTGTAACTGTAAAACAAGAGGCGATTTTTAAGAGTGAAATCTCTTTACCTAACCAAAATACACACCCATTAGACACGATCTAATAAAAATAAAATCGGAAGCTGCAGAATCGATACTGTTCTTTGAAGTACAAAGTCGATTTGTCTAAAAAATACTTGCCTGATATCAATATACATTGCTCTCTATGTTCATACACCAAGGACCTATAAGCGTTGTCAGCGATTGCAAATCTGCAAAAAAGAACAATAAGTTAGATAGTCTGTTGCTTTAGTCTATAAATTAAATCATTATTATTTAGGAAGAGTAAAATATAGAAAGCCATTATGTTAACGATACCTTGCCAAGCTTTTTGAGGGATAAGGAAGAGGGTAATCAATTCGAATAGATATTTCTGTAAATATTGTTTCTTGATGCTCAGTCAATACCAGAGATTAGTGAATGTATTGTATTGTATTAGTAAATGCATTGTATTTGCCAATACCAAGGTATTGCTTGTTCTTTTAACGAAAATACTATTAAGGTCATGATTCAGAGACGTTCTTAAATGTAATCAAATTCGACAAGTGATTTTTGAGTTATATTCATTTGTGTAGCTTGCTGTCGTGTTTTTTTCTAGTTTTTCTGTGGTACATTTATATGTAACTAGTGGTCGCTTTGTAAAATTTATTACGGTCGAATTTAAACAGGATCTAATAAATTTTATTATCTTGTTGATAAGAACGCCATCTTCATTTCTCAAGACCAAATACTAAATTTTATGAATAGTTAGTTAGTTACTTTTTAGTGCGCCATCTGTGATCTTTTATCGTTATCATATAAATATATTTGTGTCTGTCAAATGGATGGTAGTGTGGGTGATGTTTTATTTATCGATTTAATGTACTTTATAAGCATTATTATTGAAAAATATTAGCGTTCTGCACTTCTAATACACATAAACTATAAGTGAGCCAAATTTTATGCAGGATCTGTGCAATTTTCGTAAAAAGGCGTCCAAAGTTTTAGCATCTCCTATTAATATATAGAATAAGTTTTGCAGCTATGTACTGTTTAAACCTGGACACGAAAAGTCATTGAGGTTAATATTTTTAGAGCCAATTATGTTCTGCTGAAATAAAAAGTAGTAAAACTTCGAAAACCGACTCTAACTACTATTAATATGTCGCGTTTTGATAATTCTTTTCTCTTTTCTTTTCTTTATCCCGTGTTGGTCCGGGCTCCTTTTGAAGAATAGACCATCTGCCTTCCTAACAGGCAGCTCGTAAAAGGCGAGCAAAAGCCTTACTGTCACTAAGACCGTGACTTCTGACTAGGTGGTAGAGTTTTACAGCGACTCACCCGGATTGGTACCACCGCCTTACCTATTCCTGCCGCCATAACGCCATGATGTGTTCCGGTTTGGAGGGTAAGGTAGCCGGTAAACTTACTTTTGCTTAAGGCCAAATATCCCGGCCTCAGGTTGGCAATGCTTTGGTGTGTCTAGGCGGCGAAAATTTCTTACAATCAGGAAATCCGTCTTCTTGTTTGCCTTCCAATGTCATAGAAAAAAAGAAATATAGCTATTGATTCCAAGATAGTCCCACATAAACTTGATGATCTTATAAATGATTAGGTTGCATAATTAAATATAACTGGAAAAACACAGGTCAGATTATAACAAATTTATATGGGGTGATCCCCCATGGTCTCGTAACCATGACCTAACATTTCCAAAATATACATCAAAACAGTTCAAAATTAGCCAAATAATCTCGTAACAAATATGCAACAAAAATTCATATGAAAACCTAATAACATTAAATTTTGTGATATTGTGTCCGGAGCATGATAACGTAATCTGTAAAGCTTCCGTTTATCTCGTTTTACGAGGAGATTGTTAATTATTGCAGGCGCTTTATAAAAAATATGTAATATGAAATAGTAGGATTTTGTATTACATAATCTGTGGTAGGTACTGTGTAATTGATTGCATTGACACTACAGTTACAACCCGTGCGAATTAACTGTGCACCTCGCACTATGACGTCATTTGTCATTTTAATTTTTCATTCATTTATCTTTTTTCATACATTTGTCATTTTTCATACATTTGTAATTTTTCATTCACATATCTATTTTTATAAAAAAAAGTAAGTAAAAAAATATATAGAAAATTGGAAAAACGGAATTTGCTTTTTGTTGCCCGACCCGGGATTCGAACCTGGGACCTCATGCAGTCAAGTCCAACAACTGAACCGCTAGACCACAGAGGCGTTCATTCATATACATATAATTTTTCATACATTTATTATTTTTCATTCATTTATCATTTTCATACATTTGTCATTTTTCATTCACATATCATTTTTTATGTGGATAAAAGATTAATTTGATAACGGTAACCATAATTGCTACCGAGCTATCTAATGCTACTAAGCGCTTGCGGCGAACGCGGGGCGACCCGCGGGGTCGTGGGAGAGGGGTCGCATTGTAGAACTAACTACAATAAACATCCCAATTATATGAAAGAACTTCCAATTAATACATTTAAGAAATGCGTGAATTTCTTACCATCAGGAAATCCGTCTGCTTGTTTGCCTTCCAATATCATAAAACAAGGAACACGACAAAGTCAAAATGGCGTTTGAAATAAGTATGTACGCTCTTTTCTGATAGTCCCATACATTTATCTTAATTTCTAAGTTTAGTGTCCCAAAACCCGTTGGAAAAGAAAGCCGAATTTCAAGATTCGATGGAAAAGTTATAAAAAGGAAATTAATAACAATATAACATTTCGTTGAATCATTATCAAACAGTATTATCCTTTTATCAGTTCCCGATAGCAATGGGTTATTGTGTCGGCCCACTGATAAACACGTATTATTATGAAATAATAATGGACATTATTATTGGGGTTACTAAGCTATGGCAGTGTGATTTGTGCGTAATTTGAAGTACGAGTAGGTATTAAAATCAACAGTTTATTTCACATATATACCTTCCAATGGGTATTTGACACGTGTCTATCGGCCTATGTTAATAATGTATCTGTAAAGATGGATTTCAAGCAATCTAGCTAGATGCATATCCGCCGGCTTATCCTATACATAATTGCCATATTTATCCTGTCCACAGATATGTTATTGGCAAGCGATAACATAAAAATGGATCAAAATATCGATCTTGGACAGCAAGTTTTGGATTAGGATTGATTATTAATATTGGCCGTATCTTATTTTAAAAGCTACCGCCGGATCGGAAAACGGCCTCTCACTGAAAAGATCCGGCAAAAAACTCAGCCGGCTTGTTTTATTTCTAATTTTAATACAGATATATTTATAGAGATTAATTTGAGGACCAATTAATCCCAAGCTATCAAAATCTTGTCAAGATATTCTGCAATACTAGAATGATTATTTTTATATAATTTAGTTTTTTAGTTCAACACTCTAAGCGTCATTTTAGTTAAGACATTTTTATGAGACTAAAATCGTTCCTTTTTTTCATTCACCAAACGCGAGGTGCGGTGGTCACATCTTACAATATTACAATTTCAACTCATTCTTTTCGAATGAACGTTATCGCAATCTATTATTTTCAATTAATTACTAGTTGTACACTGTTTATAATTGTTATTTATTAAAACCAAAACTGAACTTTTAAAAGCCTATGTCAATCAGGATATTGTTAGTGTCACCTACTTATTCGCTCAGTAGTCAAAATCGGAACTAAACTGTTATTTCGTTAAACGTCCTTTTGCTGTAAGTTTCAAAATTTTGATCACTGAAAAAATCCTACAACTACATTTTTTCATAATTTTGATGTTATTATCGCTTTTTATATCAGAAACAGTAAACGTCAAACTAGCGACACTGTATTCTGAACTAATAAGCTTGTCGCACTGTACCTCAGGTACAGAATAGTCAAGTTATAATACGTATACCTAAGTAGTTTATATTATATTTGTACTCTATGTTAACTTATCTATATATTAATAAGTGATGCAAAAACTTTGGACCCCTTTTGACGAAAATTGCGCGGAAGGAGGAGCATAAGATTTAGCATATATAATTAGGCAATAAATTTATGTGTAGGGGGAGTGCAGAACACTAATATTTTTCAATAATAATGCTTATAAAGTAAGCATTAAATCAATAAATAAAACATTACCCACACTACCATGCATTTGACACACACAAACAAATAGGATTAGAGATGATAACGATCACAGATGAAATGAAATGAAGATGGCGTTCTTATCAACAAGATATTAAAATTTATTATGGTCGAATTTCGACCAGCGGGCGACCACTAGTTTCATTAATTATCTTTCACAGGTAATAAGCTTGCCTTGTGTACTTTTGTTTTGTATCATTTTAATTTCATTGTGTAATTTATGTTATATATACACCAAAGTGCTAGTAATATTTATTATTAAATTGCATATAGACATATCTTCATGTCAAGTTCCTTACAGGATAGGCAAAGAGTATCGAGTGTCAACCCTCACGATCTTGGCAAACCTGCCTGGCTTCTTTCTAATATTATATTAGAATTAAAATTAAAAATTCTGTTTCTTGCTTATACCAGCACATATCATAGAACTTTCTAGTACTAAGAGTAACAGTCCAACTTTTATATATAAGAACTTTATAAAATCTTAAGTATACTTAACTATATTTTTTTATGATATTGGAAGGCAAATAAACAAGACGAATTTCCTGATGTTAAGAAATTCACGCCGCCTAGAGATACCAAAGGTGGTAATGGTGCGTTACCAACCTAAGGCCGGAATGTTAGGCCTCGAGCAAAAGTAAGTTTACCGGCTACCTTACCCTCCGAACCGAAACACGACATGACGCTATATATGGCGGCATGAATAGGTAAGGCGGTGGTACCAAACCGGGCGAGTCGCTGTGAAACTCTAAAACCTAGTTAGATGTGACGGTGTTAGTGACGGTGAGCCTATGCTCGCCTTTTACGAGCTGCCTGGCAAGGAAGGCAGATGATCTATTCTACAAAGGAGCCCGGACCAACACGGGGATTATAACTTTATAGAGTTGCATATTAGTCAAATAGAGTAATTTTAAGTTAATTGACATTCGACTAATCTCAGATTAATTGTAATGGTCACATTATGAAGGTCCGTAGTTCAAACGAAGCCTTATAATATATCTACATGGATACTGATTAATGTACTTACATTTTATATCATTGTTATCGACAATAGATAAGCTATCGACTCGGAACATCAATATCAGGCAGTAAGTCATAAGTCATACCAAATGCATGACAAATATATGATGCCAGTTAGATGTAGAGTATACCTACTTAAATATATCACTAGACTGGTTTCGAGGACTTAGCCAGGATTCTGTTCAGAGGCGGGCAGACAAAAATAACGACAGGTTGCACTCCGGATGTGCCGGCATAAGTGAAAACTTGAATATTAACGTTGTGCATTTTTGATATTTTGGAATGGTTAGGGAATAATTTTGCACGAATTGCTTTAAATATCAGTTTGAAAGTACTATCATTTATGTGGTATATATTCATTTATTGCGCTATCGTACACAAACATGACAACACGAACATTCGCGCAAGCTTTCTGCGCCGTTTTACGAATTTTCGATCAGGCTGCTGATTATGTATCTCAGTTTCCAACTCAAAATGGAAAATTGTACATTAAATAGCTGTCAAATGACGTGTTTAATATTCGCTATCTCCAGTGACCAACAGAAATACAATAGAGATAGCAAACACAAATGACGTCATTTGATTACACTTTTCCATGTGAGTTGACAACTGAGATACATAATCAGCACCCTGGTCACTTATCCTGACGTGAGTTTAAAAGTGTTTACCCGTTCCAAAAAAGTGCGCAACGCCGCTAAAGAAGTTTTCACTTCAAAAATTGTAGAGTATTATTTTAATCTTGGTTTTTATCATATGAGTATCTCATGTAAGTTCGCAGTAGAGCTAATGCAATAATTTAAATAACAATAACATATAAAATAATAGATATACTTGAAGAAGTATATTCTAGTTGGCTCTTCACAGAATTTTTGGACAAATCTTCTTGGAGATCTAGGTATGTCAATGCAAAACTGGGGGTGGCAGCTGCATCCCTCTGCCTGTACCTGGCTACGCCCTTGACAGGTTGTATGTATGTGATAATCTTACTAAAGTGAGATAATTAATTTATAATATGATTCCAAAATCACACCTGTTTATCGATTTCTTTCGAATATCGAAAAAAAAATATTTTCAAATAATAGCACGACGTCAGAATAAAGGTCGTTATACCGTATTTTACTATTATTTCTATTTTTCAAATGAACTACAATTGATTGAAGCAAAAACTAATATAGAAAAGAAATAATATAGAAGAAAACTATACCTACTTACTCGTGGAATGAGAAAATATTATTTTTATTGTTTTTGTGCAGTTTTTAACACTTGAAAATTGCAATTCCAAGTACTTGCGAGGTTTTTGCCCTGTACTAGATAACTCGCACAAAGATACAAACTATAAAATTGCAATAATTTATATATATAGCAAAATTTTTAGATCCTAATGAGAAATTAGATCCTGATTTGGTGGCACTGAGACAACTTTTGTAGTACGATCTTTCAAAGGTTTTTTTTATTTCAAATCGATTTACAAGTAACGGACAAGTCGACTAACATACATAAAAATATACGCATTAAACATATTATAACCGCCTTCTTTTTAGTACTTTAAAAATTGACAAAAGCCGGACAGTTATAGTTCTATTTAAATTATGCGTTTCGGCTATATTCGTCAAACTTCGGAAATCCGAATGTATTTTAAAGATATCCATATAGAGTTGTTATTACATAATGAATAATTTCGCTTAAATTTGGTTTAGGTCGGCCAATTTAAAAAAGAAGAAGAAGAAGAAAAGAAAAGAAAAGTATAAAGTGTAAAAAGAGCAAAAAGTGTAAATATAGTATATTTGAAATATTAATACTTACACATGTGGAGGTGCTTCAAAGAAGGCCTTTTTGAAGTACATGCGCGTCTTTTCCTCAGTGTAGATAGGCAGGTTCTTGTAAGGGTTCACGGAGATCAGGACATTTCCGATGTACGTCTGCAACATTGACGTTTATTTCACAATTAAAAAAAAACAATAAACTATACATACTGATTGTACCTCTTCCAGCCTCTTCAAGGATACGGGAGTGAAGATATACCTTATTTATAAAATTCTCGTATCACAATGTTAGTTACAGTACTCCTCCGAAACGGCTTTACCGATTTTCAGCAAAATGTTATGTGCATATTCATTAGGTCTGAGAATCGGCTACTATCTATTTTTCATACCCCAATGTTGTTACTAAAATCATATGTAAAAAAAAGCAGAACAACCTCTGCCGGGTTGGCTAGTTTTGTACATATCATAAGTAAGACCCAGACAAAAAATGCCACATTTTTAAATTAAACAATTAAGAAGGAAGAGAGAAGTAAAGTCTTCATTAACTAAGGTTCTTTAATATGAAAGGCGAGCATAGGCTTGCCGTCACTAACACCGTGACATCTGACTAGGTGGTAGAGTTTCGCAGCGACTCACCCGGATTGGTACCACCGCCTTACCTATTCCTGCCGCCATAACGTCATCACGTGTTCCGGTTCGGAGGGTAAGGTAGCCGTTAAACTTACTTTTGCTCGAGGCAACATCCCGGCCTCTGGTTGGCAACGTACCATTACCAACTTTAACGTCTCTAGGCGGCGTGAATTTCTTACCATTTGAAAATCCGTCTGCTTGTTTGCCTTCCAATGTCATAAAAAAAAACTACACATGTAAACCCCTAGCAATTAATCTGACCGTCCCGTTAGACGAGGGGTTAGAGGTTACGTCTCGAAATAGCGAGTTCGAATCTCGATGGATCAGGCATTTTTCTGATGAACATCGTTTACATTTCAGGGTCTGAGTGTTTATTAAAATTATACTGGTATTTCTATGTATCTTTGACTAATACTCATAATATAAGCTTAACATTTGCTTACTATAAAATATATAAGATATTTTTTTATTATTATTTAAGAAGGTCATATCCCCGAAGAGGTAGGATGAGGCACAATCAAGGTACTCAATACTAGCCGAAGGCACTAAGTCCCACAATGAGATAGATAGCAAGCCTATCGCCAGCTGGGCACCGTTATTTTTATTAGAAAACTGAAAATACACATTTCTATTTTTTTTCGCTACTTGACCCCGGGACCGAACCCAAGACCTCAAGGAGTCAAGTCTGACGCCGGCTACTAGACCAAAGAGGCGCTCATTATTTAATCACAAAAAATAAGATTGCAAGATTATCCTACTACTCAGCCAGACGAAGTGGTAGAGATCCGTAATGAATCTCTTGTATTAACTCTACCTTACATTTTCATACCGCCATAACGTCAGTGGTTTAAGCATAGTATGTTGTGCAGATGTAGCGAAGTGTGGAAATGATGATGGCAGAGGTACAACCAGGACACCCACAATTAACCGAAGGTGATTAGTTTCACAATATGATAGCTTAGCGCCAACCGGGCACTTATCAAATCCTAAGCAACGTTTGTCTATAGACCATAGACCGCAAAGACAATTAATTGACGATCTTATTTAATACGATTTATATAATACATTACCATATATATACCGTATATATACATAACCATCCTCAAGTTAGCTATGCACTATCAATATAGACTCATATTAATGGTCGAGGTATAAGCAATGACTATTTCTTACCATCAGCCCCAGGTTACCAAGGCATCATTACCAAATTTACCATAAAAAGTAGGATACGTACATAGATAAGGTTTTCGTGAAACCGTTTCTTGAGGTTATCGATGAAGGCGGCTTCGGAGCGGAAGTCCTCGAGCAGCACGAAGTCCTGCACGCCGACGCGCTCCCGGTGCTGCAGCGAGTGTTCCATCACGCCTTGTACGGACACAGGCCGGAGGATCCTGGAAGACATCAGCCATTAACCATTCATTCAGATTGAAAAAAACGAAGGGTTACACTCCGAGAGTGCCGGCAGAAGTAAAAACTTGAATAATGACGTTGTGCATTTTTGATATTTTGGAATGGTTAGGGAATACTTTTGCATTAATTGCTTTAATTATCAGTATGAAAGTACTATCATTTAATATGTGGTACGAGGGTCAAACTGAAAGTTCTTAGAAAATCAAAAACTAAGCATTCTAGCAAGTTATTAGTTTTATTATAACTTTTCAAAATAGCGTCCATTTACATCAATACATCGCTGCATTCGATGGAACTATTGAGAAAAGCACCTTGCCCACTCGGCCTTAGGGGTCTCTTCGACGGCGTTTTGAAACGCAGCCACTGCTTCTTCGGCGTCCATAAAATGTTTTCCTCGAAGTTTTTCTTTTATTTTCGGGAATAAATAAAAATCGCAGGGTGCGAGGTCGGGGCTATACGGCGGGTGACCCAGTAATTCCACGTCTGAGGTCGCCAAATAGTCGATCGTTTGGCTGGCGGTGTGCGACGAGGCATTGTCGTGATGAAGGAGGATCCTGTTGCGAGGTCGTTTCTCTCGAACTTTTTCTAAGACAAGTGGCAAACAGTTGTTAGTGTACCACTCTGCATTAACCGTTTTCTGATCCTCTAAGACAACTGTCGCGTAATGACCTGTCTGTCCGAAGAACGAGGCCACCATCTTTTTTCCAACACTTCGACCTCTCTTCACTTTAGTTGGCAACTCTTCGGAAGGATCTACAATATTCATCTATTTCGCTATCGTACACAAACATGACAACACGAACATTCGCGCAAGCGCCCTGTGCCGTCTTACGAATTTTCGATCAGGTCACGTGTCCTGTCGCGAGTTTAGAAGTTTAGTTTTACCCATTCTAAAAAAAGTGCGCAACGCCCCTAAGAAGTTTTTACTTAAAAAAATATTTTTGGTATTGGTCCCAGTCTACTGCTAGGTTTTAAGAATAGCGATCTATTGCTCTCCTGACAAGCATCTCCCAAGAGACGAACGACAGTTTTCTTTAACGCCGACACCATGACTTATAAATTAGTATTGCGAAGTCTTGTCCTGATTTATTTGCCACTGCTTCGTTAGTCGAGTTGTTAGCGTACACACCCAATAACACCAAATAAACAAGACTCCGGTTCGATATTTGTGACATTTGTGTTATGAACATCTAAACGTTTGTGTTTCGGGGTGTGGCTGTTTATAATATTTATTCTGACATTAGTTTAAGTATTTCTTCTTTTTTTAATATCGTTGACTAGCACCATAGCACAAGCACATAATTTCCTTACTTTGGAGTTAAATTCAATTTATGTAACTTGTCCAGAGATATTCATTTATTAATGATCCTGTCATAACTTGTTAGTTTTTGTTATTGTCGTATTCTAAATTAGTAGACGAGCGTTTCCGGTAAACTTAAGTGTTAGGCCTAACAAGGAATACAATACTATCTACCTTTTGGCGTGATGAAAAGAGAAACGCGTTTATGTCTCTGAAATTCAAACAAAGTTAAAATTCATCATTTAAAAATTTTCTAATGGTCATTTCATTGGGCACCCATTAATCTTATTTTAGGTTATCGCTATCAACTTTCAACGAAAGTAATAGAAAGAGACGAAACACATTTCGTGCTGTCTGGGCCCTTACCATAAGTTTATAACTTAACCAAGTTAACTATACCCGATACCATCCCTGGAAATTGTTTGTATGAAAATTTCGTACAGCGCGAGCGCTTCTATTGGTAACTAAGAGAAACACATTTTGAGACCAAATTTAATCTGAAAAATCTGCCTAAAATGTTCCATCTCTTTTGTTTATATTTTATTAGATAAAGATAGCATGCATCTGAGATAAATTTAGTTTGAGAACGGTAGAATCACTACTACTATGCAATTAAACTATTACACCTAATATTATGCACTTTTCATAATGTTGCTGTCTTTTTTATACATGTTTAATGTTTTGAATTCGAATTAAATGAGAGTAAATGAAATATGTTTCTAAAAAAATTGGCTTAAGTGCTGAACATTTGACAGTTTGAAATGCGCGCATTTAAATTGTTATAAAATTAATATCCCTTTTTTTCCGGTCCTTATTGGTAGAGTCATGTTCGCAAAACTTTATGCTTTGCCAAAAAGTTTGCGAACTTAACTAAAGACCATTTTAAGCGAAAAAACAAGTCTATTGGACCAGGAGAGGAGAAATAAAAATAAAAAATCTTTTTTATGAGTGAATGTAAATTGAAATAAACAATAGTTTAAAAACCTTTTAAACTAATTTTGTCATACTCATCACTATTCTACTCATGTTATGAATGCGAAAGTTTGTTTATTACTTCTTCACGCAAAACCTTTTGAACCGATTTTTATGAAATTTGGCACACACATAGAGAGTGACTTGGACACATAGGGTAGTTTTTATGCCGAAAAAATGTTCGTATGGGACTATTAACAAGGCAGGGAAAGCCGCGGGCAACAGATAATTTCAAAGTATATCTCACCGGTTTTTACTGATCCTGAATAAGGTCCCATAATCCCGAACTTCGCTGAATCCCATTGTACACTACACAGAACACACTACACCCTTCTCTCATTAGAAACAAACGAATACTGATTACTTACAATTATAAATAGCCCTGGGAATACAAACAATGTATTAATGTGGTCATTCACGGATGAATGATATCATTAACTTACTCCGGTGATAGCGAACTGTGGGTTTAGTGATAATGATGTTTGAAAAAATTTATGTTTACGTGCCAACCGTTTGATGATATAGTAGTACGAGTTTTACTCACATATATATATTATATGTCAAAACTTTGGACCCCTTTTTACGGAAATTGCGCGGACGCAGGGGCATAAAATTTGGCACACTTAAAGTTTGTACGTAGGAGAAGTGCAGAACTCTGATATTTTTTAATAATAATGCTTATAAAGTACATTAAAATCAATAAATAAAACATTACTTACACTACTATGCATTTGACACACACCAACAAATGTATATATGATAACAATAAAAGATCACAGATGGCGCACTAACTATTCATAAAGTTTGGGAACAAAGTAGTTGGTCTAGAGAAATGAAGGTGGCGAAGGTTCTTATCAACAAGATATTAAAATGTATTATGGTCATTGTAATGACTTATAATTCTAACAATGCATAAAAAAAGTATTGGTAGAAGAAGGTGTTACTTTGCGGAAGTCCATACTTAAATCCAAATAAAACTATTTAATTTGCAATATTCCGTCAAATTTTATTTGGATTTAAAAAAGAGTATCTTCACTCCCCTTTCGTCAAAGATGTAGGCAAAGGCACAACCAGGGCACCCACAACTAGCCGTAAACACTAACTCCCTTAATGTGATAGGTGGCAAGCAATAGGCTTGTGTCAAGTCATCCAAGCACAAAGCCAGTCCCGGGCTGGATTTCTTAACCAACGTTTTAAGAAAATTACAAAAACATTTTTTTTATGTTGCCTCGATGATGATGATGATGAATCGAACTAAGGACTCCATGATTTCAAATCAAACGATAGACCACTAGATCTCCGAGTTGAACAAAAAATCGGGACTACGCCTCGTCTGACCATTGGACCGAAAAAAGAAGAAACAAAATTCTGAACTTAACAGAGTAATTTCGCAAAAAATTCAAAAACCATTGCCAAAAATTAAGAACCTCTTTCTTTTTGGAGTTGATTATAACAGGAGTTTTCAATGTAACTGTATTTTTTTGCGCCTCAAAAGAATGGCCAAATTTTGACGACCTTTTTTTTAACTTTCGACGGATAAAGAGAGGTGTTAAAAGTTTATCGTGTCTGTATGTGAGCGTCTGTCTTTGACATCAAAACTTATGAATGGATGGGCCGAATCTGATGCGATTTGCCAGCAAAAGACACAATATTGTATGTAAGTGCGTCGCTGTCCTGTGGCCTCTGTTATGTTGTAACGTAATTATTTATCTAATATTTTAATTTTGTAACTATACGTTCAATATGAGATTAATATAATCCTGTATTCAATAAAAATATTTAATTATTATCTATTGAAAACTGGGTAATTCTTGGCTACCCCTACTCTTTGGCCCAGAACTTGAAACAGTCATTATGGTGGCAGGTCAGGTAATGGTAGGTAGGGTTCCTACCAGCACGAGTTTCAGCACGGCACTCTACAGCCCGTTGTCATATTTGGCCCATTTAGCCTTTGCCCAATTCTTACTAGCTGCCTGGCAGGAAAAACCGGACTGATACGGGAAATATTTTATCAGGGTAGGCGCATAAATAACAGATTATTCCTTGTTACAGAGTTACAGATGTTCCTTGTTTTTGTTTCCTTGTATTTGTCATGGTATCTAGGTATTCTCTGAGGGATATAAACGACAAACCTCAATTCTGGTGATATTTACTAAATGTCACTTTGTCGGCATTATAAATAAAATATCTTGGCATTACGCGTCTTATTCATTTGCCTAACATACTTTCGGGTTCTTAAGGTTATGCCATTTAGGGCTTAGGTACGGCAGGACTGAAATTAAATAGAATCCTATAATTAACTGTTTTAGGCACAATTGAGAGAAAATAACATATTTTTTTATAATTATTGAATTTCGTGTATAAGTTCAGTGCACATTTGCTAGCATTTTCTTCAGTTAAAATGTATTTTCGCGACAAATCTTACTACACGAGCTTGAGTATTGAGGCCACCGCTTTACGCTCTACACTTTATCCTGACATCATTTTTATGACAAACAATCACAAATTATGAATAATTTGTACCCGATTAAACAAAATCTAATTAATGTAAATTTCAACTTATCTAATGGCAAATGCTAACGCTAGTGTCAGTTTTAGCCGAATTTTAAAATGGTGTTATGGTATCACTGTTACGAATGTTTTTAATTATGTTTTAGTTGCCAGAGTAAATTAGTAGGATAGACTAATGCGTGTCATTATGATAAAATATGTAGACTACTAGGTCAATGTTTACTGCGTGAACTATATAGTCATATTGGGTACAGCAGGGATAGGGGATTTTTAATTAAACAGAAACCTTGAACTAGCAATCCGTTTTAGTATAGTCAAACAAAATCTCACCTTGTGTATTAAATCTTCACAGATGATATAAAAAAACTGCTTGAATTTTCCAAATATTGACACAGAATATAATTGAAACTACACAGAATAAAACAAAGTCGCTTTCTGCTATCTGTCACTAACTCATTATGGGAATGTTTAAACATATAATTAAAAAAATGTTAATTTTCACTTTGTTACTAACAATTTACTTAAGTTAAAAATTATCAACCTCGATTAAACATTGAAAAAAAATTGTGATTATTTTTTAAACAACGCATTTGTTTATAACAATTTTTTAAACAATATGGAATAAAAAATGTTAAAAATCATTTTTAAGTAAATATGATCATAAAAAACGGACCAATAGCAATATTATAAAAAATATTTCTGAGAGGTTGATAATTTTCTTAGTTTCTTAGCCAGATATTTAAAAAGGGTGTAAATTTCTAAATCATCAAATTGTAAAGCAGATAGAAGAGACAGATGAACAAATAATTTGAACATAGTAATACAAAAAAGTAAACGAGGACTAAATAGTAGTTTAATGGTAAGGGAAATGTAGGCCAGTGGGACATTGCCAACCGTAGCGTAACGAGGATATGCGACGTACCAGGACTGGGGAATATCCTGACTCTAGTGCATGTCATGCGAGTCTGCGAATAGTTGTTTTAAATCTGCACGCCTACTCGGCAGGTTTTTGAAGTCAATATTTGGAAAAAAATACATCATCGTAACACCTAAGGCCACAGAATAAATAAGTTATTTTTGACTTTTGAAACTGTTTGTTTAATTCTACTTTTTGTGTTTTGGGAATAGGTTGAAGCCTTTTAAGTTAGATTTTGAATTTTTAACAGTGTAAAAAAGAGTGGGGGGGGGGCTATAACTATGCCGTGTATAGACAGACACATAGTGTTGGTCTATATCACAATTTTTGAACGGATAGTCTGGTTTCTATGCAGATTTTTTGTTAGAAAGCTGAGGCGTATGAGATGGTTATTCTCCAATATAGGTTTTGTCGGGTTTACTGAACATTTTTAATTTTAGGAATATCCGCAATACATTTTATTTAGTACAGGCTTTCAGGTCAACCAGTTTTACTCATACAACCATTAGTCATTTTTAGAAAAGAGTCTACTCATATAATCATACATGTATCGTGGCAAAGTACAAGTACAATTTGAAAATGTGTACACAATGAAACTTATGTGCAGAAAAATATTTAGTACTTAGTATAAATATAAAGTAGCTATTGATATTAAGTAATATTTTTGCCGTGTATTTCCGGGTCTGCTGAGTAGAAGTAATTGATGGATAGATATATCTTTCTACCATGCAGCTCGTAAAAGGAAGTAAGGATTTCAACCCAGACAAGGAACCTAGATGCAAGTTGTTGCACAGTACGTACCACTAATAGTCTTTTGGATATACTACCTATACTTACCTATGTAAACTATGCTCGCCTCTAACCCGGACCAACACAGGGGACAGTTTTATTTCGCTTAATATACATTTTGTTTTCTAAATCCATTAAAAACATGAACCGTCCTTAAATAAAATAAAGTAAAAAAAAATATCCCTGGACAAGTCACACAAATTGATTTTAACCCCAAAATAAGCTAATTAAATGCTTGTGTTAGTTAGGTGTTAGTCAACGATTCTAATACATAGCAAACTTATATAGATACCAGAATAAATTTAATAAACACCCAGACCCGGAAATGCAGACATCTAAATGTTCATCACACAAATGCCTGCCCCCGTCGGGAATCGAACCCGAGCCTCGCGGTTGGTCGACGCAGTTAGGCGTGTACGCTAGCCACTCGACTCGACTCTGGTGTAATCTTTTAACGAAATTCGGTAATGCAATAAAAAGGCTTCCCCAATTTATAGCGCTAAAATTCCGTTAAAATCGCGTGCTGGTAACAATTAAGAGGCTGATTACTCACCCCGTAGAGTCATTGTTTTCGGCCTTACATCACTATGGTTGGTATCGGTTATATATCTTTAAAAACTTTATAATAATAAATATAGGAAAGCACAATTAAGGCCCCATACTTAGTCAGCCAGAAGAGCCAATCGCCGCACTCTCCCGTTCTATAACTACTATAAAACATTGCGCTCTAAAGTAAATGTCTTAAGCGACAAATCACTATTTTTGACACTATAAAAGTAATTTGAAAAAAAGTATAAAAACTGAAACACTTATCTTTTAGGTATACCTAGTACTTATCTATGTTTACGTTAAATCTGGTGTCGATATTTTAATAATTGAAGTAGACAGTTGGGTTTTACTTTCAAAAAAGGGTTAACTTTTTGATTTTTTTCTATCGAGCAAAGTGAAATGAATCGTGTTTTGGATACATTAGTCTTATAAAGCACATTCATGTTAATCTTGTGTATTTTTGTCACTAAGATCCATGATTGTTTTGTATGAGAAAAACATTATAGTGCTGACGTATGTTATCATACATGGACTTTTAAAGCGGGGGTTATATATTATCTATTCGTTAGTCTCCTTGAAACTCGAGAACGGCTGAACCTATTTGGCTAATTTTGGTTTTGAATTAGGTAGGTAAATTTAAGTCTAATGAAAGTTTAAAAGATGGGAAAAAGAAAAAACTGAGAGAAAACTATTAACATTTTAACTCCCATACAAATTCCCATACAAACTGAACGGATGAAACGAAATCCGCCGGGACCGCTAGTTTTAAAATATTCCAATAAAATTATTTTCATTATGGCTGTTTAACTTCATAAAGATTATGCATTTTTTTTCTATAACATGGATCATGAAATTTGACAACGATTGTCTTTGCCTTCCCCGTAAGGGTCGTGGTGTCAAGAAACGTACGTGTGTATGTATGTATGCATGAATATAAAACTCTACTCTTATATTGACTTTTCTGTAAGAAATCTGTAATACCTTGTTATTTGTTAAAAAGTAACTTCACGCCCATATTCCCGGCAGAGGCACAACCAGGGCACCCACACTTAGCCGAAGACACTAAGTCCCACAATGTGATAGATGGCAAACCTATCGCCAACCGGGCAACGTTATTTTTATTAAAAAATTGAAAATGTACATTTTTCGGATGTTAAATTAATATATAATCCGTAAAAAAATAAAATCTATCTTTCTAAAAATAAACCTTAAAAATGGGTTTGTTATACAAGTTATCGCTTAGACAACACACATACAAAAAAATAAAGTCGATACACATACAAAAAAATAAAATTGAAAACGTCCTTCCTTATTAATTGGTTAAAAATTCAAACCTAATCGACACCTTGATAGTTTGAAATGAACGTTGTTTTCCCCGTGTTGGTCCGGGCTCCTTTGCAGAATAGACCATCTGCCTTTCTTGCCAGGCAGCTCGTAAAAGGCGAGCATATGTTTACCGTCACTAGCGCCGTGACATCTGACTAGGTGGTAGAGTTTCGCAGCGACTCGCCCGGATTGGTACCACCGCCTTACCTATTCCTGCCGCCATAACGACATGACGTGTTCCGGTTCGGAGGGTAAGGCAGCCGGTAAACTTACTTTTGCTCGAGGCCTAATGACTCTCAGGTTGGCAACGCACCATTACATCTTTGGTGTCTCCAGGCGGCGTGAATTTCTTACCATCAGGGAATCTGCCTGCTTGTTTGCTTTCCTATAACATAAAAAAAACGTCGTCTATAGAGACCAAGTTGTCAATTCGACTCTGTTTGGCTATCTGTTTGTTTGTAACGCAATTACTCGGCAAATATCGTACAGATTTTGACGATTCTTTATTCACATTTAATAACATTCGGATCGGTCCTATATAAATTTTATTATATTCTTACAAATGGTTTGTGTGTTATACCTAAATAAAGTTTCTTTAACACATAAAGCACTAGACGGATTTTGATAAAATGTATATAGAACCACGTTGGACACATTACCTGTTTTTAATTATAAAATCACGATAAACTTCTTTAAGTTAGTCTTTTTTTACAATTTCATTTTTTCAATTATGACTGTCAAAATGTCCGCCACGACTACGCATTTTTGTATAGAGTTATCTGAATGATTCTTGCCAATGTAAAGATAAGGCACGGAATCAGGATTGAGTCATCTGATTGACGTAATTTGACCTACACGGAACGTGATGTGAATGGTATTTTTCTATATTATACCTGCATATCTAGAACTTGACCAGCGCCTACCACCATGAAACTGGTTCATTGTTTTCGTCAAAAAGATTTGGAAGGTTCCATATTCCGTTTATTTGGTGCGACATCCCTATTAAAGTGTGTATGTTTCTTTAATATTTAAACAAAAATTGTCAATTTTCATCAAATTTACCAAAATGGGTATTCAATTAGAATTGATCATAAGTCATTAATAAGTCATGTCAGGGTATTGGGTAAAGCGGTGGCCTCATTACTCAAGCTCATATAATGAGATTTGGCGACAACCGGGAAATACACGATACGCTAATTTCTTCATGATTATTTCATTTGTGCACTTTCTCTGAACAAAATTGTACAAATACCACCAAAATTAACTAATTTCACTTAATATCAACACGAAATTCAATAATTATGAAAAAACTTCTGCCATTTTTTCTCTCGATGGCGCCAAAACCCTAATATACATAGATAAAATTTAATTCCCACACACACACTTATTTTGACTTTGACATTTATTATAAAACGTTTTGTGTAGGCGGACATTATCTTTGTCGTTGTTATGTGACGCATTGAAATGGTGACTAACTGCCGCTAATCCCGGATTTAACCTCGCCGAATTATGAGAAACATAAAAAAGATCAAATGATGGATTGGTCAAAAACAGGAAAATTTTGAATATGTTCTACCTCGTTTTGGAGTTCAACATAACTATATCAATATTTGGTCGCCTCTGTGGTCTAGCGGTTCAGTTGTTGGACTTGACTGCATGAGGTCCCGGGTTCGAATCCCGGGTCGGCCAACAAAAAGAAAATTGGATTTTTCCAATTTTCTAATAAAAAAAATGTTGCTCGGGATTGGAAACGTGCCCGGTTGGCGATAGGCTTGCCACCTATCACATTATGGGACGTAGTGTCTTCGGCTAGTTGTGGGTGCCCTGGTTGTGCCTATGCTTACCTCTTCGGGGACATGGGCGTTAATATACTTCTACATAAATTTTGGCAAAATCCCGTTCAGTGGATTTTGCGTAAAACGTTAACAAACAAACCTACAAAATTGTAATAACCCAACGAGGGTTAAGTTCTATATCCTTAAAGGAATACGTAGCAATAACTGTTTTTAAAAATGTTTCATGCCTAAGGTTTAATCACTTATGTATTTATTATTTAAATAAATTTCAAATTCGAAAATGTGATAGTTTTTTTGTTCTTCTTTTATTTTAAATTCAATAATATAAACTTTCTTATAAATAAAAATGAATTCCTTTTTCCATGTATTGGATTGAACAATTTCGATAACTCTTTTTGCCGTGTAAAAATAATCCGTCGGGTCGGCTAGTACATAACAAATCGAACATTACTTTAACCGCATAAATTGGAATAAATGGTAATACAATTACCAAGAATTCATACATTAATTACAACATAGGAGGGTCAAACTGAAAGTTCTTAGAAAATCAAAAACTAAGCATTCTAGCAAGTTATTAGTTTTAGTATAACTTTTCAAAATAGCGTCCATTTACATCAATACATTGCTGCATTCGATGGAACCATTGAGAAAAGCACCTTGCCCACTCGGCCTTAGGGGTCACTTCGACGGCGTTTTGAAACGCAGCCACTGCTTCTTCGGCGTCCATAAAATGTTTTCCTCGAAGTTTTTCTTTTATTTTCGGGAATAAATAAAAATCGCAGGGTGCGAGGTCGGGGCTATACGGCGGGTGACCCAGTAATTCCACCGGAATTCCGGAAGGAAACACCCACTGAGCAGACTGTTTTTTTGGTTTCCGGATCATAACAGTAAATCCAGCTTTCGTCGCCCGTTAGTATGTCGAACACAGCATTTGAGTCACCTCCGTTAAATTTTTGGATCATTTCTCGGCACCAATCAACACGGCGGAGTTTTTGAGCCTCGGTCAAATTATGCGGTATCCAGCGGGCACAAAGCTTCCTGACCGCTAAATGTTCATGGAGGATTTTGTGCACTTGACTCATACCTATGCCTAGACTTGTCCGAATCTGCTGATAGGTCACTCTTTTGTCAGTCTCTATCATACGCCGCACAACACTGATATTGTCTTCAGTCGACGCTGTAGAAGGCCGTCCCTCACGCAAATCATTGGTGAGATTATTTCGACCACGTTTGAATTCATTAATCCAGTTGTAAACTGTGGCACGAGATGGGGTTTCATCGTGAAAAGCCAATCGAAGTCTATCATAACTTTCTTGTTGACTTATATGACATCGAAAGTCATAAAAATCGTTGCACGAAAATTTTCTCGGCTTAAATTCATTCTGACGTGCACAGACAATTTTCAATTTGCCGCCAAATCGTAAAACAAATGACAAATGAATGAAATGTATACTCAATATTATTGGTAAAGAGTTCTATTTTCAAAATTTAAACTTATTTTTTTAATATAATGCTTTTAAGTTGCCAGTACTAAAAACTTTCAGTTTGGCCCTCGTACATAACATAAATTCATACATACACTCACACATTGAAACAAACCTTTAATTATGAACCATATCAATCTCATTATGCATGGACTTTTGCAACTGAGTGTACATCACTCAGTGTGGCCGGAATGTAGTCCTATCTTACAAGTAAGAGTTTGATATTGTCATTAGGGCAGCAGGAGTATGCTAGGGATATCCTTTCCTAGGCAAGTTTCAGTACAAGCACTTTGTCACCTTGCCTTGTTAGCAATGGTACATTTACAATCGCCTCTGTGGTCTGACAGTCCGGCGCCGGACTTGAGTTCTTAAGGTCCCGGGTTAGATTCCCGGTTCGGGCAACAAAAAAATAGAAAATGTGTATTTTCAATTTCATAACAAAAATAACGTTGTCCGGGAATGGATATGTGCCCGGCTGGCGATGGGCTTGCCACCTATCACGTTGTGGGATTTGGTGTCTTCGGCTACTCGTAGGCTCGTAGGTGCCCTGGATGTGCCTTCGCTACCTCTTCGGGGATATGGTGGACATACACTACAAACTACATTTACATGACCTCGTAGGGAGGCCAATGGTCTATTTTACCCAAACCAGCACGAGAAAAAGTGGACAACTAAATAAAAATCGGCCATTTAAAAAATCAATACCCAAAATAAACTATTCTACATAGGTACTTACGCCCGGTTCCTTTATTTAAGAAACGAGTCGTTTTTTTATATTATAAATCACATTCAAGATAAAATTTCAAGAATTCATCGATAATTTGTCGATACAAAAGGCAACCATTCGTAGTTCCATTTTAACCAGACATAACGGTTTTCGTTCCAAATTTGAACATGTCAAAAATATGGTGAAGAATATTGATAAGGCCAAACCAAAACGAATCGGTATAAACTATCGGTATTTTACGATTATCGTCGGTATGTGTGCGAAATCGAATGGTTTATTCAATTACCTTTTGTTTAAAACTATTGTTTAATGATTTTGAAATAAGTATCATGAGAAATATGGAAATCGATTAGTTTTTCTCACGGTATTGAATTAGCAGATCTAACTTAACGCTTACAATGACAAAGTTAGCAAATAACTGTAATATTAAAAATGAGGTCAGCATTTTGTCATAAGGAAAAAGTAATGGTTATCATTAATAGCATTGTCATTATGGCGACAGGAATAGACAACGCAGATAGAGATCGGACGAGTTGCAATAGCCACAGGATATCAATGCACCTGTTATATGTTATCTCCAGGCCACGGCTGTCTCTTACCATCAGAAGAGTCGTGTCCTAGTTCAACGACCTGTCTTAAAAAAGGAAGAATCCGATTCAAAACTTGGAAGGGAATCAAAACCTATCGCCTGATCTCAGAATCTTGAAATTTGGTATGAAGCACCGTCATATAGCACGGTAATAGTAGGGGAGACCGAGATGCTAATTGTGTTGTAACTCCAGCGTCTTGGAGTCAAGTTGGACTTTGTCGATCAAATAGTAGAGAGTAAAATAGGTCATGTGACGTTTTTCGTTTTAGCGGTTCGTTGAGCGTCTAGAAGCTAAAATAACAATTACAGGCACCTAACCATAGGCGACCTCTCCAAATATTATTAGTGTACATGCCTAATATTTCTCCGATGACAGAAATAATATGTCAATCGGAATTCGGACAGTTAGCCCTAACGGACAAGGAACCTAGATAGACTTGGTTTTGAAAGTTTCTTACCCTCCTACTCCCGTACCTCTTGTTCTAACCACCAAAAAAATTAACATGCACTTATTGGCTTGCAATAAACCCACCGTACTTTAATCTGACATACTCTAGTATATTTTAAAATAAAAAAAATATACAGACAACCCTTCTTTAACCCCATTGATATATAATAGAGGTGTATAATAAGGGTACAGGGCCCATATTTAGGCCCATATCTTAATCTGACGTGCCTGAGTTACTACAAAATCCCCCTCTTGAACTCCCCTACTATAAAGGAAAATTTAAGAAAACCGTAATTTTTTACTGATTTTTATCGAACCTTTCTTCAAAAACCACTAGTCGAATTATAATAACATTAAAATGGGACCACCTCGATACCATGAACTTTTCAAAAAAAAAATAAATGCAAACGTACAAAAAACATACAGAGAAATTGAACACTTCCTCTTTTTAGAGTCGTTAGCATTAGCATGTATTACTTTGAATGTGGTTTCAATTTCATATCTATATCGACTTTACGTTAAAAAGTATGTCAAGTTTCGTTGTGTATTTATAATTGGATTTAGCTAATTAGTGGCGCTGGTTACTGGAACATGGTTTGGTTTCAGATGCTGTTTATTTACGTTTTCGTATTTTTATAACATTGAAAGGATAGCAACCAGATGTATATTTTCCGATGGTATGAAATACAAGAGACTGACGTTATTAAGGTGACATTAGGTACGGATGAAGAAGTAAGAAGATTCTTCGAAAAAAAATTTAACCGAAAAAAGAAAAGTCTTTCAATTTGACTATGGGTATGTTTTTTTTCTATTTATTGCACGAATATTCCGCCAATAACCGGGCGAATTTGATAATTATTTTTAGAAAGTTAATAATTTAAGTTTTTTTTAAAAAGTATCTTCACGCCCTTATCCCCGAAAACGAAGTCAGAGGCACAACCAGCACACTAGTCCCACAATGTGACAGGTGGCAAACCTATTGCCAACCGGGCAATCCTGAACAACGTTATTTTTATTAAAAAATTGGTAAAACCCAATTTTCTTTTTGTTGCCCGACACGGGATACGAACTCGGGACCTCAGGCAGTCAGGTCCAACAATAGCTAAATAACTAACGAATAGCTAGACAACAGAGGCGATATATTTTTATTACGTATAAAAACAATGCAGAATTTCAAGACAACGTTTTTGGGCGAATCAGATAAGGTCAGCGAATTCAAGTCGTGAAAGCACGATTTCTTTTAAATCCATACTAATATCATAAATGCAAAAGTCTTTGTGTGTGTGTGTGTCACGCTTATTCTGCCAAACCACTCTCACGATTTTTATGAATGTTGATATGTATTTATTTATTTAAAGACACATGTTACACCGTTTGTTGAGAGCCTTGCCTTCGATTCCCGACAGAGACAGGCATTTGTGTGATGAACATTTAGGTGTCTGCTTATCTGTGTGTTTATTAAATTTATTCTAATATTTCTAAGTATTAGAATCGTTGTTGAAAATCCAGAACACGAGCACATTATTTGTTTATTTGGGGTTGTATTCATTTTATGTAACTTGTTCTGGGATAAATATAAATAATAGGTATTTAAAAACAATCTTTAAAGGGATATGATCGGGACTGAAAGTTTGTTTAATCATCTATTTTACACTGGGGAAGTTACGGCTCAATAGCTCGTTGCACTACATAGTATGAAAGAAAGTTGCTTCCTATCTAAATCTATATATTAATATGTGATGCCAAGATTTTGGACCCATTTTACGAAAATTGCGCGGACGTAGGATCACAAAATTTGGCACACTTATCGTTTATGTGTAGGAGAAGTGCAGAACGCTAATATTTGTCAATAATAATGTTTATAAAGTACATAAAATCAATAAATAAAACGTTACCCACACTACCATGCATTTGACACACACAAACAAATAGGATTAGAGATGATAACGATAAAAGATCACAGATGAAATGAAATGAAGATAGCGTTCTTATCAACAAGACATTAAAATTTATTATGGTCGAATTTCGACCAGCGGGCGACCACTAGTTTCACTAGATACACACAAACAAATATATTGATGATAACAATAAAATATCACAGATGGCGCACTCACTATTAAGGAAACAAAGTAGTTGGTCTTGAGAAACGAAGATGGCGTTCTTATCAACAAGATATTAATATTTATTATGGTCGAATTTCGACCAACTACCACCACTAGTATAATTAAACTACGCAACGTATTTTAGATCGGTTTTTATTAGATAGAGAGATTCAAGAGGGAGGTTAATATTGATAATAACCAAGAAGTTTGTCCAGCCGTCTGAAGTTGGGACGGATTGCTAGTATAATATAATACGAAGTACTTGTGAAATATTAAAATCACACGAGAAACAACAAAATATGTTAGAATGTTACTGTAGTGCTCAGACACAATGGTGAAACTTTATCCCAAATGTACATCGTAAGTGTTCAGGTTACATTTCTACAAGTACATAGGTATATATAATATGGCCGTTGACCACGCGTTCACACTAGTATGAACTCAACAAAACTCATAAAATGGCTAAATGCGAGTCGAAGTCACCTTTGAAGGGTACCTTGGAAGTCAACTTAGAATAGATATTTAAATTGAAAGTACCTTACCGCGCTTACGTCATTATGTTTCTATATGATTTAAAATTTCCTTTAACATTTTTTGTACAATAAAGAATTGAATAATAATAACATTTCTGCAACCTAATAAGCTTTGTTTGCGATTTTTATACGTGTGATATATATATGTACACATTTTCTCAAAGTTTGATTTAAGCAAATTTTTTTTTCAGATTATTCTATTTGTAATATTAGAAGTTCCAAGGAGACGACAGATTTTACCACTTGACATGGAGACTTCGGAACTGAAAATATGTGTCCCTGTCGGATACCGAATCTAGGACTTAAGGAGTATTTTACCTATTGCAATTATAAACATTAATTATTGTGCTACAGTGCTAATAAAGCATATACCTAAACTTAGATAATAATATAGTAAATTTGAAAGTCTGTTTGTTTCGCTTTGCTGTAACGCTGAACCGATTTTGAAAAAAGTACAGTTCAGAGGTACTTTTTTTTCTTTAACATATCTTCACGCCAAGTCCCTTACGGGG
>NJDD01000386.1:82388-92800 GCA_002245505.1 Calephelis nemesis
GCACACCACAATGTGGTAGAATATGTTGGAAAGCTTAAATAATTTTGTAACAACCTTAACACACATATTCCGCAAATAAATAAATTTTCTTTCTTTCTTTTCTTTCAACAAATTGTTTATAAAATAAACAATGAAAATTAAAAGAAAAAAAAATATTATTTTTCAAAATTCTATTGAGGTTTGTAAATGACGATTTAAAAAAAAAAGATTTCTTAAAAAATAATTTAAATGGTGGATGAATGAAAAAATCAATTATAAACAAATAAAACTTTTTTTTAAGAAAACTTTTTTTAAAAAAATCATTACTTTACTAAGACAACACAATGACAAAAAAAAAATTTTCAAAAATATTAAATTTGTCCATTTGTTTATAAAAATTTTTAAACAATTCATGTTAAATTTTTAAGCTAAGCTACTAGACGCAATATATCAATACAAAAACAACCAAAAATAAAAATTTGGGAAAACAATTTTTTTCATAACATTAGCCGGATAATTTAATTTTTGATAACTGAAAAATCATTACAAACAAATGAAAAAACTTTTATAAACTTTTACTACGCGGTCGTGTTCATTATTTATATAACAAGAGCTCCTAAGAGAAAAAAATTTATAGACACATTTTTTAAACTTTTATAACAGATTTTATAAAAACTCAAGTCTACGAAAAATTAGTTAATTAACAATTGAATTACTTAACAAAAAGCAAGCTAAAAATTTTTTTTTGGCGGGGCTATAATCCTTCAAGTGTCTAGATGACACTGTAATAAATTCTGATTTTTAAATTAATATTGAATGTTATAAAAAAAAATATTTTGTGTTGCATCCTTTGCTTAGCGGTAACATCTAGGCATCAAAACGCCCGCGCGGAGCCCAATTTTCAACGTTAAATTAATATTACATATAATGGAGCTACAACTCCGGGAGTCGAGACTTATTGTATTGAAATTTTCTCCTCTTTTAGGATCTTTTTTCAAATTTCAGATATTTTTAAAATTTTTGAAGTTATAATTACAAAATGGAGACTACCTTTTTCTCTCTTCGTTTTTTGTTTATAACAAATGCAATTTTTAACGTCAGATAAATTAAAAAATACCTCTTTCTCAGAATTAAATTCTGAATCCAATGCACCAATCGCCATATTTTTAAGAGAATCGGATCGATTTTTCGCGGAAAACTCACTTCTCGACTAGACTACATGTACATCAGAAACAAGGGTCGGATACCCTAATCGGGTATGATAGGTGAAACCTAACGAAAGAGGCTTTATGTTCCAATCTCAGTTTTACGTATCATGGCAACCTTGATGTTTGTATGTTTAGCTTTCTTAAAGTTAAGAAAACCGTATTGCTTGTTTGACTTACTATACGTACAGTGAAAACCAAGTTCTCAGTATTTTAATGGCATTAGACAGCTACTATTTCTTAGGTCTTAGGATATTGGAAGGCAAACAAGCAGACGGATTTCCTGATGGTTAGAAACTCACGCCGTCTAGAGACACCAAAAGTTGGAAACGGTGAGTTGCCAACCTGAGGCCGGGATGTTAGGTCTCGAGTAAAAGTAATGCCTCGTGTGTTCTGATGATTAAAGATGATCCTGGCTTAGAGACATTACAGACGTTTAAGGCACGTTGCTTCTCTGCCAAGTGTACGGCCTATTGTTTATGTCTACCCTACCCTTCAGGCGGTAACATGACAGTATCATTATGATTATAGGAATAGGTAAGGTGGTAGAACCCGGGGCACCTTACCACCAGCGGTATTGTTGGTGGTAAGGTGCTTATACTACTTACGCCATATAACCTACGCGTTGCCAGACAAGGAGGCAGTTGGTCTATTCTAGAAAGAGGACCAGATACAACACGGAAGTAAATTAGTACATAAATCTAACTACATTAACATTTTTTTAGATTACTTTCATTTTGACATAATATCTATATTAAAAAACATGAATAAACTCTAGCGGATTGTATTAAGACAATTCTGAGAACAGAGTAACGGAAAATATTGTTTCCCATACATAGCGGAAAAGACATATAGGCAGCTTAGACTCTGAATAATAATAAATGGTGTGATTTGTTAATGCGGAAAGTATTAGATTTTTCCTTACGTATCAGGAAGTCGGATTTCTTGATGGTAAGAAATACACGCCTCCTTCACATCAAATGTACGTGCCTGCAATGATGCGTTGGAAACTTGAGCCTGGGATCTTCAGAAGGAAGGCAAACAAGCAGACGGATTTCCTGATGGTAAGAAATTCACGCCGCCTAGAGACACCAAAGGTTGTAGCGGTGCGTTGCCAACCTGAGGCCGGGAAGTTAGGCCTGGAGCAAAATTAAGTTTACCGGCTACCTTACCCTCCGAACCGGAACATGTCAACGGCAGGCATTGGAAGTTATGGTGGCAGGAATTTTCAAATAGGAATAATATCTTTGAATCAAATGTACGTGCGTGCAATGATGCGTTGGAAACTTGAGCCTGGGATCTTAAGCGCCTTAATAGTGTACCAGCTACTCTTCCGAATAAATACAAAATGAGTCATATAAACGGCACTGACAGGGATACGATGGAGCGGTATTATAATTAGGTATATTTAGCTGAAACCCAGGGCTTCGATTATGTTTAATTTTTTTGACTTCTCCGATAGGAAGACTATGGAGCGGTATTATAATTATATTTAGCTATAACGCGCGGCTTCGCTTATGTTTAATAGTTTCTTAGTTCTCCTACTAAAACACTTACAACAAAATACTTTGTTGTTTTAAATATTATTGTGTTAATGATAAAAAGTAGCCTACTTCTTTCTAGGAGTCATCAATAACATATGTTTGCAATATTTGCGCATACAAGTTGTTTCAATATTGGAACGAAGTTTCTTACGGCAGGCTTGGAGAAGATTTTGCTGCGCGACCAAACTAAAAAAAATGGGATAGTAAAAACCGTAAGAAAATTCCGTGGAATAAAATCGTTAAATGAGACGTGCGCAGGCGCGACAGTTGCTGCGCGACCAAACTGAAAAAATGTGATAGTGAAACCGTAAGTAAAAGTCCGTAGAATAAAGCCGTTAAATGAGACATGCGCAGGCGCGAATGTTGTTGCGCGACAGTTGCACCCCAGTAGTATATACTTATGAATTGTGTCGATTCTACATTAGCCGAAGGAACTTCGTTCCTACCTGGTGTCCCACGACACCACATTTGTATTTTTTTTGGAATGGGTGTGAGTGAGTGATTTTGCAAGTTTGGGCTTAAATTTTATTGTATTTTCAATTTAAAAAAGTTATTAGTTGTCATAGTCAGACATGTACGGTTTTATGTTGGTACAAACAAGGTAATGCTTGCAATGCTTGCTTGTTACATAAACTCACTAAGTGTGGTGTGGCGGATTCGAAAACACAAATGATACAATAAATCACATTTCATAAAGAGATAGGCACTTGCTGCCTTATTTTACTGTTCTACTTTTCATAAACTGCAGCTACTTGCTACAATAAGCCTAACACCTGGCCACAGGACAGCGATGCACCTATCACTTCTATTATCTGTTGTCGATACATCATGGTTGACTCTCATCATAGGGATTCTTAAATTTTGATTGTTTTTTCATCATCAGAGTCAGCCGGAGGACGTCCACTACTAGACGTAGGCCTCCTCAAAGAGCGCCACAAGTCACGGTCACCAGCCTCTTATATCCAGCGAATTTTTTTTCATGTTTTATTGTTTTTTCATGTTACAAAAAATTATCCAACAAATGTGATTAACAGGAAAAAGCGCAGATGAGATTATAGCCAAAAACTCGTTACAAACATGTACTAAACAGGTGCGTCACGAGGAGGGCGCTATGCGGCAAGTGTAGACGGAGGCGAGCCACGGGCGTGGCGCGACCTACATGTGACATCCCCGTAACCAACTGGGGTGTTGGTAAACATTGACACATTTATGACGTACTCCCTGGTAATACAATTATTACCGTGGCAGGTATAAGTGTCAGAACAATGCGTCAGTTCGTGGAGGTGCGTCACGGGTGCGCCGCGTTTTATATCATTTATGAGATTGTTTGCCAATATTTATGACACTAGGAGTTAGGACCTACTTTTCCATCAAACCGTAAATACAGGCCTATAGCAAGCAAGCAAATTCCTATATTCTTATCAGCGTTGCTTGGTGGTATTCCATTCTAGAAATAATTTATTAACTACACAGGTGTTGGATTTGACTGCATGAATTCACGGGTTCGATTCCCGAGTCGGGCAACAAAAAGGAAAATTTGGGTTTTACAATTTTCTAAAAAATATGTTGCTCGGGATTGGATATGTGCCCGGTTGGCGAAAGGCTTGTCACCTATCACATTGTGGGAATTTGTATCTTCGGCTAGTCGTGGGTGCCCTGGTTGTGCCTCTGCCTAATCCTTCAGAGATATGGGCATTAAGATATTTTTTTGTAACATATATTTTATTATTACATTTTAGCCAACCGGTTTCACTATTCAAATATCATCATCCATAACACGGTTTGCGGAAGCAGTTTACTAGTACTATTTTTAACATGCTTTTCATGATAAGTCGAGCTACTCTTGATTCTTGAATCACGATTTCATGCAAATCGGAAATTGGAATCGGATATGTCATTTTAGGAACTCTTGAACAGAGTACTAGGTATCGAATGGTGTCGGAAAATGTGGATGATGTTAAATATCATATTCGTCGTTTCACTTCTCTGCATCACGCACAGTGCCGGATTAAGCCTCAATGGGGCCCTAGGCCATTTTGATTTTGGGGCCCTCCCTTTGTCAAAAATATTGTAAAATTTTTGTTTATATAAACAAGCTCGAGTTTGCAAGCGCCAGTTTGGTATTTAAACGCGCAATTTGAAATATGAAAATAAAAAAAAATACCGATATATTTTTTTTCAATTTAAAAAAAAATAAAAAATGTATACAAATTAAAAAAATATTTCGAAAAAAAAATCATGTCAAATTTTCTTTCGTCGGGGGCCCCAGGTCATGGCCTAGTCTGGCCTATTGGGTAATCCAGTACCTACTGATCACGCAGAAAAAACTAGTACATAAGTTTAAAGCCTAATAATAAGCAACTAGTGGTCAAAAGTAAACCATTACAATTGCGATAATATTAGAAACTTAAAATCTTGTTAATTCTTAATATTAAGGGTCCAAAAAGACGGCCAGTTCTAGGTTACATTCAGTTTTAAAGAAAAGTTTATTAATGTTAGGTACTTGCTGAAAAGAGTCTCTTTCCTGCACACCCTAATCATTAATTACTTTTATTTCAATTTTGATTGAAAATTTCAAGTTGTGCAATATGGCTTACTCACTCTTGAAAGATTTCCCCAGTAGGATTTACCAAACCCCATAATAATATCTGTAATTAATAATGTACTGTTTTATACAATATTAAATATTTTGTAGCTACACATCGCGCATCCCCAGAGTGATAATTATGCCTACAACAGATTGGGGCTATTAAAATAACGTTCTAAGTAATTTGACGCGTTTAATGCTAGGTACGAGTGCGTTAAAAGTTTACATAAAAGGGATTACAACAACTAAAACTTTTTATCGTTTTAGTACCTAGCTCTTTTGTTATAACCTGTAAAAATATGGTGCTTTCAAAATTGTGTATTTATTTTTTTATAATATAAATCTATATGTAAGTATATTTATATTAAAAGAAAGTCGTGTTAGTTACCCTGTTAATAACTCAAGAACCGCTAATCCGATTTAGCTGGAAAAAGCTAGGGATGTAGCTTAAAACCATTAGACAAAACATAGGATACTTTTATCTCACTCGACTGATTTTGAATTGCTATAGCTTGCGTAATATAAAATGTAGGAATTTGTAATTAGGTAAATTATCGCTAACTAGTTTTTCAGATATTTATACGAGATACAGTTAAATTTTATATACTTACGGGACTGCTTCTACTAGATAGGAAGCAAATGAGCAAGCAAGAGGACGCAAGTTCATCTGATGGTGCGAATGAGCGTGTAAGTTGCCGACCTTTCCTTGAAGACTGATGATGGATGACTAACTATGATTGAGCTCTTTTCTTAAGGGTCCATGTATGCTAAAATACGTCAGCAATATAATATTTTTTTCATACGAAGCAATCATGGATCTTGGTGACAAAAATACACAAGACTAACATTAATATGCTTTATAAGACTAGTGTTTCCAAAACACGATTCATTTCACTTTGCTCGATAAAAAAAATCAAAAAGTTAACCCTTTTTTGAAAGCAAAACCCAACTGTCTACTTCAATTGCAAAAATATCGACACCAGATTTAAGATAAACATAGATAAGTACTATACCTAAAAGATAAGTGTTTCAGTTTTTTTCAAATTACTTTTATAGTGTCAAAAATAGTGATTTGTCGCTTAAGACATTTACTTTAGAGTGCAATATTTCATAGTAATCATGGAACGGGGGAGTGCGGCGATTGGCTCTTCTGGCTGACTAAGTATGGGGCCTTAAAGGTTCCCACGGAAGGTGATATATGGTATTCTGACGATATGTCTATCAGTGTCTCTGGACACTGCTCGATAATGATCCATCATTTGCGTAGAAGATGCTAATTTAGATAGCATCTCTAAACAACGCTAAGCATATATATTTTTTTAGATTGATAGATGTGCCGTCATAATCACGGCCTATGTAACTGAATGGACATATAAAAAATAATGTAAATCTAATATCGCCTCTGTGGTCTAGCGGTTCAGTTGTTGGACTTGACTGCATGAGGTCCTGGGTTCGAATCCCAGGTCGGGCAACAAAAAGAAAATTGGGTTTTTCCAATTTTATGATAAAAAATGTTGCTCGGGATAGTTGACGATAGGATTGCCACCTATCACATTGTGGGACTTAGTATCTTCGGCTAGTCGTAGGTGCCCTGGTTGTGCCCCTGCCTACCTTTTCGGGGATATGGGCGATATCTCCGAAGATACTTTTTTAAAATTTAGAATAACTATTAATACCACACCATACTGTATATATCTGAGTATAGATGTGGAATTAGCCTTTATTTTGCTGATTCCGCGAAACCCGAGGCATACCCAGAAAATTAGCCGTACCGTCTTTGACTGCGTCGTTTAGTAAGGTACGGGTGATTTCCTGAGGAAGTATCGGATTCCGCGGTATCAGCAAAATGAAGAATTAACGAGTCAAGGCGAAACGTATGTCGGTATGTCTAGTGCGAGTTAGTAATGTTTGGTAGGTTCTTAGACAGGGTTAGCGAAGGACGTGAGAAGTTGTGCTGCTTCCAGAGCCCTTACCAAGAGTTGGTATAGATTACTTTCGGTAAGTTACGTGTCGAAATCTATGACAATTAAGGTCTGAAAATGTGTTTGTCTTAGTTACCAATAGAGGCGGCAATAGAGGAATTTTCAGACAAATAATTTACAGAGACGGTAGCGACAATAGTAAATTTGAGAAGCGGTAAACTCATGGTAAGGGGTCTGAGTTCGAACTATTCGTGCTCTGGTTTGTCACATCTAATGTCACTTGGCAGATTTCTCGCCAAAGCACTTGCTTATGTGTTCCGCGGAATCATAAAATAAAGGCGTAATCTCCATATTATGTAAGGAATTTTCGCAAAGTAACGACTGACTCAACGAAATAAAATATCACAATTAATATCTATATATGAAAACTAGCTGACCCGGCAGACGTTTGTTCGACTATATTTTGTGATTTTAGTAAAAACAATTGGGGTGAGTTACGAAAAATAAATGGTGGCCGACTCTCAGACCTACTCAATATGTAACGAAATTTCATTAGAATCGGTCAAGCCGTTTCGGAGGGGTACGGGAACGAACATTGTGACACGAGAATTTTATATACAAGATGAAATCCCATTTCGCGTGGCTATCGCATCACGGCTGAGCGGACGGACCAATTTTGGTAATACTTTTTGGGTGTGCTAGTTGTTGTTAGGTGAAGGTTCTTATGAAAATAAAAACTGGGATAATTGTAGGGAAAATGGGAAAAGCAATGTAATGGAAATATATATGGGTGCGTAAGAAGTAGGCAGAGGTCCTAAAGTGTTATATGTGGCAAGGCTATAACCGAGCACACAGTCAATTCCGACCATCGTTATTGTTATTACAAAAATTAAAAAAAAAAAACATTTTATTACCCGACTCGGGATAGAATTTAGGACCTCAAAAAGTCAAGTCCGATGCTAGACCACGAATCGATGATAATAAATAAGGGAAGAGTTAATATTTTAAATTGACTTTGACCACCTCGTTGGTCGTACACGCCTAACTCCATCGACCAATAGCGAGGCTCGAGGTCGAGTTTGTGTGACGAACATTTAGATGTCTGCATTTCCGGATCTGGGTGTTTATTAAATATATTCTAGTTATTATCTATTTAAGTGTATTTCTATGTATTAGTATCGTTGACTAACACCCATAACACAAGCATATAATTTGCTTACTTTGATGTTAGATGCAATTTGTGTAACTTGTCCAGGAATATTTATTTATTTATTATTTATTTATAACCGGGCGCACATTCAATCTTGAGCAAAGTTATTTTTATTAAAAAAATATTTTATTGCCCGACCCGGGATCAAATTTGGGACCTCAAGAAGTCAAGTCTGATGCAAGCAATACCACTAAACGATAATGATGAGAGAAGAGTTAATATTTTATATTGTCTTTGATAATACCAAGTCCGATTCATTAGCTGAAGCTACTAACCTATCTCCAAATACGTGATACATCAAGCGAACACTCAACTATTTTATAAATACATTTTTAATTGCGTTGAATTGTTACGTCAGAATGTAGTAATTATCAATATTGTAACAGGTGTGAGTTTCTTACAAAACTCAATTTACATGGTTATAACTCGTTGGTTTTTGGTAAAGGATTAATTGAGATTCTTGAGAATAGAAAACGAGAGTATGCGAAGTGAATGAACAAGACGGTTTTTATGCCTAGACGAAACAAGTCCGAACACGGCTATGATACGATCATCCATCATGAAGTTCCGGTTCATATCTTCCGGCTCCATCATCAGATCAGCTCGACAGTACCATATTATTAAATTGTCATCAAAATCACATACAATTGCCAATTTTCATAACTCCACGATCTTTAGAAGTAGGTTAGTTAGTTTTCTTAAATTTGATTACATAATTACATACATACTTACATACAGGTCGACCTAATAAAAGCGTTTTAATTAATAGAAGTTTTATAAGTTTGACATGCCTATTTGAGTTTGTGGGTTCGTCTGTGGCATCATAACTGTTAAATGAAAGGACCGATTTAGATGCGATTTTTAATTTGAAATCTAACGTGATCGAGATAGTTCTTAAATATAGTACGGATCAATTTTGTGGAGGGTTATTGATTTTTTGAAAGTTAAGTTTATTTAACTGTTATCTTCAAATCCGGCGTGTTAGTATGAAAGGGGTAAATAATAAATGTGAATGAAGCCAGACAGGTTTGTCAGGTTCGTGAGGTCTGGTACTCGATACTTTCTGCTTACTTCGTAAGGGACTTACCGTGAAGATATGTATGTACATATGTAAGTTTACTTAATTGTGACGTCAGCTGTGACTCTTCAAAAATAATATCTATATATTATGGCTTTATGGTGTATGTGAGTTTACCGACTACATATACATAGACATACCTTTCAAACCATTACACGATAATGATATGTACTTATGTTATGATGGCAGGAATAGGGAATAACTATCTCTTACTTTTTTCCAATAAAAACGACGTTGTTCCACGGTTAGATAAGTGCCCGTTTGCAACCCATCACGTTGAGAGACTTGTATTATCGGCTAGCCGGGGCTTCTCTGATTGTTTCTCTTCCGCTTCGGTGATACGGGCATGAAGATACCGTTTTGTCTAAATTACTAGTTTACTTATCGCTTCTGTGGTCTCGCGGTCCGGCATCGAACTTGTGGTCCCGGGTTCTATTTCCGGGTCGGGCAACAAAAAATATGTATATTTTCAATTTTCTAATAAAATAGTAACGTTGCCCGGGATTAGATATGGGCCCGGTTGGCGATACGCTTACCACCTATCACATTGTGGGACTTAGTGTCTTCGGCTAGTCGTGGGTACTTAAGTTGCGCCTCTGCCTACCTCTTCGGGGATATGGGCGTGTATATACTTTAACTAGTTTATTTCACTAGCGGGTGCCCAAAAATTGGTCACATCCCTAGACTATAAAAAATATTGTGTTCGTAATAAAATGCGTATAATTTTTAAATTAATTTACAAAGCCACGTGGCTTGATATTACAACCCTTTTTGCATAGGTAATAGGGTATATGCGCATGATTCAAATAACGATATTTTTTTTTTCATATAATCTCTTTTCCTTTAGATTTATAAATCTATCAATAATTTTCAATATAATTTTGTTT
>NJDD01000386.1:93121-170204 GCA_002245505.1 Calephelis nemesis
CTCACCTCTCGGGACAAGAAAAAATACTTTATTTGGTGCATTTCTATTTGTATTTTTACACATGGGCACGATACAATATTTAAAAGTCGGTTTACTATCCTGTTGCATCATGTAATTGAAGCGAATTCAAGTAAAACACGAAATATATACAAATTATGACCCACAACACTTTGCAGTTTCAACTGTTATTATAGACTTTGACGTCACGCGAGCGCGCCAAAATGACGGTCGTTTAAAATGCTGTTACGAATCTATTATTTTAAAACTGCTTTTTTTACCTGAATTCCTTTTTTTTTTTGGTGCTGGTTTTTTTTAACATTTATATAATGATGTAAATTACCATTTAAAAACATTTAAAAAATACATGCATATACCCTATTGTCTGTGATAGCAATAAATGTAAACTGGGGGACCTTTTACCAGCCCCAGTACACATTAGGCGGACATGTTGGATCAATATATTGGATACCAGATCGTTTTTTATAAATTTTTTATAAAGAACTATAGGATGATAGATATCGAGCAACATCTGACCAGGGTTGGGACCATCATCTCACTAAAGTATCTTCACGACCATATCCAACCAGGCACAACCAGGACACCCACGACTAGCCGAAGACACATATCCAATCCCAAACAACGTCGTTTTCTTTTTGTTGCCCGACCGGGGATTCGAACCCGCGACTTCAGGCAGTCAAGTCCAACAACTGAATCGCTACATCCCAGAGGCGAATCATCATCATTATCATCATGAATCATCTCACTGTTACCACTTAAGTATAGCGCACACTTTTCACTAGCCGCATAGGGCCGCATCGAACCGCAAGAGAGCGCCCACATGGCTTTGATATATTTTACATGGAGCAACGCACACTATACCGGGCCACATATGCGGATTTGTGCATATGTGGTATTTGTACCCTTCAAGTGTGCGATATCCTTTAACATCTATGTTCGCCATTTACATGTTAAAATTTTTCGGGTAGTAGAAAATGAGATAAAATTTTGCGTAAACTGGCCGGATATGTGCTACAAATATAAGATGTAGTACAACCTAAAGCTCTAAAAAGGCTAATCCAAGAAACATTAGCTAGATGTGGAATATGACACATGTACGAGTACCAGATTTACTGAGGACCGTGCGAAATGAAGAAGTAGAAGTTGCAAAGTGGATCGAGCTTTTTTGGTGCCGGGAATTATACGCAAAAAGCTTAAACTTTTGGTATTAGCATCGTATTATAATTAATTTAAACATCAAGAAATCTCACTGCTTTTTTGACTTTGACAATGAAAGAAAAAACACTCAGGACTTTATATGTTGGGCTTACATGCTCGACCAATACTTTATCCAAATGTGTATATCTAATGACCACCCCACCTTACTCGTTTACATCATGAATAATAAAAATGTAAGTATCTATGTATCGTTTTTCAGTCCAGCGCCTGATCAACATTTGAACGGACTTTAATAAAGAAATACATTAGATTTTTCCGGTGTTGGTCCAGGCTCCTTTGCAGAATTGACCATCTGTTTTCCTGCCAGGCAGCTCGTATAAGGCGAGCACAGGCTTAACGTCACTAACACCATGATATCTGACTATAGCGACTCATCCGGATTGGTACCACCACCTTGCCTATTCCTGCCGCCATAACGGTTTGGAGGGAAAGGTCGGTAAACTTATTTTTGCTCGAGGCTTACCATCCCGGCCTCAAGTTGGTAGCGCACCATTACCACCTTTGGTGTCTCTAGGCGGCGTGAATTTCTTTTCATCAGGAAATCCGTTTGCTTGTTTGCCTTCCAATATCATTAAAAAAAAATTTAGCATAGGACGTTATTTATGTCCTGATATATCAACTTCCGCAAGCGACATAAACTGGAATTATCGAGTGAACTCACGAACAACAGATAATAAAATATAAATTAGCAATTTATTATTCATACCAGGTGAAACAGTGACAAAGTCTTAAATTAGGTTGCGGCTCGGAGTCACTCTTGAAAAAGTGTAACGCCCGGTAACGTTTCGATGAGTCACCGAACGAGAGAGAGGCCCGCCGGAGCGGCGAATGCCTTGCGTCTCTCTCCCACTCTTTAATAATATTCATATCAATAAATATTCTACCAAGAAAAAGACGTTGTCACGTAAAATCTTCACCCGTAAAACCGACTTTACAGGAAACCTTTTTTTTTTACGGCCGTTCTTTAATTCATCGTGACAGTGACCAGTAAGTGGTAAGTAGTTGGTATTATATCTATATATGAATACGTGATGCCAAAACGTTGGAGCCCTTTTTAGGAAAATTGCGCGGACGCAGGATCGTAAAATTTGGCACACTTATAGTTTATGTGTAGGAGAAGTGCAGAACGCTAATATTTTTCAATAATAATGCTTATATTAAATCAATAAATAAAACATTACCCACACTACCATGCATTAGACACACACAAACAAATATATTGATGATAACGTTAAAGGTCACAGATAGCGCACTAAAAAGTTTGGAAACAAAGTAGTCTTGTGAAATGAAGATGGCGTTCTTATCAACAAGCTGTTAAAATTTATTATGGTCGGATTTCGACCAATGGGCGACCAATAGTTTTTTTTTAAACAGACAGACTAAAAAAATGTTAGTTTAAACTAATGAAGATATAGACCATGAAGGCCTGCGACTTCATATTTAAAGTACTCGTATGGGAAAAAATAACAGCTGTCAAATGGACAAACCTCTAACGCAGAGGCAAGTCTAACTCTTCATATTAATTACCAAAGCCGGTTTTTAGTTTGATGGACGTTTTATATCTTAATGATATAAGTTTTAATAGACATAATATATTATGCATATCTTAGATAACATCCATCTTTGAACAGTTATACGTTTGAAATATTAGATTGATGACTTATACTGACTTACTTTGAAACTTAGAGATTTTTTAGGATAGGGTTATTATATCCTACCAAGGGAACACACTAGTGACTAAGTATTATGTTTTCTTTAATTAGTAATTTAGTGATAGACAGATTTATAGACTAGTTGGCGACAGGATCACCACATCTCTACCCCAAAACTTGCTTAAATTTGTCACCTAAACAAGGTCATAAAATCCTCATAAGTCTAATGCTTAAAAATAATTCTAAAAGTGTAGTCAGGCTCGGCGATAAAGTTTTTAACCAAGCCTTTCTTGCTGTAATAACATCAGTCCTCGCCGTCAGGTAGGTTAGTCAGTAAACTTAATTTTCAAAAAAGTTGTCAACTTGGGTGAACAAAATATAAAATGTCGTATTTCCAATTTTCTAATAAAAAAAATGTTTCCCGGGATTGGATATGTGCCCGGTTGACGATAGGCTTGCCATCTCTCACATTGTGGGACTTCGGCTAGTCGTTGATGCCCTGGTTGTGCCTCTGCCTAACTCTTCGGGGATATGGGCGTGAAGATACTACTACTGCAGATGTTTCCTCTACTTTTTCTATAAAAACAACTAGCTGTTACCCGCGTCTTCGCCCGCGATGATATATTGATTGAGATGTGAGCTATCCTATCTTTCAAGTTGAATCAAACTGCAAACGGTATTCGTATTCTATTAAAATCTGTTAAGTAGTTTAGGAGTCCATTGGGGGCAAACAACATTTCGCATAATTTATTTAGATTAAGAATAGAAGATGTCTTTTACGAAGAAAAGGGAAGACTAAGAAGTAACGCTATGCCATTATTAAATTGTCAGGATCTTAAATATTCTGAAAAAATCTAAATCCTAAAAAAGATTACAAATCTTTGAAGTTTAAGGTTCGTCAGATATGCTCGGATTAATTCCGTAATTAAATATCGTAACGGAATTTTAAACGAAGCAACGACATAGAGTTGGTCTCCCCGTGTTAGTCCGGGCTCCTTTGCAGAATAGACCATCTGCCTTTCTGCCAGGCATCTCGTAAAAGGCGAGCATAGGCTTATCATCACTAACACCATGACATCTGACTAGGTGGTAGAGTTTCGCAGCGACTCGCCCGGATTGGTACCACCGCCTTACCTATTCCTATCGCCATAACGTCATGACGTGTTCCGGTTAGGAGGGTAAGGTAGCTGGCAAACTTACTTATGTTCCAGGTCTACCATCTCGACCTCAGGTTGGCAACGCACCATTACCACCTATGGTGTCTCTAGGCGGCGGGTATTTACTACCAGGAAATCCGTCTGCTTATTTGCCTTCCAATATCATAAAAAAAGAGTTTTCTAGGCTGTGCAAGGACAACCCGATTCCTCACCTATGTAAACTCCCCAATTTCTCTCGCCGATTTTAATTATGTAATGCGTTTTAATAATCTTATTGTTATAACGATAATTAAGTAATTATATCATTTGGCATTTGAAATTTGTTTGTTAATGAGACAGTCTTTTGTTTTAATTATACAGTTATAAAGATGGCTGCACTATTTTTGACACTATATCTGGTCTTACTTTCGCAATCTTACTTTTAAATTTAAGTGACGAATAATCTTCACGCCCAAATCACCAAAGAGGTAGGCAGAGGCACAACCAGGCACCCACGACTAGCCGAAGACACTATCTTCGCACCCATATCCCAAATAGGGTTAGGTAGAGGCGTAACTAGGACAACCACAACTAGCTCACACTAACAACAATGTGATAGGAATAACGCTAACCGGGCACATATCCATTCCCGAGCAACGTTTTTTAATTAGAAAATTGGAAAAACTCAATTTTCTTTTTGTGGCTCGACCTGGGATTCGAACCCGGGACCTCAGGCAGTCAAGTCCAACAACTGAACCGCTGGACCACACAGGCAAATAATTTACAAATAATATTTGTTTTTGTGTTGCAAATGTTATTTCTGATAATATTCTTTTAATTTTGATTACAAGAGCGAATGTTTTAGCTTATTTTGAGCTTAATGTCTGTTTCATAAAAACTATACGGTTGGAGGATTATGAAAATAGGCGCAAGTTTACATGAAGAAGGAGAGCAGAACGAAAACATCTTTTTAAATACAACTTAAGTGGAGTAAAACAAACCCGACTTCAATTTTTAATAGTATGTCATCTAACGGAAATTTAAGTAGCATATCTGTATCTACGTATCCTCACGCCCATATACACGAAGAGGTAGGCAGAGGCACAACCAGGGCACCCACGATTAGCCGAAGACACTAAGTCCCACAACATGACAGGTGGCAAGCCTATCGCCAACCAGGCGCGTATCCAGTCCCGGGCAATATTATTTGTATTAGAAAATTGAAAATACACATTTAATATTTTTTTGCTGCACGGGTACCGAACTCGGGACCTCGAGAATTCAAATGCGACGCCGGACTGCTAAACCACTGAAATGATATCTGTATCTCTTATATTAAAACTGTAAAAGATTGGATCCTTTACGAACGAACGCATTTTCAGAAGTTTTGTCTGTCTGTCTGTATCTGAATCTACTGAACCGATCATTATGCCATTAATTATGATACTTAGCCCGCTGAGTTTCTTTCGCCGGATCTTCTTAGTGTGTGGCTGCGATTCCGATCCGGTGGTAGTTTATAAAAATGTCGCACAAGTGATACTTATATGGTTTACGGTAATAACCTCCTCCTTTTTTGTCTGATTAAAATTTTGGTAAGTAAACATAAACACAGAATAAGTAATAGTACAATTGTACTAATATAAGATAGATGAGCTTGTCGCTCTAAAACATCTCTTCCAACAAAGCCTTTGAGGTAAAGGTGTTATGGAAAGGTTGCTTTATATAATCTTTATATATATAAAAATCAATTGCTGTTCGTTAGTCTCGCTAAAAACTCGAGAACGGCTGAACTGATTTCGCTAATTTTGGTTTTGAATTATTTGTTCAAGTCCAGGGAAGGTTTAAAAGATAAGAAAAAAAAACAACATGCGAGAAAACTAAGAAAAACAACATTTTACTTTTTACCATACAAACTGAACGGGTGGAACGAAGTTCCCCGGGTCAGCTAATGTGGATATAAATTATAAATTGGGACAAAAGTTTAACACTGCACATATTGACACAGTGTCTTGGGTAAATATTTTAATTGATGATGTCACTTGTTCGAGTGCTGTTTGAAATTATTGATATTGAGTCTATTGTAAACATATGTTATGACTTATGTATTGTAAACGTAATACGTTAGTCTTGACAATGCTAGAAGTTTCTTTAATCGCCTCTGTGGTCTAGCGGACTCTTGGATTTGACTGCATGAGGTCCCGGGTTCGAATCCCGGGTCGCGCAACAAAAAGAATTTGGTGTTTCCAATTTTCTAACAAAAAAAATCGTCGCTCGGGATTGGATATGTGCCCGGTTGCCAATAGGCTTGCCACCTATGGACTTAGTGTATTCGGCTAGTCGTGGGTGCCCTGGTTGTGCCTCCGTCTACCTCTTCGGGAATAAAGGCGTGAAGATATTTTTTTTCTTTAATATTTGCGATTTTCTCCATTTTGGTTCGAGTTTCCTGACTGAAATAGATTGATGATGAATGAAACATCTCTGTCAAAGCTAGTAAAAGACAAGTGCGGGTTAAAATATGGGTGATTTCCAACAAGATCACTAGTGGGAGATAGCTGTGCAGTAACTTACCTGTGGATTCACCGTCTTACCTATTGCTGCCGCCATAATGACTGTTATGCTTCGGTCTGGAGGTTACAGTAACTGGTGGACTTGCACAATAGGCCTAACACCCTAGCCACAGAACAGCAATACGCCTGTAACATCTATGGTGTCTTAAGGCCTCGGTTGTATCTTACCCTCAGGGGAATCGTGAGCTTTTTCGTTGACATCTCACCCAAAAAAAAAACGGGTTGCACTCCGGGAGTGCCGGCAAAATTGAAAAATTGAATATTAACGTTGTGCATTTTTGATATTTTGGAATGGTTAGGGAATAATTTTGCACGACTTTCAGATATGATAAAAAAATCAGTATGAAAATACTATCATTTATGTGGTAGAGTACAATATTCTTATATCGTACACAAACATGACAACACGAACGTTCGCGCAAGCGCCCTGCGCCGTCTTACGAATTTTCAGGTCACGAGTCCTGACGTGAGTTTAGAAGTTTTTACCCATTCCAAAAAAAGTGCGCAACGCCGCTAAAGAAGTTTTTGTGAACAATCTTCTTGGAGTCAAATTGTTTTTTTTACAATTGATTTTTTTAGCTACCGCTATTTGGAATCATAACATTTCAACTTTGATGTCTCTATGTGCAATCGAGGAAACTTCTACTTGTTTAATTGTCAACTATTAAATAATTACATACACATGTTAAACAAGTTAAATAAGGTAATTTATTCCATACACGCGGAGAATAATTAAATAGGCTTTTACCACAAAGAAACTACGTACATGCAGGTGCAAAAGTCAATAGAAGCTTACTTATATGGCTAAATAAGCCATAATGTCTTTGGACGGTCGAGCTTGTTTCCTATACATACCAAAATGTCTTACGCACCTGTCACATTATGTGTCAAGAATACAAAACGGGATCTCGTTATTCTGGTTTTTGCAGTATTTTAACTTTTAGTCGTTTATAGTTGTGTATTTTTTAAATATAATTATAGATCAAGAAATGTTATCTCTCTGTTTGTACTTAAAAAGGCTAAAAGATCCTTTATGGACAGTTACTTTACTCTTTGGCTAGAAGAATAATGACTGCCAAAAAGCAGCCTCATAAATCAAGACATTGAAGTGTATAAACTCTATGTTACCTACATTATGGCTGTATTTGTCCAAGAGAGTTTTTATTTTTATTTTATACCTACCAGCCGACCTTGCGAACTCCGTGTCGCTTGATGCTAACAAATACTGACTGTTTGTATGGATCAAAGCATTGTTATACACATTTTCCCCGGTTTTTCTTTTTTAAGAACTTTTCCTAGCTATAACCAACATAACAATAAAAGAATCAACAAAATTGGTTCATCCGTATTATCCCGGGTAGGGTATATCTAGATAATATAAATAATATAATATAGTAGGTAGTGAGTTAGCAACATATTAGCCATTCAAAAAAACCAATAACTTTGACAATAGTAGTGAGTATCTATATGTATATGTACTAGCTGCCAGTTCCGGTTTCGTAATGGTATTTTTGCTCATAAATTGAGATGTAAGCTATCCTATCTTTCGAGCAGGATAAAACTGCACACAGTGTGTAAATTTGATTGAAATCGGTTAAGTAGTTTAGACAAACAACGCACGTGACACCGAGTAGTGCTGAAGATTTCGCATTCGGACCAACATCCGTAATCCTTTTACAGCGATATGTACGAGAAACGTAGATATTGCAGTTAAGACAAACAAAATGAAGCAACGTACAGATCATCCTTATGATAATCACCTCATACACATGTTAACTATAAAGAAACACATGGTGAGTAATACTGAAACCGACTGACTAAGGCTTTGTGCAAGCGTTGCAGGACATCAAACATTTGAACACTTTGATGTGCGCTAAATTCTAACATAGCATAGCACAATGCAAATATTTTTATTCCAAATTTGAAGGGTAGTGACACAGAAATAAATAAAACAAGCGTTTTAAATTAAAAATATCGACAAATCACACAATTTGATATAACCCCAAAGAAAGCAATTTTTATGCTTGTGTTAAGCAACGATATCCTTACATAGGAAACTTCAAATAAATATAAAAAACATACTCCGACCCGTAAATACAGACATCGAGGTTAATCGCACCAAATTCTGCCCGCGTTGGGAATCGAACCCGAGTCTCGTGATCTTTGGTTACTGTAGGCCGCATCGGGGAATGCGCGCGGGGTGCTTCGCGGAAATCTGCCGCGGAACAATCCGTGTCGATGCGCCCCGGCGCAGTGGGCGGTTGCTCCATACAAAATGTATGCAAAAGATCTAGGTGGATTATTGCGCTGCGATGCGCCCCGTCCTGGACCATCCAAATAGGCGCTATCCCTTGTACGTAGGTACGTCCAAATCTTTAAAAAAAATAAACTCATATACCCACATACATGAACACTGAAAACATTACACTTTTTTCTAAATCGGATAAAACCATTCGTCATACTCTGCCTAATAGTACAATCGATGACGGATATATTATCTCATCAGTTGTGTTTAAGTCTTGTTTATGTTAAGAGTTTACTACGGCGCATAACAATACGGACTTATCTAATTAACCACAACTGTTTATTATTAGGCCTCTGACTTAACTACTCACTGAGGTAAACTGTTTCCTCTTAGTTTTAAAATAAACAATCAATGGAATTACCATTAATAACTAATGGTAGTAAATATATATAAACGCCTCCTGCTGCTGCAAGAGCCTCGCGAGATCTTCAAACTGCTTCTCTGCTTCAAGCTTGAAGATATATCGGTTTGCGAAACAAAAAAATATTAATACTCATTTGACGGGTTGACTGGAAGAAACGTCTTTTGTTAGAGATAAGCTCTCCTTTTTTATTTTATATTGTTTTTCTTTAAAGTATATTTTGCAATATCAGTTGTATACAATAAAGACTCAGTAATAATAATATTGAAGAACGCTGTATGAAATTCGGCAATAACATACAGTGGTTTCTTTGCGGATTTGCTTTCGTAACTGTGAAAAGCAACACTTAACAGAAAAAAGGGAAGACAAATTTCTTACAGATAAAGAAGTTACTTCAAAAATATCGAGTAGGTTATATGATATTTTCAAAACATCATTTCATTGTAGTGTAATAGTTTGAAATCAGAAATCTCTGACTCATTCCGAAAGCTTAGAAGGTCCACATTTTTTATTGGATTTATTGTTTTGAAATAGTTTTTTTTTAATAAAATTAATTCCTTCTTGGAGAACAAAGATGCAAAGCAGATCTTCCTTGAACTAAGTTTGAAAAGGGTGGCATCCAGGTAATACTTTCCACAGGTTGTACTTGATACAACAAACGAATATAACCCAGGTAGAAACCACAGTCTAACTCTGTGGTTCCCAAAGCTGTTTGGGCTACGACCCATCTAAAAAAAAATCCCAAACTCGGAACCCTAGAACATTAAACTGTTACCTATATGAATGAAGGAATAAGGTTAAACACATTTTTTATAATTTTAATAATGTATTAATTTAATTAAGTCTTAATTAAACCATTACATCAAAAATAGAAGAATTTAATTGTCGTTCGTGTTTTGTGTTATCGGTAGGGTAGTGTGTTATTCTACAGGCAGGGCCCACTCAATAATCTTTTGCGACCCACCAGTGGGTTGCGACCCATAGTTTGGGAAACCCTGGTCTAATTCATTCAAATGATTCTGGAAATATAACATTTTATCATGTTCTGGTGTGGTTTGCAAATGTATTATTAATAATTAATAAGTGAAACAAAAATGTCGTACCGGCTTTCTTGAAAATTGCGAGAATGAATACGAAATTTCGCATAGACAAAGTCTGTATGTGTAGAAAGTAGGAGTGCAGAAAATTATTTTTTAATGATACATTACAAACACATTAAAATATTCAACTCACAGAGACATGCGTATTGCATTTGACACATGTATACACGTCTTTTGTTCATGGTTCAGTCCTTAGTTAGATGAATAGTTTGCCAGATTCGCACTGCTGCCAACTTTGGTCTCTATTTGCGACAAGTGATAGTCCGGGCTCCTTTGCAGATTAGATAATCTGCCTCCTGCCAGGCAGCTTGTTAAAGGCGAGCATAGGCTTACCGTCACTAAAACCGTGACATCATACTAAGTGGTAGAGTTTTGCAGCGACTCACCAGTATTGCTTTACCTATTCCTGCCGCCATAACATCCAACGCTTGCTGTTGACGTGTTCCGGTTCGGAGAGTAAGGTAGCCGGAAAATTTTCTTTTACTAAAGGCCAAACATCCCGGCCTCAGTTTGGCAACGCACCATTACCACCTTTGGTATCTCTAGGTGGCTGCAATTTCTTAACATCAGAAAATCCGTCTGCTTGTTTGCCTTCCAATATCATAAAAAGAAAACTTGATTGAAGCACACCTTTTCCAAAGTAAACAAATAAGTATATACATAACAGTATTTAAAGCACAAATATTAACGAAAGTATACGTTTATACTATACTGACGATTCAAAATTAGGCGACTTATACGTTATTTAAAGTAACATAACGGTTCGACTGTATTTTATATCACATTTGTCCTTATTGATAGATTTATACCGTTGTATAAAAAATATAAACAGTGAATAGTGAATAAATATAAAATTAGCATACGTGACTCGTCCTTCAACATTTTTACGACCCGGTTCCTGAAAAACATGTGCGTAACTGAAGCAACTTACTAGTGTCATTAACCTTATTTTCGCAAAAAAACTTACCACGTTTAAACAAAAACTCGAATATATCCCATTGCATTTAAAACTTGGTGCATCACTTCACAAAAATATTATGAAATTTAAAATTTGACAATCGAATTGCCTTAACACTCTATCTAAAATCGATATTTGTCCACCACTACGCGGATTTGAATTTCGAACACAATTTTTTTAATAAGTTTGACGTTTGTTTTTTAACGGTTAGCAAGAGGCTTCGATTAACGAACATGCAGCCTTGACAAGCGTTGGCGGTTAACTGACGTTACGCGCGAGACGATCTCGACTGAGACCGGTCGGTCAAGTAGAGTCCGCATTGTGTCATCGTGCTTTCCATACAATACTGCCTTAGTAAGGTAGCGCATTAATGTCAGAGTTCAGTATGAGTTCATTGTTACAGCATGAAGAAAGAGATCATCGGCCCCTTCTAAAGAGATTTTTCGTCACGGATTTGCGAGCAAATCAAATCTACAGGCTTCACTTGTTAGAGTACTAATATGCCATACTGGCCTGCATGAAAAAAAACTACCATTCTCATAATTCGTAATCGGTCGAATGCTAAAAATATAGTAAAAACATATTTTTGAAACGGTCGTGAATAATAATTTCATATTTATTGTGAAAATATTGATAAATTTGGAATACCCTATGATAAGTAGTAAAATGTAATAATTACATACATACATACATATCTTCACGCCAAGTCCCTTACGGAGTTGGCAGAGAGTATCGAGTGCCAGACCTCACGATCCTGACATACCTGTCTGGCTTCCTTCACATTCATACATGTAATAATTAAATTATCCAATTTGCTTCTATTGACATGTCAATACCATTAATCTTTTTGTATTTTTTTTTGTAATTTTAAATTAGTTTTTAACAATTTTAAGCGAATACCGATTTTTTTCTTGACATCGTTTTTTATTCTTTTTATTTGTTATTCCTTAAAAAAATTAGTAGTTAATTTTTAAACTAGCATATGGCTCGATAGTGGCCGAAACAGTCTTTTTGTAATATATAAAAAAAAGTATCTTCACGTCCATATCCCCGAAGGGGTAGGCAGAGGTACAACCAAGGCTAGACGAAGAGACCCTAAAGATGGTAATGGTGCAATGCCAACCTACAATGTTAAGCCTCTTATGAAAGTAAAGGGTAAATTATCAGACATTAGATGTAAGAGAACTAATAACAGTAACTCTACCTATAACTCTCTCTCCACTCCTAACTCTCTACTCCTAATTCTTCCCAGCTTTGATATTATACCAGTAATAACTTGTAAAACTAACGAAATTCAAAACTACAATGACAACAGATAACAAATCTGTTGGCGGTCTTCAACCTACATTTTTAAGAACTATGTCTTCTCTTGTCAATAGCTATCAATAAATATATCTGTGACGAGATATCTTATAGGGTTCGTTTATGAAATTATAAAGCACACTTTTAAACTTTTTAACGTGTTATTATAGCAAAATGATGTTAGATCAATCAGCGAGTGATCTATATGTCACTAGCTGCCCCGGTGAACTTCGTTCCACCCATTCTGTATGGGAATTAATGAAGTAATATTTTCCATTTTCCCTGCAACTTTCCCTGCATTTCTCTTCATAAGAACCCTTTTCTGATAATAACTAACAATAAAAAGCCAAATAAAAATAGCCAAATTGGTTCCGTCGTTCGGAAGTTATGCGCTAACCAACATATTTAGCGATTCATTTTTATATTATAGAATTGGTGGAAATATTTTTAACTGACAGTCAGTAACAAATATTTGAATTTCGTACCCGTGGTATATTTTTTACATTTCACTTCATGAGTCTTATATTTCTTTGTCCCATTTTTAAAGGTTTTAAAAATTATTATTCGGAATGAATTCGGATCTAACAAATAAGAAATTATTAGGAAGCGCCTTTGTTAATAATATTGTTATGTCCGTTTCTGCACAGGGTTCCCGGAAATGCAAGTATCACGGAATGCTTTTTCATCTTTTCAAAAGGATGAAAATCATTTACCGACACTTTTAAATCCCTGGATTAAATATCCTTGGTAAAATTACACAAACCGACATAACGCCAAATAAACAAACTATATGTTTATTTTATGGTTTCAGTAAAGTACTTAAACATAGACAAGCATAAATAGTAATCGAATAATAGACTTAGAAGACAGACCAGACAGACACACAATTGAAGCACACAAATGAATGCCCCCGTCGGGAATCGAAGGTTTACATCGTTTGGCCGGTGAAGCTAAGCGTGTAAGCTAACTCTTTCAGCAACTGAAGGTGGCTATTCCTATATTACAGCAGAAAAATTATCAGGTAGAGTCAAGTAAAGTAGTAGTGATAAAGTTGCCTTGTAGTTAATTGCAAGCGAGTTGCCAAGAACTCTACCACAAAGTAAATTTTCAATACTAATTGTTACCATTGGCTACGGGGTAATAAAGTTATTTAGCTCTCCTACAGCAACCCATCGTATAGACCTGTGCCTGTATGGACCCTGTCTATATGGACCTGTGGACGGAACCAGCCTTTAGCCAGCCAGGAGGGTCAAGTACTCAATTTTCATTCAGGGCATCATAATGTCAATACGTGAAGCAAAAACTTTGGGTCCCTTTTTATGAAAATTGAGTGGATGGAGGAGTATAAAACTTGGCACACTTATAGTTTAAAGTATAGGAGAAGTGCAGAATGCTACTATTTTTCAATAGCAATGCTTTTGAAATGAATTACATCAAAAAATAAAATAAAATATTATACATACTACCATGCATTTGACACACGCACAAGCAAACATATTAATGACTAGCGGCCCGTTCCGTGCTTCGCTACGTATATGACCGCATGAATGATGTAACACAACAAAACAAAAAAAAATACTGAAAAAGCTTTTAATATCAGACCACAATCCCTATCTGAAAAAAGTTTCAATTTGACTAAACAATACCTATTAACAAAATGATAGGCCATTTTTATTGAATTCATTTGTTACAAAAAAGGGTCCAAATGAAGAACCGCTCTACCGATTTTATGCAAACTTCACATAAACCATCTACTAAATAGTCCGAACAAAGCCTAAGCATTTGGTTTGGATAGGTGAGCCTTTTCTTGAGTTAGAAAATTACAACAAAAATATGTGATTTTTGTATATATAGATAACGATAAAAGATCTCAGATGGCACACAAACTATATTCATAAAGTTTGAAAACAAAGTAATTGGTCTTGAAAAATAAAGATGGCGTTCTCGTCAAAAAGATATTAAAATCTAGCTAGAGCCTTGTCCAGTGGATATGCTGTTGTGAAGACATTGGAAAAAAAATCACATAAATTTTCATTCCCCGTGTTGGTCGGGGCTCCTTTGCAGAATAGACCACCTGCCTTTCTGCCAGGCACCTCGTAAAAGGTGAACATAGGCTTACCGTCACTAACACCGTGACATCCTACTAGGTGGTAGACTTTCGCAGCGACTCGCCCGGATTGATACCACCACCTTACCTATTCTGCCACCATAACGGCTTAATGTGTTCCGGTTCGGAGGGTAAGGCCGTAAAAGCCGGTAAACTTACTTTTGCACGAGGTCTAACATTCTGGCCGCAGGTTGGCAACGCGTCATTACCAACTTTGGTGTCTAGGAGGCGTTACCATCAGGAAATCCGTCTGCTTGTTTGCCTTCTAATATAACATAAAAAAAGTCAGGGCAATCTGCATGCGATGACGCGCAAATAAACCAAACAATTTCAGTGCAGTAAACTGTAAATAACCAAATTCTATTTTAATAATTATCTCCTTTAATGACTGAAAATTGAGTATTTTCCTCGATTTCGTTGAAACACACAAAGACACAAATTGGCCACGTCGGGAATCGAACCTAAGCCTTGCAGTTGGTCAGTGGTTAACCAACGAGGTGGTTTATTTGAGGTTTTTCTTTTTCATTTTACATAACTATTTTGTTTTTAACTTTTTCTTTAATCATAAGTCTTCAGAATGACCCCGTCTCTAATTTATGGCGTATGCAAATTATATGTAAGAACTTTTACATTACTTTAATGTTAAAAGTAATTACTTTTGTCCATCCTTAATGTGGTAATAAAGTAAAGGTTTTTGTGAGCAATTGCTTTAAGTTATTGGGTTTTGTATTTTAAAGTAATTATACAACGCAGATGAAGGTGTTAAATAATTATTTTGACCATTGAATGGTACCATTTTTTGGGTTTCATATTTACGTTTATGTGTAATAAAATAATTTATTTTGTTGTTGTATACTAGATACTACTAAATTCTCTGCTTAAACTAATACATATATATTATGAACACATCAAAAACTCTAAGCAATGTTCACAAATGTTTCTAAAGTACCTAGGTATATGTTTTACAATAATTATTCTACATTTTATAAATTTTAAAGAAACAAAAAATTTCGCCACGGGACTTGAATCCTCAGTAGCTCAATTGGTTAGAGCATTCGTCGGCTTGAGACGAAAGGTTTCAGGTTCAAATCCTGTCTGGGGTGAAATTTTTTCTTTCTTCAAAATTTATAGAATATTATCCCAAGCACAGGGCAAGTGCTAAAATAAAAATACGTTGCGAGAAACGTTTTTGTTCTAATTTACTCACTGGCTAGTGGCTGATTAAAAATACAATTTTTTTATTATTTTTTTAATTTAATTTGCCCCTTTTTGGGGCCGGCTAATACCTTTAGGCCATGCTGCCACGTCTTCCGTATTAATTATTTCGTCATTAGCCACATGTCTTCCGTATTAATTATTCTTATACAGTCATTAGTCACTATTTACAAAGTCACGTCAGGCTCTTCAGTAAAGCGGTGGTCACTTTGTACAAGCTCACTTTGGGAGATTTAGCGGCAACGAGAAAATTTACTATACACTAATTTCTTCATGATTATTTCATTTGTGCACGTTAACTGAACAAAACTAAACTAATTCCCACCTAAATTAACCAATTTTACTCATAATTTACACTAAATTCAATAATTGTGAAAAAATTACGACCGTCTTCATTCACGATGGCGCCAAAACTCCACCATTTTTTTAGTTAGTTGTTAGTAGTTAGTAGGGTAGTTTGCCCCTTTCTGGGCTACGACGACTTTTAGGCCAATCTGCCATGTCTTCGGTATTCATTAAGCCTTTATTTCAGTCATTAGTCTCTATTTACAAAGTCATGTCTGGATCTTGAGTAAAACGCTGGCTTCGTTACTCAAACTCGTCTATGAGATTTGGCGGCAGCGAGAAAATACACAATACACTAATTTCTTCATGATTAATTCATTTGTGCACTTTCATTGAACACAATTAATCTAATTCCCACCTAAATTAACTCAATATAAACACGAAATTCGATTGTTATGACTCACCTTTGCTATATAGCCTATACACGAGCGACGTACCACGACCGCCGCGCGTCCACGTAGCCCTTTTCGCGGACGACACGGCACTATATGTCTCTAGCCATAACGGTCAATTTATAGGTAGAACTCTAAATAGGGCGGCCGCTCTCCTGGGCGATTGGTTCAGGAAGTGGCGCATAGAAGTGAACCCCGATAAAAGTGCAGCGGTGTACTTTAATCGGGGCACTAGGCCATTCGAACGGATGAGACCCTATCGCAATCCGGGTAACATCAAAATGTTCGATAGAATAATTCCCTGGGAAAAATCAACAAAATACCTAGGGGTTATTCTAGACAATCAGATGTCGTTCAAACCGCACATCTTACGTGTCACTAACAAGGCTAAGCACGTACTTAGCCGTCTCTATTATTTAATTAATAAAGACAGTAAAATGTCACTTCGTAACAAAGTGACACTTTACAAAACGTGTGTCAGGCCAATCTTAGCTTACGCAAGTGTAGCCTTCGCACATACGTACCCGTCCCATCTTAAAAAGCTACAAGTTATCCAAAATAGGTTCATGCGTACTGCCACCGGTTGTCCGTGGTACGTACGCAACGAGGACCTACATCGCGACTTAGATTTGCCTACAATAGCGCAGCATTTCAAAGAAGTGTCGGAACGCTACTTTGAAATAACGGCTGCCCACCCCAACCCGGTATTAGCACCCGCGTGTGACTATACACCGGCCGCGAATGCGCCCACCAAACTTAGGAGACCCCGTCACGTGTTATCGGATCCACCGGATCCAATAACCGCGGCAAACGCGAACCTCCCTTCCAATCCCAACCGGAACACAAACTCACAAGACACAACACTACACCGTCGCCGCCGGTTTAGGCGACGAAGACCCCTCTTGCGCCCGGCGCCTAACGCCGAGCGACGAGCCGCCACTATTCCTCCACCTAGTCCACCCAGTAACCAGAACGCAGCACCAAGTCGAGGTACGGTCTCCCGGGAGACAGCCCTTGTTGCTGGCGTTGTAGGGAACAGTCCAATCCATCTAAATAATGATGTCTCGGGCTGAGCACTCTGCTCGGCCCACAAAGCCCGGTGAAGTTGTAAAAACCGCGAGGTTGGCAACGCAATAGTCATTCCAAAAAAAAAAAGATTGTTATGAAAAAAGTACACCATTTTCATTCACGAATGCGCCAAAAGTCGCGTTTTGCATTTATATAAGAATTAAAATAGTTCTGATTTTAAAATTTTAACAATATTTACTAAGTTTTCGGCAAAAATAATTTAAGACATTATTCACGTCATGGGGCAACGTTATTTGACTGCAAATGAAATGCCGAGATGATGATGTTGTGAACTTCATATATTTAAACTGTTTTACGTATCATTTACAATTTACTTTGTTAATAGCCTACCGTTTTCTCTTATACAGCGTCATCAGGGCTTAAACTTAAACTACTAAACAGTAGCGGTTCTAGTTGTAGTAGCGCCCTTGGCGTAATTTTAACGGCGTCACCTACAATCTGTTCAAAACCATACTAAAAGGTAAATAATATATAGCGTACAGGATCTGACGCCCCTTTACATCTTAACGCCTGGGCGGTTGCCGTACTGCGCCATACCCAAACGCCATCCCTGCTACTAAACACAATTTTTGATTTGTATGTTGATATTGTTAATATTTCCTGGTGATGCTGTATAAGCGAAACCGGTAGGCTATTATAGTCCAAGAGCCCGTGGCTGCCAGACCTTCGTCATTTTTTAAAAGCTGAAATTTCTTCCATACGTGCCTTTTGTATAGGTACCAACAGCCCATGTTACCTGGGCAGTGGTTGCTTTGGCAGGTAACTGGTAGCAAAGGTGTATAAAATTCCATCTTAATTTTTTTAATTTATAAAATTTAATTTGTATGTGTTGTCGCCGAATGTGTAGGTGCCGAAAAACTGGGTGCTCAAAGTGGACTACCTCCTACCACCTAGTCAGAATTCACGGTGTTAGTGACGGTGAGCCTTTGCTCGCCTTTTACGAGCTGCCTGGCAAGGAAGGCAGATGGTCTATTCTACAAAGGAGCCCGGACCAACACGGGGGAAATATGAATATTTAGAAGTTTTATCAAGCGCCGACGATGGAAAATATCAAATATATGTTGCGAACTGTTAGATTTTAATCTGAAGTATCCCGGCGTTATGATGTAAACAGATTTACAAAGATCCGATTGAAAAGCACGCAGACTGACAGCGAGTCATATCGTCATACATCATGATATGGATTGATTAACCTTAATAAGTACTCACAATTATATCAATAAAATCATGTCTCAATGTTTGATCAATCACAAATACATTACATCAATAAGGCCACACATACAGATGCTCCTTTCAGTTATACTTTGGTGAGCTCGAAATAATGTGTTTCATTGTTTATCTTTTATGCACCTAAAATATTGTAAGTGAAAGAGTGTGTATTTTTATTTTCTATTTTTAAATTTTGGTGCATTTGTAGGAAAAATTCGAAATTTATATTATGATAGTCACTATATGTATATGTATATATAAATATGTAGGTAAAGTCATCAAATGGGTTCGATATTTCGGTTGCTGACTGTACCTACATATTTATGTATTGCTTGCAATACTTTAAAAGTTCCGTAATAGGAGAGTTTGACATTTCAATTTAAATTTAGGCTTGGCTGAAAAAAAACATATTAATGATGATGATGTACGAAAATTGTAGAACTAAAAAGTGAGGAACAAAAAGCCTTCATAAACACTACTTTTATGTATACCTATTTATTAAAGTTATCAACAATTTCTAATCGTTATCAAAATTTTATCGTCGTAAAGTCGTGATTTTCCTTAAAACTATATCAAAGGTTAGGAGACAACTTTTTTTAAAGTTTTTTTTCTGATATTGGAAGGCAAACAAGAGACCTCGAGCAAAAGTAAGTTTACCGGCTACCTTACCCTCGAAACCGGAACACGTCATGACGTTATGGCGGCAGGAATAGGTAAGGCGGTGGTACCAATCCGGGCGAGTCGCTGCGAAACTCTACCACCTAGTCAGATGTCATGGTGCTAGTGACGGTAAACATATGCTCGCCTTTTACGAGCTGCCTGGCAAGAAAGGCAGATGATCTATTTTACAAAGGAGCCCGGACCAACACAGTCACGGATGCTAACCAATGCTTGGAACTAGTGTTTACCTATGTAATTAATTTTTAATTTTCTTTAGGGGCAACAATATGACATAACTAAACAACGACTTCTAAGCGGAAGATCGAGAAAGGGCATATCTCGTCTCTATTTCCACATTCGGATATTCATAGTCTAAGATCCGAAGTCAGGTCGAAGGTCGGCTGAAAAAATCCTGGACATTTTTTTTATTTTTGGAAAATTTTTTTTAGGCAACCCACTTTTAATATATTTTATGATAAGTATACTAAATTTGCTATAAAACCGGTTTCATCCTATTATCAGCTCGGTGTAGGTCGACCTAACTTCGGATCTTAGACTATCACGATCATTCGGAAATTCGGTCGTGATGTTCAAGGTAATGGATGTTGAACAACGACTAATGTAACTATACATGTCCAACACAAACTCACCAAACCCCTAAATAAAAATAAAATTATAATATATCAATCTTTTTCAAAAATAACCTACATCTAATGTAGCTACGAACAATCTCGATCATATCAAATTTCAAACAAAAAATCCGCATCAAAGTCCGCCTATCCGTTCAAAAGCTATGATACCACAGATAGTTAACACATACACACACATATATACGTAAATTTAGACATCCCTATTTTTCCGTCTGGGTTTAAAAATAAAAATGATATGTAAGAGCTTGTTGTAATTTTTTTGATAAAATTTATTAATAAATTTTTAAGTTGAGTATATCGTCTCTGTAGTCTAGCGGTTCAGTTGTTGGACTTGACTGCTTGAGGTCCTGGGTTCGAATCCCGGGCAGGGCAACAAAAAAACAAACGTTGCTTGGGATTGGAAATGTACCCGGTTGGCGATAGGCTTGCCACCTATCACATTGTCGGACTTAGTGTCTTCGGCTAGCCGTGGATGCCCTGGTTGTGCCTCTGCCTACCTCTTCGGGGACATGGGCGTGAAAATACTATTTGCTATATTTAAAAAAAAGAATTATCAGATCACGGCGTGGTACCTAATGAGATGGTTGCATTCATATTTGCAGTTTCGCTGCTCTTAATTGTTGAAAATCGGCAATTATTCAAACCTGAAAGCGCGGTAAAATTTGTATTGCATTATATCATTTTCGGTCTCTTACAACTTTGCAACAATATTACCGTGATAAATGTTTTAAGCCGTATTGCAAATATGACGATAAGATTGACGAGATACAGGCTTAGGAATTTTGGATAATGCCTCAGTAAAGTATGTAAAAGCATCAATTTGTATTTTCCAAAAACCTTTTTATAATTTTTTTTGTCGATTTTTTATTGGAACCTGCTATGACTATTTATCATACAGCCTCCTCGTGGTGATGGTACGTACGGAGTTTGTTTGAATTTGATGTGTCCGAAAATTGGTTTCGATTTAAATTGTTGCTGACTTGTTGCCTATTACGGGTCATATTCATAGCTACATAATATTTCGCATGTTTGTGATAGTAGAAGATCCGAACCTACTTCGACCGAGTAGTAGATATATGGAGATAGATAGAATTAAATATATTTTTGTTAAATTTATTATATTAGTAGTCATGTTAAAAATTGGTTGCCGAAAAAAATCCGAGCCAGAAAATTTGTAATCATTTTTATTTATTTTTTATTTTTCTGATTTTTTTTTTGCATAGACCTTATATCGAAAAAAATTGTTATATTATACAATTAAGTGAAAGTAACTGGCATCAAAATAACTGTTTATACCTGGGAGCCCCCGTAAATACTTATACATAAACTTCGACTCATTTTAAACTCCAGGTTTTAAATTTCAGGTCAGGATATAATTATAATATTATCCTTATATTGCACAATTAATAAGCATTGTTTTTAAACAAAAAAATGATTTTTCTTTCTTTCTTTAGGTTTTGGCATTCGCGTTAGTCAAGTAGAAATTTGTATCAAATTTAAAAAAAATTTGAGAAAATTTTCATATCCCCAAAGTTAGTCATAAGTCGTCAATATTCAATAAGTCATGTCAGGGTCTTGGGTAAAACAGTGGCCTCATTACTCAAGCTCATATAGTGAGATTTAGCGACAACGAGGAATTACACGATACGCTAATTTCTTCTTGATTATTTCATTTGTACACTCTCAATGAACAAAATGCCACCAAAATCGACTGATTTCATTTACTATAAACAAGAAATACAATAGTTATGAAAAACTTCGACCATCTTTTCTCTCCATGGCTCCAAAACTTCAAACAAGTTCTGTCTGGATTTTTAGGCAAATCATTTTTTTATGTTTTCTAACATGCCAAGTTTATTACAACATAGGTTTCACTTTTTTAACCTTTTTAACAGATAAGGTGTGTGACTTAGAATCGGATCTTGGACCATGGCAGATTTTATACTAAGTACCCACTTATTTGAGTAAACGACAGTTGTTTAAGAGTCATGTTTGTCAGTATTGCAATTTAGTTTATTATAAGATGGGTTTCACTTTTTTAACCTTTTTAACAGATAAGGTATGTGACTTAGAATCGGATCTTGGACCATGGCAGATTATACACTAAATACCCACTTATTTGAGTAAACGACAGTTGTTTAAGAGTCGTGTTTGTCAGTATTGCAATTTAAAATATTTTATCATTCAATTTATTACACTTCCAAGTAAATAATACACTTGATGATTTGGACTCACGTAAGCGATAGCGATAAATTATCTTGCCTTATTACCTTAATGATAATATGTCTCAAGATTACTGGGGAATTCATTTGAAACTATATTTCAAGGTCTACTGATCATTTTTTATAATTTAAACAATCTAATTTCTTTATGTTAATGCCTAAATATGACACAGGTTTTGGTTTTAGTGCGATTTATTATTTTTAGGCTCTATAGGTAAAACAAAGCATCTCGTGTGAGTTTCTACCGGCTATCCAATTACCAAATTTCCGTATTTGGACCAGGCTCCTTTTATAATAGACCATCTGCCTTCCTACCAGGCACTTCGTAAAAGGCGAGCATAGGTTTACCGTCACGAACAACATGACATCTAATAAGGTGGTAGAGTTTCGCAGCGACTCGCCCGGATTGGTACCACCGCCATACATATTCCTGCCGCCATAACGTTATTGCTTGCTATTGACGTGTTCGTCACTTCCTCACACCATCTGCCTTCCTACCAGGCAGCTCGTAAAAGGAGAGCATAGGCGGAAAGAGAACTAACACCGTGACATCTGACTAGGTGGTAAAGTTTTGCAACAACTCGCCTGAATTGGTACCACCGCCTTACGTTGACGTGTTCGTCACTTCGGGTTCGGAGGGTAGCCGGCAAACTTTTACTCGAGGCCTAACATCCCGGCCTCGGGTTGGCAACACACCATTACCACCTCTGATGTCTCTAGGCAACGTGAATTTCTTACCAATAGGAAATTCGTCCGCTTGTTTGCCTTCCTATATCAATAAAAAAATAAAAACCTAACACAATAATCATAAAATATTTTTCAAAAAGACCGCGACAAGTCCTAAATCGTGGTTATAAAATATCTAGATCATGTAAGCTTTCTAATAGAAAAGCTGTATCAGAAGCGGTACTTTCGTTTGGTAGTTATCATGCCTCAGACAGACACATACACCACAGACGTATCAAACTTATATCAGTTGGGGACTAAATGCAAAGTACTAAAATATGGTTGTTGACGTTATGTATACCATAAAATAAGTTATTTTAGTAGGTAGGTTCATAAAAAGGCACAAATCGTATTAGCTATGCCATTTGTAATTTAAAAAAGGCTCTTGCCATTTTTTATTTAAAAGATTTGTATTTAAGAATATTGGTATGATAACCTTAGCCGTGAATAGCAATAAAGCAATTAAAACAATTAAAAATTACCAAAAAATAATGTAACACTGGGCACACAATCTAAGTTAGGCGGGACTACTAATACTTTGTAACTAGTAAGATACTAGGTACAGTATAGTGTTATTTTTTTTACCCATGTTGGTCCAGGGTCCTTTGCAGAATATACCATTTGACCTCCAGACAGACAGCTAGTTAAAGGCTAGCACAGGCTACCGCGCTAACACCGTAACATCTGATTATAGAATAAGTACGCCAAATATGGACTGGTTCCGTAATATGGACTACCTCCATTTCTCAAAAACCGTACGTCGTATTAAACCACCAGTCGCCTCACGCTAAAGTCCACCAATAACGCGACTCGCTAGTCATTTGCCGTTTGGCTAAAAGTGAGCATATATTCACAGCAGCCATTTTTCATTTCTAACTATGCGCGATGTAATTTTTTGGCCAACTTCATTAGCTCATAATTTTAGCAAGTATTACTGTTTGGAAAAATAGAGTAAACAAGGAGAAAAGTGAGTTATTTTACAGTAATTTATATTAAATCACAATATCCAATGGTTTTTATAATTCTTTTAACATCAATATAAACCTAGAAATGTATGTGTATTATAATATGGACGACCGGCAAGTTTTGAATATGGACTAGTAGTCCATATTACAAACGGTCACTTATATTTTAGTATGATTGTTTTATGATTATTAAAATTTATTTAAAACCAAAAGAAAGGCCACACAGACGTGGGATTAAGATGCTATGGCAAATGTATTTGAAGTTATACGAGACAATCAGATGGGTATTTTGCAACTATACAAAACATTTGGAGTAACCAAAACTATGCTTATACGCTTTGAAAAAATGGAGGACCAATGAAACAAAAAAAATGAAAACAAAAAAAACACTAAGCGATGTTACGAACCATAAACTTACAAGAAAATCGACTTTGCTAAGTGAATTGGAAGCTAAATTTTAAGATTAGGTATATTCTAAAAATTGTATGAGTGCAGGTGGCATATTTGTCCTGGCGATGATGATGATATTCCCGAGAAAACGGGTCAATCTGCTACTAATGATCATAATAAAATCTTAACAATTGACTGAATTGATTGTAGACAACACTTTCATTTTGTTTCATAACTTTTAACCTACGAGTATTTTACTATGGTCCATATTTAAGACCATGTAGTCCATATTTTGTACACTTTTTACTAATGCCCAAAAATGACATATTTTAGAAAATATAAAAAAATTCTAAGATATTCATGGTTAATAAGAGTTCTAACAATAGTTATTAATACCGAATAGTTATTGAACTGTTTAAGATATTAGCGGCTCATTAATCTTTAGAATTCTGAGTTTTATTTCACAAAATCCTTATGGTGGTCCATAAATAGCGCTCTTACTCTACTGTATTGTGGCATCGCTTATTTTTGAGAGGTTTGTGACATCATTGTATAAAAAAATTAATGATAGGTAAATCTTCACCCGACTTTTGTTATTACGATTTAAACAGTTTAAAGGTTTTTCCATTGAGGTAATACTGCTTTTTTTAAACATAAGCTACTACTTACTCTTTAGTCGGCGGTTGGAGAGATGTCGCCTCATTTTGCCCTGCAACTTGAACGGAACTGTCATTTGCATTTTCTACCACTATCACTGAGTCTGGAGCTGTCATTTTAGTCCCGGAATTATACCTTTAACACAAATTTATTCAGTTTTTCCTTTCTATATTTAAAATCAATATTTATTTATCAACTAATTAAAAAAGACCATTTTTATTTGAACTATGTAATTCAAATTCATTAATTTGCAAATATCAACTAAAATCGTTGCGAAGAATATTTGTAACCAAAACGGTTTAACGGTTTCAGCCTATCTCAGACAAAAATACTAATTTAAAAAATAATAATAAAAAAAACTCTTTTAATACACAGGATCGAGCCACATGAATTAAGGTGTATTTTAAAATTTAAATTATATTTTATGAATCATTATATGTTTTGTAGATTATTTCTAGCTAATGTAAGATGGCTGCAATTATTCTTATTTTGATTGATAATTTATACGTAAAAAAAAGGAAAAACTGATAAAACAATATTTTTTGCACAATATACCTAGTTTTAATTTATTTTACACAGATTCCAAAACGCAGACGTGGACGAACCCACAGACTGTGGAAACAAGTGGACGATATCTTGAGATATCAAATCAATAATCAATTTTATCACTAATTGCCTCATAATTTGCGTTTTATAGATATCGGGTATAATCTGAAATATTAGATTAGGTATAGTTTGATAATTGTTAAAAGTCTAAACTATCGCTATTACCTATTTTAAATATTTTTGTATTACTTATTAGAAGCTTATTAAACTTCTACTATTTACTGTCCATAAAAAAGTATTTTTTATGATATTGCAAGGGAAACAACCAGACAGTTTTCCTGGTGGTAAGAAAATTCACATCGCCTAGAGACACCAAAGTTGGAAATGGTGCGTTACTAAAATAAGGCCGGTATGCCAGGCCTCGAGCAAAAGTAAAAGATGTATCTTCTCAGAGTGTGGCCGCGATTCTGATCCGGGGGTAGTTTATAAAAATGTCGTCGCATAAGTAAATGGACATGGACTAAATTACTTTCAACTTAATAACTTATTATTGTTACTGGGATTTAATGCATTTTGTAGGTACAGCTTCAAAGGGTTTTCAATCCAAATCGGAAATTACTTATATTAAACACTTTTTAAATAATACTTGTACTTTTCCACAATACATTACCATTACCAAGTGCTGACGACCAAGGCTGTAAATTCATCTTAATCCTTTACTCATGTTTTAATTTTAAAAAAGAACTTTATTAATTTCATTTTTGCTTTGAAAGTGTTTTTTTTTTGCATATGGATCCTGACACAATGATTTTGCCGGCTGACTTTATGGCGCCTAAAAGGACAAGGTAGTAACACCAACCAGGGTCCATTAAAAAGATCCAGCAATCTAAATCGTTAGGTTTTTTACTACAAGACGATAGAGTTTTTAATATTTGGGTCAAAAATATTAGTAAAGCTACCTTTACAACTCCAACAATGATACTTGCTCAAATAACGCCATCTATGATTGTTTCACAGAACAAATATTTTGTAGAGCTACATCAAACATTGGCAAAAAGATGTTCCTAATAAAGTGAAAAAGTGCCGTAAACACTTAAACAGATGGCATTAGAATAAAACTCACAAACAAATGACTTGCAAAACCAACTACTGACTCAAAACTAGTGAAACACATTTTTAAATAAATAAATAAATAAATATCCCACTGGACTAGTTAAAAATAGAATCTAACACCAAAGAAAGGAAATTACATGCTTGTGTTATGTGTCATCGATTCTAATATATACATAAATAGATACCAGAATAAATTTGATAAACTCCCAGACCCGGAAGTGCAGACTTCTAAATGCTCATCACCCAAATGCCTGCCCCCGTCGGTAAATAATTAGTCCTGTGAAGAATAGACTTTCTTACTGTCAGGCACCTAATAAGAGACAAGTAATACTGAAATGGGTGATTACCAAGAAGACCACTGGTAATAGAATGCGTGCTGCAATTCTTCCAAATAACCTATTTACCACCGCCTTACCCATTACTGCCGCCATAAAGACAGTGTGATGTTCCAGTCCAGAGGGTAGGGTAGATGTGAACTATTGGCTTTAACGTCGCATATCTACAATACCTATGGTGAGCCAAGGTCGTCTCTTACCATCAACGAGACCTGTGTCCTTTCTTGTCTTATCACACAAGAAAGTCATTCTTTTTGATGACATACGTATATGTATACATACTCTTTTTATTAGTACTCATAGATATATAAACGATTTTTTATATCTGTTTGAAAGCATTTTATTCATCTAATCCTACGTACTTATGTTTACCTATTCAATGCACAGACACTGTGTATCCTAAATTTGGTATAAAAATATTAGATGTGCTCTATATTGCAATTTGGTATCGTACCTGCCTATCTCTTACAGATAAAGGTAAACAGACGTCTTACGATAATTATCATCTGTGATGAGGTAATAGCCAACAATTTCTAAAGAAATTTACAAAATTTTTATTAGCAAGTGGGATTATCATGGGAAATTTCTATAATACCATTATGATTTTTATCTTATATATACATATGTCGTTACTTGCATACATATTACTTAATTTATTAGTGATTTTATGTCGCCAGTATTGAAAATATTGAATTTGTTTCAATTTGTTTAATTTTCTTTCATTATATTTTTACATAGATTTATTCAAATGTTATTTTAATGTGAAAATATGGATTTTATAACATATGAAATAAATGATGATTATTATTACTACGCTAATTGCTTTGCAGGTCAGCGAGAGAGTAGCGGTTTCCAAGAGTCACAATCCTTGCAGGCAGGTAGCCTTACTCTACCTTCGGATAATGCCAGAGAGATTTATGCCTGGTTCCTATATAGTCAGGAATAGTAATTACGCATTATCCTGTATATTCAAGAAAAGTAATTACTCATGGTAGAGTTTTGAATTTGAGTTATGGTAGGATTGCTAACAGTTGCTCGTTTTGACAGTTGATTCTGAACATTTTATCCAAAATATATTTGATGTAACGCGGCAGTATAACTGGATTGCGCAGATTCACGGTCCGGCATGCAAACAATTAATAAAGGGTATAATAGTGTTAAAACATGTGAATGAAAATGTATATGTTGGTAGTAATTTCATCAGGGATGAAAGTTAGAGACTATTAAAACAAACAACATTTTTTATAGAATCTTATGTTTTAATATTTAACTAAGCTTATTTTTTACTATAATCACACTGGCAAAAGTTCTATATCTATAATACCTTAACACTATAACAATTTTTTATGGCGTAGTTCAAATTTTGGTAGCCTGGATGTTTACTATTTTAAAACTGGGAATAAACAAATAATGATTTGTATTTAAGCGGTAAACGGAGAAAGCTCTAGGTTTAATGTAGCCTCAAACATAGTCACAAATGACCTGGGGGGTGATTGTGTATCTCAGTTGCCAACTCAAACTGCAAAAGTGTACATCAAATGACGTCATTTGTCTCTACTGTATGTTTGTTGGTCACTGGAGATAGCAAATATAAAACACGTCATTTGACAGCTATTTGATGTACACTCTTCCACTTTAAGTTGGCAACTGAGATACATAATAAGCACCCAGGTCACAGTTAAACTGTAATCAAAAACTTGAGCCATTTTATAAGAAATCATATAATACGGTTAGGAATAAAATACGACGTTCGCGCTAATTTTTTAACGTGCTGCAATAATATGAAATGTTTCACTCTTCAAATGCATTTGTTTTACATAAGTTATAAAGCTGCTGGTATATTAGACCAGCTGTCAGACATTTCAGCTCATGTTTCTTTGAAGTTTGGAAGTCTCCTTCAAAAGGATCTTCTTTTATCTTTTTTTTGTTCATATTTCTAGTACAAAAACATATTTCTAACTAGCTGTTTTCCCGCGACTTTGTCAGCATAGAATTCTAAAAACTTTCATTCCCTATTAAGGATAGCCGGGGCGCATCGCATTGCAAAGCATACTGATGCGGGCCGGGCCGCATCGCATCGGCGCGGATTTTTGTTACTCAGTTCCAAAGTAGAGCAACGAAATAGAGAGGCCACTTGACGTTAAAATCGACAAGTATGGAAAGTTGCGCCATCTAGTAGTTGTCATACGATCTTAAAGTATGGAAAATGGCGCCTCTAGTAGTTGTCGTACGAAACTTTAGTGTTAAAATACCATAGATTTTTTTTCTTAACAGTAATATCTCTTGTTAAAGAGTATTTATATTCTTTGAGTAATATCATGATCTTTGGTCACTGTGGGCCGCATCGGCGTATGTGTGCGGGGTGCCTCGCGGAAATCCTCGAAATAATCCGGGCCGGACCAGTTACATACAAAATGTATGCAAGCGATCTAGGCAGATTATTGCGCTGCGATGCGGTCCGTCCCGGCCCGTCCAACTGGGCGCTATCCATTTTGGTCCTTTGTAAGGCGGGAAAGTGATTTGAAGTGATGTATAGACATTAACATGCTCATTTTATAGAAACCATTTGTTTTATTGTTTTTACTTTAATTTTATAGCTATTTTTATAATAATCACACATAAAACTATGAACTTCGACCACTGAGTGAACACTATTTAAACATAGAAAAAAGTACTAATTACATTATTGAGCATAAACTACGAAACTAAAAACATAAAATCATGACGACGGGGGTTCCGTGCTTTCAATCTTGACCGTCGCTTGTTCGTCTTCTCTCTGGAATAGGTAGCTGGTTCCTGGCGTGGTACTACTTTGTGCGAGTGTGCCTTTGTACGTACTTTGTCCGTACCCCTGTCCGTAGGTTTGTCCGTTCCCCTGCCCGTAGATTTGTCCGTAGGCAGGCTGATTCTGTCCGTAGCGACTGTCGTCAGTTGCCCGTCGTTTACTTAGTTGTGCAACGCCACTGAAATTTTAATATTAAACGCCTACTGAAAATCAAATTTACTTATATGCGTAACGTAACCTGACGTTTTTGGTTTAGGTAGGTAAGGTAGCCGGTAAACTTACTCAAGTACGAGTTAGAATGCACGTTATCAACTCAACCCACCGTTATCAACTTCGGTATCTAGAAAAGGAGTAGTAATGTCGTTTGCCTTTAAATTAAAAAAAGTATCTTCACGCCTATATCCCCGAAGTGCTATTCAGTGGCACTACCAGGGCACCACGACTGTTAGCCGAAGACACTAAGTCCCACGATGATAGGTGGCAAGCCTATCCGCCTACCGGGCACATGTCTGATCCTCGGCAACGTTTATTTTATTAGAAATTTGAAGATATATGTACATTTTTCTCACTTTTTAGTTGCCCGACCGGGGATTGAACCCGGGACCTCAAGAACTCAAGTCAGACGCTATAATGTTCAAAAAAACCATTACCATTAAATTAAAAATTACCATTATTATTAAATTACTCAAAAGAAGACGAGGTTAACAACTTATCTTTATGTTTTTTTATCTTTGTTACACATTTACTCGGGCAAAAAGAAACGGATTTGGTTCTGGTTTTTCGAAATCTGATGTGTAATTTCTGAATTATCTTTAACTAGCTGTTGCCCGCGGCGTTACCCGTGTGGTTAATAGTCCCACAGGAACATTTTTTCGGCATAACTATCCTATGTGTTAATCAAAGATACCCTCTATGTGTGTACCAAATTTAATGAAAATCGGTTCAGCAGTTTTTGCGTGGAGGAGTAACAAACACAAACTTTCGCATTTACAATATTTTTTTGTATACAAAGGCTACTTTTAATCGAATTGGAGGAAGTTTTTTGCACTATATTATTATTTAGGTATTTACCTTTGGTCTCTGTATGGTCTTCGTTCACCTACGTTTCTCCAACCACTTGACTGTCCATACCCGACATCTTGGTACGCTCCTCCACCAGTTCCATACCCCGCATAGCTTCCTCCATAGCTGGCACCATAGCCACCACCATATCCACTTCCTGATACACCATATACGGGGTCTCTGGGACTGTAGCTAATACTCTGCCATCCCGATGATACAGGCCTGAAATTTGTTTGTTTTGATATTAATAAATAAATATAAATGAATAAAAATATTTTTAATAAACTAAAGATTTTACAAATTCTATTATTTAGTTTTAGAAAAACCTCGTACTTTCTCTAAACACTGAAATTTTCTCAGGGCATATTACCAACATTGCTATTATTCAAGATTTTTTATCTGTGTTGAAAGCATTCATGGGCTTAGCGAGTTACGGGCAAAATACTGTCCTCCCCTAGAAGAGCATTCACAAAGCACTGCCAGTCTCCGAATGACCGAAAGTCGTTAAAACGAGCTATGTATGTTAAGAAATTCGTCCAAAAAAGCGGCAACGAAAAAAGTTCAAAAAAGTTTCAAAAAAAAAATTAAGAAATGTGCATGATATTTGTGAAGCAAATCTATTTTTGACTATTATTTTTGTAATACTGTCAGTCAGTAACTAACAAACAAATACTGTACGTTAAAATATAACGGACATTTATCTGTAGTTTCAAAGGGTTTTTGGCGCCATCTTGAATGAAGAGGGTTGTAATTTTTCCATAATTATTGAATTTCGTGTTTATTATTGAGTGAAATTAGTCAATTTTTGTGGCATTTTGTACAATTTTGTTCGGTACGCACTTCGAAGCATGTGCTGAGAATATGGGAAACTGCCTTTCAGAAGTTATAAATAAATAAGTAAGTATCCCTTGACAAGTTACATGAATTGAATCTATCCCCAAAGTAACTAAATTATATGCTTGTGTTATGGGTGTTCGTCAACGATTCTAATACATAGAAATACTTAAATAGATACAAGAATAAATTGAATAAGCACCCAGACCCGGAAATACGGACATCTAAATGATCATCACACAAATGCCTGCCCCCGTCGGGAATCGAACCCGAGCCTGACGGTCGGTCGATGTAGTTAGGCGTGTACGCTAGCCGCTCGACCAACGAGGCGGTCAAAGTTGGAATCATTTTAAAGTAGCTGACCTGACCGACGTTAGTAGTTGACTCGGCAGACGTTGTCTTGTAATATAATTTTTTTTTCATATGAACCTTCTGACAATAATTAACACTCTGTGTTGATCCGAGTCCTCCGTCCTTGCACAATTGGCCTAATATCCTGGCAACAGGACAGTGTCGCACCTATAACATGTATGAGCGAAAATGTGGGGGTAAGTAAGCTATGACCTAAGTTTTTTTTAGAAGCAATTGCAAACTGCCGCCTTGGCCTGCCATTTAGTTAATTTACGTGCTCCTAACTCCTAGGCTTCCATTGAGTGAATTCTTACCTGGCATAGTCACGCTGTCCCCAGGACGTAGAATCTGGCCGACCCGATGCGAAGTAGTAGCCTCTACCACCAGCGTCCCAACCTGCTTGCCCCCGGTATGTTTCGTCCCACGGTCTGAAACTGATTGCATTTATTCATTTATTCATTTATTTATTTCTTTCTTGCTTGGACACATGTTTTTTGGGGTCTTAATATTAAAATAAAGTACAAATGTTCCGCCATTTACATGGCATGCAAGTATTTTTGTACAAGAATCTTTGATTCACTTATCCTATACAAAGATTTACAATATTCATTATTATTAACTATTATACAATTAATATTATTTATTATTCTTATTACAATTTATATATTAATAAATAACACTGCAACAACCAGGAATTTATATTTAAATATCAATTAATTTTACATTTTACCTATACTTAATTCATTTATTCATTATTAAATTAATTTATTATTACAAATACACACAACACAAATATGCCATTTATTAAATACAACATTATTAATTCATTAACAGTAAGAAAGAAAGAAAGAAAGAAAATTTTTAATTCGCCAGAATATGAGTTACAGAAGATATTACTTATTTTATAATGTGCTAACATATTCTACCATACAATGGTGTGCAAATATGATTTATAACCAACATTTTCACATTTATATTTAAATTTATTATAATTATTTCTACATTTGCATTGCAAAAACTTTTATTCAACACAATTGCACGTAATGTGTTGAATTTTGTGTAATTCTGAGTTAGTGTGTCTGTATGTGTATCTGTCGCTTTTTTTTATGATATTGGAATGCAAACAAGCAGACGGATTTCCTGATGGTGAGAAATTTCCGCCGCCTAGAAACACCAAAGGTGGTAATGATGTGTTGCCAACCTGAGGCCGGGATGTTAGGCATCGAGCAAAAGTAAGTTTACCGGCTACCTTACCCTCCGAACCGGAACACGTCATGACGTTATGGCGGTAGGAATAGGTAAGGCGGTGGTACCAATCCGGCTGAGTCGCTGCGAAACTTTACCACCTAGTCAGATGTCACGGTGTCGGTGACGGTAAGCCTTTGCTCGCCTTTTACGTAGGTACTGCCTGGCAGGAAGGCAGATGGTCTATTCTGCAAAGGAACTCGGACCAACACGGGGAAACATAACTTATAGCTCGAAAACCTATAAACCGATTTCAATGCAATTTTTTTGGTTTAAAAGCTTACGTAATTGAAATACCTAGTTTGAAGCTATATTAATAATCGCTTTTTGTCAGGTTTTATTGAAAATTATTTATTTATTGATTATTTTTTGAATAATGACACTTCTGACGTTGACGATAATAAAAAAGTATCTTCACGCCCATATCTCCGAAGAGGTAGGCATAGGCACAACCAGGGCACCCACGACTAGCCGAAGATACTAGGTCATATCTCTACATATCTAATCCTGAGCACATATCTAATCCCGAGCAACGTTTTTTTATTAGAAAATTGGAAAAACCCTTTTCTTTGTTGCCCGACCCGGGATTCGAACTCGGAGCCCCAGGAAGCTGAGTCCAACAATTGAACGGCTAGACGACAGAGGAGATACGGCGAAAAAATATGCTAGTAATACAATGTTTAGTGTGGCCTTACTGTTAAGTTAACAGCATCGTTCGGTCACGCCAACAATCTTGTTGCAAATTGTATAATTGGATGTAATGATGGTGTATGAACTCTAATAATGCTTTATCATTGAATTTAGCGTGTCTTCATTATAGCCCTATGTTGGTCCGGGCTCCTTTGCAGAATAGACCATCTGCCTTCCTGCCAGGAAGCTCGTAAAAGGCGATCATAGGCTTATCATCACTAACACCTTGACATCTGACTAGGTGGTAGAGTTTCTCTGCGACTCGCCCGGATTGGTACCACCGCCTTACGTATTCCTGCCGCCATAACGTCATGACGTGTTCCGGTTCTGAGGGTAAGGTAGCCGGTACACTTACTTTTGCTCGAGGCCTAACATCCTGACCTCAGGTTGGCAACGCACCATTAGCACCTTTGGTGTCTCTAGGCGGCGTGAATTTCTTACCATCAGGAAATCCGTCTGCTTGTTTGCCTACCTATAAAATTAAAAAAAAAGCAATTGCTTCAAACACAACATTTGGTATGGTGAAGGAATTGTAAACATTACCAATCTATTTTTATCCCTTAATCGAATATTTCACGTTCTTACCTATGAATATTTCAATTCAAATAAATTGTAACAATATTTAAAAATAAACTGCCTGACCTTTGAGTATCCTAATTTTCTTTATTTATTTCTTTAACTTTTGGCCTTCGCGTTAGCATTTTGCCATTAGTTAAGTAGAAATTTGCATCAAATTTACCAAAATTAGGATTCAATTATATATAGTCATGAGTCATAAGTCATCAATAAGTCATATCAAGGACTTGGTAAAGTGGTGGTGTTGTTACTCAAGCTCATATAGCGAGATTTTGAGGCAACGAGGAAATACACGATACGCTTATTTCTTCATGATTATTTCATTTGTGAACTTTCACTGAACAAAATTGTACAAAATGCCACCAAAATTGACTGATTTCAATCAATATAAACACGAAATTGAATAATAATGAAAAAACTTCGATTATCTTTTCCATCGATGGCGCCAAAACTGCGTATCCTAACTTTAAATTTAAATTGTTTGAAATAACATTTATTTCCACGATGAGATAATAGACAAGAATTAAAAAAAAAATGTTCTGGGTTTTTCTTAAATTTATTTTGTAGAATATTTTTAAATTTATGACAGACTAAAGTTCATCTTTAATCTAAACGGTTGTGAGCATGAGCATTGGTTTGCATCCGTCTGGATCGTAGATTTAATCAAAATTTTACAATAATTAAAAGACGGAAACAGTTTTCTCCAAGGTTACCTTTGTTGGAAAGCCTACTCACAACTTTTATTATAATAATTATGTTTTACATACACAAGACTGCAAATAAAATATATTACACTAAATACACGTAAGTAGGTACATGTAAACAATTGTATCATACAAAGAAAATAGAAATCATTTTTTGCAATCATTCTGCAAAACTTATATGTTGTTAATATTGTAGCGAAATGAGGCTAAATGTAAATATGATTAATTTGTAACTAACTATATTTGCATTCGGCTTGTGTGTGTGTGTTGATGTACATAATTGAAATTTAAACGTTGTCATGGCGAGGTGGACACACCCGCATAAGCCTTTGCAGGGTTTTTGGGTGTATGTTGAGTTTTTTTTTCTTATATGTGAATAAAAATGAAAAAGTAACAAGCGTTTGAAACATACGCACACTATGGTATGCATGTGTGTCAAACACATATATGTGTGCAATGAAAAGAAAAGCAATTAGGTGTGAAATAATTTTTATAATTGTATTTGTGATGTATTATTATTTGAAATATTTCCTCTCTGCACTTATTCACTTTGCCGAATTTTATATTTCTCTGGTTGTGTGATTTCGTACAAAAGGATACAAAATTTCTCTTTACGTTTTAGTTCAGTGTTATCTACCATTGGAAAGTGTTAAAGTTCATTGAAATAATCACCTCGTCACATGTCATTGTACAAGCTTGATCCAGGTCACTACCATTGTAACCAACGATTTGATATGCCTAATACATTTTGCTAATTTAGGCGTAAAATTTCGACCGAAATAACTACCGTTATTCTCCGGATGAACCTTTTATAACTGCATATATTTTGAGCCCATTGCTTTAGATTTTCTGTGATAGAGTTTGGCAACTGCTTGCCAGAGTTTGCAGCTTGTCGAGTTTAATATACATACTCGCTGGCGTCTTTGTAAATTATTTGTATGAAACTTTGAACAGCGCCTTTATTGGTAAATAAGATCACTAAGTTTTAGACCAAAATCGCTATACGTTTAAAAACGTCAGAGCCCTTTCCATGAGTTTATGGCTTGTCAAGTTTACTATACCCGATACCGACTCTGTAAATTACTTGTATAAAAACTATGAAAGCGCCTCTATTGGTAATTAAAATCACTAAATTTTTAGACCAAAATCGGTATAGATTTAAAAACGACAGAGCCCTTACCATGGGTTTATGGCTTGTCAAATTTACTATACCCGATACCGTCTCTGTAAATTACTTGTATGAAAACTTTGAAAGCGACTCTATTTGCAACTAAGATCACAAAATTTTTAGACCAAAATCGGTATAGATTTAAAAACGACAGAGCCCTTACCATGGGTTTATGGCTTGTCAAATTTACTATACCCGATACCGTCTCTGTAAATTACTTGTATGAAAATTTTGAAAGCGCCTCTATTTGCAATTAAGATCACAAAGTTTTTAGACCAAAATCGGTATAGATTTCAAAACGTCAGAGCCCTAACCATGAGTTTATGACTTGTCAAGTTTACTATACCTGATACCGTCTCTTTAAATTATTTGTATGAAAACTTTGAAAGTGCTTCTATTGGTAACTAAGATCACTAAACTTTTAGGCCAAAATCGGTATAGATTTCAAAACGTCAGAGCCCTAACCATGAGTTTATGACTTGTCAAGTTTACTATACTATACCCGATACCGTCTCTGTAAATTACTTGTATGAAAACTTTGAAAGTGCTTCTATTGGTAACTAAGATCACTAAATTTTTAGGCCAAAATCGGTATAGATTTCAAAACGTCAGAGCCCTAACCATGAGTTTATGGCTTGTCAAATTTACTATACTCGCTGCCGTCTCTGTAAATTTTTTGTAATATAAAAACTTTGAACAGCGCCGCTATCGGTAACTAACGGCCAATATTAATAATCAATCCTAATCCAAAACTCGCTGTCCAAGATTGATATTTTGATCCATTTTTATGTTATCGCTTGCCAATAACATATCTGTGGACAGGATGAATATGGCAATTAGGTATAGGATAGGCCGGCGGATAAGCAGCTATCTAGATTGCTTGAAATCCATCTTTAGAGAAATATTATTAACATTGGCCGTAAGAGAAACACATTTTTAGACCAAAAGTGTCATAGATTTCGACACGTAACTTACCGAACATAATCTATACCAACTCATGGTAAAGGCTCAGTTACTGAACGTAATTTATGCCCCCTCATGGTAAAGCTCTGAACTCTTCTGATTGTATCATTATTTCTTGTCATGATGTTATTGCAATTTGTAGCGTAGGGAAGGCTATAATTTACACACGAGCAACATTTACAGAGTGTCGTTGAATATGAGTTTGTACTCATTTAAAAATGTCTTTATACTAATGAAAGAGATTTTTTGTTATTAAATTATTTCTTCTTTCTTGTCCAACTGGATCCAGAAGATTAATCAAAGAGAGGTTTTACCCCAATTAGATGCTAAAGTGCTAACTTTGAAATATCTAAAAGTTTATTATTATTTAAGCAATTTATAAGTGATAACTTGATAAAACTGTCTAGTAGTGATACGAGAACTGAATGATAACAATTAAAATTAACGTTTCAAATATGACAAATCCTAAATTCTTAATTTTTGCATATTTTTAAATAGAACGTTTTGTTAAAGTCAACAGTATAACTTGATATGTGAGATTTTATGATGTTATTCCAAAACCAAGTCATAGCCATTTTATTAAAGCCCGATGTCTCTGTGCGTAATTTTCCAACTCAAAGAAAAAACTGAGTCTACTTTTAAATCTTTGGTTTCGCACATACCAGAAATCTAACAAACGTGTAATAAAATTGGCTTTTTTCGTTTAAATTAATGCGTCTAGTCGCTAAGAAAACATACTTTTTTAGGTTATTTACTTATTTCATAACTAGCTAACTTCATTCCACACGTTCTGTTTGTATGGGAAAATTTCAAATGTTGTTTTTTATTGTTTTCTCGCAATTTTTCTTTTTTCTAATTTTTAAACCTTCCCTGGACTTACACAAATAATTCAAAACCAAAATAAGGCAAACCCGTTCAGCTGTTCTCGACTTTTAGCGAGACTTTATATATAAGATTAGATATTAGATATATACTACCTAACCCAGCAAACTTCGTATCGCTTGACATTAATGCTTCGACAGTAGCGCAGTCTGTCGTATCCGATGTGAAACATTCCAAAATCAACAGCGACTTATTATTAAAACATTAATTAAAAAAACATTTTCAAGGAGACCAAATTGTGAACCTAAACCATTCTCGAATTCCCTTGAACACGCACGAAAACTTTCATCAACATCGGTCCAGCCGTCTAGAAGGAGTTCAGTGACATACACACTCACAGAAGAATTATATATATAAAGATTTTGTGCACAAAATTATCATTTAAAATAATCTAATGGCTTATATATTTAAATGACTTCTACCAGATACCTACAAAATCCAAAATAACCTAAACGTGTAAATAGTCTTATTACTCAAATCTGTATTAAAAGTATGCTCCTAAAAACTTTTAGCTTTTACAACTCCATAACGGTCTGGCTGTTCATGAATCCTAGGCTATTGATTTTTATGCTTTCCTTTGCTTTCTGGTTCCCTTAAAAATCACTATTAAATGACAAATCTGCATATTTATATACTTTTGTTCATCTATATTTTTAGCACTTACCTATCATGTAATCCTCTTCCATCACCAGGTCCGTAACCACCATATTCATCATATGAAGATCTTCTATCATACCTGTCATCATAATATGGTCTTCGGTATCCATAAGAATAGTCATCATATCTTCCCCTAAAGTCATCAAAGCGTTCTGGATATCTATCATACAGTGGCCTTCTAGGATAATCATCATAATATGGTCTTTCACTTCTATCTCTATATGGATCTCTTAAGAATCTATCATAATAATCTGGTCTATATCTGTCTCGATCATCATATCTATTTCTGTGTCTATTTCTAGACCTATCTCTATCTCTGTCATTGTGTCTCTTTTTATCATCTCCCTGATCATCTGTGCCATTTTTGTATTTTCTGTCATCATAATTATCGTCATCTTGATTTCTGTTTCTATCATTTCTATTGCCGTATGTTGGTCGGTTAGATCGGTGGTCATCATTTCTATCTCTGTCATAGTCGTCATCATCATCATCGTCACATCTACCGCATCTTGATGGTCTATCATCTAATCTGTCATATCTGCCATAATCTCGATCTCTGTCATAATAGCTCCTAGCTTCGCGTTTTAAGCCATCATCGTCCGGGGTAAGGACAGCAGATAAAATTGACCTTCCGATATCCCCCGCATCTGTTAGAACTATAAAGGACGCTGTTAGAATGGGAATCTGAAACAAAAATGATTATCGTTTAGAAAAATTTAATCAAAAATTTGTTTTAGATTTGTATATATTTTCTCTCTTTTATTTATGTTTTTTTTGTATATTTTTTATGATATTGGAAGCCAAACAAGCAGACGGATTTCCTGATGTTATGTTATGTATTTTCTTGAGGCTGGGATGTTGGGCCTAGAGCAAACGTAAGTTTTCCGGCTACCTTACCCTCCGACACGTACAACGGACGTTAACGGTAAGCATTGACGTTATTGCCGTCGACTTCAATTTTATTGCCATGTCGCGATTTGAAGTTTTGGTAGTCATCTTTGGATTCCAATGTGTTTCGTTCCATATAAATTTTATTAAGACTTTATTTTTTTAATAATATTAAAAGTTATAGGTACTTAATGTTAATTTTCATGTGTTAAATCACCAAGGTACATGATATGATGACCTTTCTAATAAAAAACTATCAACGTCTGTTTGATTTTGGTGGAGTAATATTTATGGTATTGGAAGGCAAACAAGCCGACTGATTTCCTGATGGTATGAAATTCACGCCACCTAGAGACGCCAAAGGTGGTAATGGTGCGTTTGCCAACCTGAGGCCGAGATGTTAGGCCTCAAGCTAAAGTAAGTTTGCCGTCGGACACAGGAACAGGTAAGGCGGTGTATCAATCCGGGCGAGTCACTGCGAAACTCTACCACCTAGAAAAAATTTAAAAATACATTGAAAATTTGCTCCTTTTTGGAGTCTGTTATAAATAATAATTAAACATCAAAATTAGCCTTTATTATAAAGATAGGTACAACATTCTTGTGCCCGTTTGAATAGTCGTGAATAGTCGTTTAGCTCTAGACTTCGTGATTAAACTAAAAAAACCAAAAGATTGTTAAAATAGCTATAGCCTTTTTTGAACTTTGACCGACACATTGCGAGCTTAAAAATGATTTAATTTTGTCCGTTGGTATGTTATATAAGCTTAATTCGTTTTCGTCCAGGTCTCCTGTAAGGAACAGACCATGTGCCTTCCTGTCAGGGAGCTCGAAGCGAACGAAGATCAAATGGGTCTGCAAGACCGCTGGACGTAGAGTCTCGGGCTACAACTCGATTACGTCTGTGTAAAGAGTGTCATCTTTTGGTACGGAAGAAGAGAAAAGCTGGTGGACTTGTACAATAGGGCTAATATCCCGGGGACAGGACATCGTCGCACCTATAACATCTATGATATCTATGATGTCTGTAGGCCACGGTTATCGCTAACCACCAGGAAAGACGTGCGTTTTTTTTGTATCTAATGCTATGAAAATACTAGCCTTTACAGTGCAAAAACCATACTTTTATGGCCATCTGAATGATCGTGCACTTTTAGCTGTGTAATTCGCGATTAAACTAAAATATACTTAAGTATCTATAGTCTTCTTTTGACTTTCTTTGACAAACTGTGAGCTTCAAAAAATTTGAGTACTAATTAAGTAAATAACCCCGACCCCCGACTAAATCTATTGCTATATATTTTAGATGAGAACCATCTCAAACACGTCAGGTTTCTTAAATAAATCCGCATTGAAAACGGTGTAGCGGTTCAATAAATATGATGTTATAGACAAAAGACACACACATAGTATAGTTGTTGTCATCCTTGTTTTATGTCGGGGTTAAAAATGATACTGATTGCAAAATCTCAGGAGCATTTAAAAAAATATAGGCAGCGTGCACAATAAACAGAGATTGAGCTGTGGACCGATCTACTCAAGATAATGTAATTATGACAATGTCCATGAATGAGCAAACATGCCAACAGATCATTGTTAAGATTTCTCATTTTTTTACGAGGAAGGTAATTGAGTTTAAATAGACTCGTGAGAACTTATTATTTCATAATGGATGCGCTACTAGTCATAAACAAATTTCGGCAAGTTTCAATAGGAGTCCCTGTTTTAATTCATAGATGGTGTGATTTTATAAAACACAGATTTTTACAATTTTTTTTATAGAAAAAACTTATATACCGGAATTGAACACACGATGTTCCTTTTTTCCTCCCTACAAAAATGTGCGAATGTTATAATGAAATTTTGCAGGTACACGGGTAAAACTTACTTTATTTTTAGTAGAGATGAGAGTTTTTACTAGAGATAATAAATAAATATCCCTGGACAAGTCACACTAATTGAATCTAGCCCCAAAGTAAGCAAATTAAATGTTTGTGTTATCGGTGTTAATCAACGATTCTAATTTATAGAAATACTTAAATAGATACCAGAATAAATTTAATAAACACACAGACCCGGAAATGGAGATATCTAAATGTTCAGCACACAAAATATGCTTGCCCTCGTCGGGAATGGGACCCGAGCTTCGCGGTTGGTCGATGTAGTTAGTCGTGCACGCTAGGCACTCGGCCAAGGAGGCGGTCATGTAGATGTAACGCATTTCTGCAATATTCATATAATCGTAATTACGAATGATTTTAATACAAACAATAAGTCGTAGTTATCAGATGCACCCATGCTTAAATATGACCTCAGTGTACAATGAGCTGATGTCACTTATGGGGACATATCCCAATGTGAACCTTGGGACATTTTCTATTGTTTTAGATATCTGGTTTTGTTTTTCATCAGTTTTTTGCAGCAGGGTCATCTGTTTTGTCAGGGCCATGTCTTTTATCGAAGAACCTGGCGGATGTTAGACATTTATTTGTTCAAGGCTAACCTTGATTAAGTTATACCATCAATTATCACGATTACAATGATTACATAAAAGGAAAATCCATGATGAAAGACAAAATTTTGTGTTTCATTCTCATGTCATATAAATCCATCAATTACACAGTTACATACACACATCGATAGTACGTTTCCATCTAGTGTGCGTTTTCGTAAACAGTTTTTGACTGGCACTACACCATTATGGAATTTGTTACCGGCAACAGTGTTTCCGAAACATTACGACTTATTGCTTCGAACTTTCATCCTTATTGCTCCGACCGGTCAAAAAATTGGTATGTTATCCAATTGCACAACTTCTCGAGAGAAAAAAATACTTCGAAAGAAGAGCTTCATACCAAACCTAATCTAATGCCTTTGCTATATCTAAACTAGCTCCTAACGCGAGGCGTTCTTTCTCACAAACGTTGGGCACATTTTGTTAAATGAAATAGAAGATCACCAGTTGAGCGACCTTGACGAAATCTGTACTGACGATCGCTAATCAGCTGGTGTTCCTCTAAATATTGCAGCAACTTCCAGATAATTATGACTCCCATAAATTTTAGAGCACAAGGAAGTTGTTGATGTTGGCAGATGGATGGATCAGAGCGGTCACCCTTTTTAATGATAAGGTGCACTGAAAAGGTCTTCCAGTGTCTATAAATTACACATAAGCAATAGGAGATTGCCAAAAAGATTGTCCAAAAAGACGCATTATGACCGGTATCACCTCAGTAGTACATATTTTTAACACGATCAGAGGAATTCAATTAGGAACAATTTACTTACTAATTTGATTTGTGTGAGAGGTCAGCGAATAAGCACATGACTCTCCTGATGGTAAAAGACAACAATGGCCTGTTGACACTATAGATGATACAGTTGCGTCGCTGTCCTGTGGTCGAGATGTTAGGCCCTGTTGTGCAAGTCTACCGACTATCTTACCCTCCAGGCCGGAACATGACAGAGTTAATATTGTGGCAGAAATAGGCAGGTAAGGTAGTTCAGCGTTTCGCAAAGTGGGGTACGCGAGCCCCTAGGGGTTCGCCATTCGACAGCAAGGGGTACGCGAAAAAATGTACGTAATGGTGCTATGATGATTGGCAAGTGACAGGCACGTGCGTTACATATGGTGGCGCTAAATACAGAAATTGACTTGATGCCAAGTCAGAATTAAAGTTAAAATTATCCAAAATCACTCCTAAAATTGACAGAAAAGAAGCACACCCATCACATTAATGGTAGTAAAAAATATTTCTTTTAACTTTATTGAAATAAAAACACAATTCTTGTGAATAATCAACTTCATTGTGTTTTTTGAGGAGGACTTAATTAGTTACTTTCATTTTTTTGTAGAGGTTCGCTGTAACATGGAATCTTTAACAGGGGTACGTGGAGCTAAAAGTTTGGGAAACCCTGAGGTAGTTGATTAGTGATGCCCTGTATTTTAACCCGTGCTCGCCTCTTACGAGCTACCTGGCAGAGAGGCAGATGACCTATTCTACTCAGCGGACCAGGAACAATACGGGAATATCCAAAGGAAGGAAGGATGTGCTTTACGAAATGTGTTTGTGGGAATTTTGCTTCTGGCATTGCGCTCTCATTCTGCGTATGATATGTAGTATGTTTCCTAGATCAACCAAAGTCGAAAGGAAGGAGAAAAGATAGCCTAAGAGTTCGACTTTCTCCTTTGGATCTTCATCGTGCGAGTCATAGACCCGACGTAAAAAAGGCTTATTACAGCCTTATCGATATACCAGAACGTTCTTGGTCTCGAGGGAAAGCAAAATAACCTTTTGCCGATTTGGCTATTGTGCTCCAATTTGCCCTTAGTAATAACTCTGTTAAAGACCTGAAAATTAAGTTGTACTCTTTTTAGTGTGCTGGTGTTTTCACCCACTGTCATTGCTCATTTGGCCCATTTTTGGTAACATTTCCACTTGCGAACTAAAACAACCTTACAAAGACGACAAGTGAACGGATGGGCCGATTTTGCTGAAACTTTTTTGTTGTATCAGTTATTATCAGGTTCATATAAAAAAAAGTTCATAGTTAAAATGGGACAACGTCAGTCGGCTTAGCTAGTGTTATATATAAAAATGAATCCCTATTTCCGTTGGTCATCGCAGCACTTGTGAACGGAAGGACCAATTATGCTAATTCTTTTTTGTTGTGTTAACTACTGTAGGGAGAGTGTTCATACGAAAAAAAACAATATGTATAGTTAGCTAATTATTATAATATATTCTATTTATTGTTTGAGCCTTCAATTTAGACATATTAAATACCTTAAAATAAAAAAGGTTGTATATTTACATAAATCTCGGACACGGCGCTAACGATTTTCGCGAATATCACTGGTTTAGTATGCAGGCGGGTGCAGATTGGCTTAGTATTTTTAGGTACGATATTCGATGTAGAAAGGTTTAATTTTTAAAAAAAAGTTTTACAAAAAGTTAACTAACGGCCAATGTTAATATTTTAGATCAGTTGCCAGGTAACCGCTGTTATTTTACAATGATTAACAAAAATATCTTAGCAAAAAACTCTAGCAGGCTTATCTTTATCCGCAGATAGGTTATTAATAATGGCCGTAAGAAGGTACTAGTTAATAAAGCTACGTAACCAAATACAAAGTATTACAAAAGTAAGCTCTACCGAATGCTCTACTAAGTTTATACAACAATAACAATGAGAATCTCCTTGAATTGTCTATATTATTAACCAAACCTTGACCGGTATGTAACGTATACCAAAACATGAGAAAAGCATTATGTATTTCTAAGTAATCACTTTATAATTACTCCATAGACGTAAGGCCACGATTTACGAGATTGTGTGGGCGCGACCCTTATTTTACCTTGAACTTACTTAAATTTGTTTTTATTATAAGACAGCAAACACGCACAGTCCTTTTTAGTCCGGGTCTTCTGGTTCGGGTTTACCTAATCAATTTCTTTACGAATATTTATTCTCCGGAACCAACAACCCAGTGTTTGGGTGAATGTATGTCCTAATGGTTTCTTAAAAGGATTTTTTTTAGGGCTCCTCTTTATTTAATGTAAGTGTATATATAGTCATAAGTATGAGATCAGTCATACACAACAGATATAAATAATTGCTTTTGACTAAAGAATTGTATTTAATTTTTTTTATTCTAAAATTTCCTAAGCCTTGTTTAAAGACATTGTAATTAAATTATTGAACTTCACTAAATTAAATCAAAGTGGCTTTCCGCTGTATGTCCCTGTTTTAAATACTTACTTAAAAGCAACGGATTTTAATGCGGTTTTTTAGATAAAGTGATTGAAGGGAGAGGTTTTTATATATATATAAACCTATATATGTATAATAACATAGATGTTTGTCCACCCTTGCGAAGCTGGGACGGGCTACTTGTAAATAATGTAATTATTTTGATTTAATAAGTCTAGTTTACTCATTTAAATTCTTCAAGTAATAGGGAAAATCTTAAAAAAAATATTTACGCATAGCTCTATTCGAATTTTATTCTTTTTAGAAAATATTTGTTACAAAACTGGGCGTGATATTTATTTATCAGATATACAACGCAGTAAGAGGAATGGGGGATTTTCTAGGGATTATCCAGAAAGCAACAGATTTCTAAATAAGGATGTCTTGATTTGATTTTTAATCTCTGATATATATATATATATATATATGATGATAATTTAACATTATTTTAAGGGATTTGATGTAATTTTTTCCCTGAAAATACTATCGATTCAGATATTTTTTACAGAATTATTTATATATATTTTTTTTAACAAGTTGCCTACCTAAAGCTTCATTTATAAAAATTAAATGTAACTTTAGTTTTGAGTAATTTGATTTGAATCCAGAACTTAATTAGTTTGCACACTGATATAATTTAGAAAATGGCTAAAAATAAACAGAGACTTACCAGTATGGATAACCTCCCCATCCTACACTTGTTTACAAGCCGTGATCACACTGAACTATAAACTGGCTTTAAAATAAAAAAAACCGTAATCCAGTTTCACACTATCTGTGCATATTAACTGTGTACTCTGTGGTCACATCAAACTAACTGGTCACAGGTGCTTGCGTTTGCCGCTTATAATAATTACGGCAATGGTTTTTTTGTTCATCCGCCCGTCAATGTAGGCCTATAATGTAGATTTTACACGGAGCCAACAGTTGAGACAAAATCCACTATATTAATGGCACGGCTGCAACGTAGAGAATTTGGACAATGCTTTACATTAAACAGGTCAAGGTGATTATCTTAATATTAAATACCAAAACAAATTCGTTTATAGTGTAGATATAAGTGTAATAAGCTTTCTGTAGCATCTGTTTTATTACAGGTTTTTTTGAAAGAGATCTCTCAAGGGGATAAGCACAGTTATATACTAGATTTCTGTTTAATGTTGGGGAATGTAATTTGTGTACACATGAAGAGTAAAGTAAAAAATTCAAGAAAATATAGACAATTTTTTTTTGTATTAAAAACGCGTAATTGATCATTCCTTGTTAATTAAAAAAAAAACAATTTGATATTTAAAAGCCTAGTCTATCCTGAAGTCTGCATCCATGTATAAGGAATACTTAGCTCTTAAAAACCTTAACGCGTTGAGAAACTGTTTTCAATTGATTATTTACTTATTCAATTGTAATATTCAAATGTTATTGAAAAGTGAATAAACAATCATCAAATATGTTACAATTTTCTATTTCTACTTTAAAGTGATATTACAATATACTAATTATTTTTTTCAAATAATTAGAAATTTAGCCTTCAATAAATAGAAATTTCGTCATTTGAATATAAATAAATAATAATTTTGTTCATTATGTTATTTGGTGAAATGATACAAAAACGAAGGAGTCAAAAACTTGCAGCGAAAATTTAAATTGTATTTCTGACAAATTTCAAAAATAGAGTAGTGAAAGTTTTTGCCTATAAATAATTTATGTAAGGTTGAAATAAACCAAAAGTTTGCATAAGAAATATATATTTCTAACCACCAGGAAATTCTGTCACTGGTAGTTGGCATATTATAATAGGTACATGTATACATATATTATGTACATGATAAGAAGTGCAACATTAATAACGTTTCTCAATCTCAAATTGGATTGGCTCGTCTAATGGCTCAATGTAATCGACTGTCTACTTTACATTTTTAAAACTATATTCATTACACGGGTTAACGATAATGTACTTGTAATATCGAATATACAATTTCACCGTTTTCCATGAGTCAGAATAACTGTAATATATTTGAGCCCTTATGACCATTAGATATCTTGCAGAGTAGCTTTAACGAATAAAAGGCTAACAATCATATTATGATACTGAATATGGTAATTCCTTAATGATTAAAGAGTTCTTGGTTTAGATTGAAATTCATCAATATGCCCAAATATCAGCCATAACAATATTTTTTGTAATATTGTCTGTCCAGGCAAACTTCGTACCGCTCACTACGTTGCATTTTTTTATTTTTTAAACGTCTGGTTTTTAATTTTGCTAATCTGACAATTCCAACAAAAACTATGAAAATTAATCCAGTTATTTTTGTGATATCGCTTAAGGACATTAATTATGAACCTGAATGCGTTGCTGACCCAACTAAAGTCTCTTGCTTTGGTAAATTTATGGGCTTAGGAGGTAGCTACGCTTCAATAGGATAATGGCAAGCACTGGCGTTATGGTGCGACGTAAAAGAAAGGCGGTAGTATCACTCCGGATAAATAATTGACTCTACCTCATCGTATACCGCATAATTGGCCTTAATCCTAAAATTAAAAAAAGAATTGTAATCCCGACAAAATCTACATGTAATATACTCGTAGCAAAGGTCATGTCAGCTTTTAAACTAAAAAATCCGTTTCGAAATCGGTCCATCTGTTCAAAACACACACACACCACAATGTGGTAATGGTTTGCACACCACAATGTGGTAGAATATGTTGGAAAGCTTAAACAATTTTGTAACAACCTTAACACACATATTCCGCAAATAAATATATTTTCTTTCTTTCTTCTTTCAAAAGTTATGATGCCACAGATAGACACACACAGACACGTCAAACTTACAACAGCCTTTTTTGGGGTTGGGGCAAAAATATTGATGACGACATGATTTTAAGACACAGCTCACGCCATAAAATTTTGCATAGTATTGTATGCATTTTAAGTAATTTGGTCAAAAACAGGCTCATAGGAAGAGGAAGTTCTATTGTTTTCGTAAAAAATATGTTTTCATTACACTAAAAGTTTACTGTAATACAAATATCATAAGCTTTACTGATATTTCAAGGTGTTTTCGAAAGTTACTATTGTTTTTTATTTATATGCTCATATTGTGGAAGAAATTAATCGAAAACCTAACATTAACTGCTGAGTCTTCCGAGCTAAGCTGAGCATCATCCCATAACTGAGGTATTCGCATAAAATTTGATCAAAGACTCAAAGTAATCCTTCAGAGATAAGCTAAATAATTTAAGAAAGCAACAAAAAATGAATATCTTCCTGCCCATATTCCCAAAGAGGTTATCAGAAACACTAGGTACTAGAACGCCTACAGCTAACCGAAGACACTGAGTCCTGCAAAAAAATTAAATAAAAACATTCCTACCGCTTCCGTGGTTTACTTTTAACATTTTCTTTTTAGTGTCCTACCAGGCGGTTGAGCTAGGGACTTCATAGAGTCAAGTCTTTTATCGGACCGACCGACCGACCGAGGACCGAAGGACCGAGGCGATTTATGTTAAAAGAGCGCAAACTAGCTCTCGATCGCATGAGACATCCTTTGTCTTTTAATACCAAAAATATTAATGGTTCGTCGACATTACTGTGCTGTACTGTAGAAGCTGAACCGCCAGATGTTGTCCTGTCCTATATAAATTTTATAATATTTTTTGTTATCTTCTCCTGAGCCGTCACCTATGATAACTAACTAAAACAAATAAAAAACAATTAGCAAAGTAAGTCCACCGGTTCACGCGTATTGCGACGACTAAGTTTGGGAAAAGTGAAAAATTGTATTGTTGATGTAATAAAATAAAAATATGTAAGTAGTTTCAGATCCCGTGACGCGTGTCAATGGAAACACGCAAAACTACAGTGTGTTAGTGAACCAAAAATCCGTGCACCGAACCGTAACAACACGTCATTGTGCTGCTGTCCTCGTAGCTCACCGATATCATGTGTAGAGATTATAATTATTTAACGGAGAAACGGTATATTTTAACAAAAAACCTTATTTTTTGCAGCAAGAGGCAAAAACAAACTAGCACCAAATGTTAATATACAACACCAAACTAAAATCACGGTTTTATATGGTTTTGTTGTCATTTACTTTTACCGATTGACCGCCGTTACCGTTTGCAATTGAGGGGCTAGCGTATACGCCAAACCGTCTAACCACAAGGCTCAGGTTTGACAGGCCAATTTGAACTATAACTATATTACTATCTATCTGAGATGCTACCTAAAGAATATATTATTCCTAATAATAACAAAATGTAATGGAATCAAGTTTCAGTTGCGAATGACCTTAGAAATTAGAATGACGTCTGTATGACTAATTCTCTCGCCAATACTACCTTAGAAGTTAGTCAATAAAATATATTAAAATCGCCTTCAAACTTATTGTGTTAGTCGTATTAACAAATTAAAAAGGATCAACATTCAGAGAAGTTATAGTTTTAGAGTATTGGAATATCGTAGATATCCGTTCTCATGATTTATGTAAGCATGTTAAAAACCGCAATACAATTAGCAAACTTGTAAATTGGAACATATCATTACCGCAACAAAATGGCCTCCCTCCCGCCCGCCATAATTTGCGGTTAAAACGAATGACAGATGTTACGTTCCCGACCAAAACCAACAGCGCGTTGAAATCTACTATCTACCTACTTTGCGTAAGTATTCAATTATTTTTCTCACTGGTACTGGCTAAAAAAGCCACTTTTCGTTGTAATTTTGTAACTCAAGAAAGGGGTCACCTATCTAAATCCATTTTTAGGCTTAGTAGAGATTTGGCTAAGCGGTTCTTTATTTATCACATTTTTTTGTAACAAATTAATTCAATAGATGGCGGATCATTTCGTTAATGGGTATTTATTATTATTATTATTATTAACTCTTTATTGTACACAACAAAAACAATATAAAAAAACTTAAGATTGAAATAAACATAAGTACAAACGGCGAGCTTATCTCAAATGAATGAAATTTCTTCCAGCCAACCCGTTAAAGGAAAACAATAAATGGATTAAGTAGACCTGGTGTACAAAACTATACAAAAAAATAACTACATACTAAATACAATTACATACTAAACATAATACATACCGAAATATAACTACCTACATGAATAAAGCTAAATAACTCTAAGAAAAAGTTCTTTTAATTGTTTTTAGAAAGAAACTGGGGTTTCACATTCACGAATCTCACCAGGAAGCGAGTTCCATAACCTAACAGCATGAACTGTAAAGGAGTGCGAATATGCAGCAGAATGGTTTGTGGGAAATCGCAACTGAGTACGGACATGTGAACGACAGAGTGAATCGTGTTTATGTAAAAAATGAAATGAATTGCGCAGATATCTAGGAGACAATTGATGAAATAAAATTTTGAACAGCAAACAACGGATGTGAAATTTTCTGCACTGTCGTTGTTCAGTTAAATTAAAACTTTTTTCAAATGTTTGTTGTGTTGTCATGTTGTACCTTTTTTCAGTTCTTTCTTTATTTTTTTGTTGTGTTAAGTCATTCATGCGGTCATATAGGTACGTAGCGAAACTCGTACCGGGCCGCTAGTAAGACATAAAAGCCATACTGCCTCTCTTTATGTTTTTTTCTATTTTCTTTTATCTTAAAAGATTTGATAAAATATAGTAATAACAACATTATCAATATCTGGACATTTTCTTTTTGATCTCTATATTAAAAGTACCCACTCATGCGTGAAAAAGTCGCAAGTATACCTAGCTTATAATAAAACAACATTTTAACACTCGTTCGCACAAAATAATATTAATAAATGAACGCCATATTCTTATAACTTCCGTTTTCAAATTGTTACCTATTAGGATTTATTGTAACCTCGACATTCGAATGTTAAATGAAGATACTACTCATGACTAGAACAATGCATGACGACGGATGTCAGTCAGTCAGTCAGTATCGTGTTCAAGAATACCTTAATATGGCATATCCGATTTCAATTTCAAATTTGCATGAAATCGAGATTCAACAGTAACCCTACTGGATGGAGAGGAAAGAGCAAACCATACTTTAGTGCGGTACTGAGTATCACCATGAGAGCTCCGTCTTTCGTACACGGAGAAAAAAAAATCGTATAAGCAATCCTCATAATTTCATTATCATAATAGGTATATTATGTAAAAAGAATGCCCTCAGCGTTGACGTTCTAAATTTGAGTTTTGTATTTAAATTTCGAAGCAATTTATAGTTCGTTTTTATTACTGATGCGTTTACATACTTCCATTAAGAAAAGGCTGACGTTTTTGGAACATTGGAAATCAATTCGAACACAAGATTATAATATATTACTTTATATTTGCTTACTTAGAAGTTAGATTCGATTTGTAGGTATAAATATTTCAGGGATATTTACTTTTTTATTATAAGTTTTTTTTGTGTAAGTTATAACCTCATAACCGAAGTTTAGTTGTTTTTCTATTGTCTAGCGGTTCAGGTGTTGGACTTGGCTGCATGAGGTTCCGGGTTCGAATCCCGGGTCGGACAACAAAAAGAAAATTTGGTTTTTACAATTTTCTAATAAAAAAAAACGTTGCTCGAGATTGGATATGTGCTCGGTTGGCGATTGGCTTCCCACCTATCACATTTATCACATGGGATTTAGTGTCTTCGGCTAGTCGTGGGTGCCCTGGTAGTGCCTCTGATTAACTCTTCGTTGATATGGGCATAAAGATATTTCTTTTTCTTTTTTTTAGTAGTTTTTGAAATCACAAAAACAGTTCAGTTATAATTTTTCATTGTAATATGTTCTTTAAGTTGATGACGCATAGTTTTGTGGATAAAAAATGGTTTCAGTGGATAAGCTATAGAAAATAACTGTTATTGACGGACGAGCTTTGATTTGTATACGTATTATTGACCAAATTACTTTAGTACGTCCATGAATTAATGATATAAATGTATTTGGATTGTTTGTATAAAACTAATTGAAGTCTGGCTAGGTGGTAGAGTTTCGCAGCGACTTGCCCGAATTGGTACCACAGGCTTACCTATTCCTGCCTGCCATTGATGTGTTCCGTTTTGGAGGAGAAGGTAGCCGGTAAACTTACTTTTGCTCGAGGCTCAGGTTAGCAACGCATTTTTACCACTCTCTAAGCGCCGTGAATTTTTATCCTAATATCATGAAATCCTTTCTAATATCATGAAATCCGTCTGATTGTTTGGCTTCCAATATTATAAAAATAAATAAAATAAATCTCTTGTCTGTCTCGCTTAGAAGGCGATAGTTAATGCATCGAAGGATAAAGTTTGAGCTAGGCTGACATTAGGTACCTACTTGAAATTTTGTGCGCATTGATACCATTCTTAAGGCCCATATCCCGTAAGAGGTTGTCAGAGGCACGACCAGGGCACCCACGATTAGCCGAAGATACTAAGTCTCATAATGTGAAAGAGGCAAGCTTATCGTCAAACGTACATATATCCAATCTTTGGTACCATTGCCTGTACGAACCTTAATGCTGGTACTTGTCTGTTGTCTATTCCGGCTTGTATAAACATACATTAACATACGGGGCCCATACACCCACTTAATTTAGGCACAGTAACACTGACTGAGATTCCAGTATTATGTAATCTAAGTATGCAAAAAATTGAGTGTTTTCTTTAATTTTTCTAGGATTTCATATTTAAAAAACCAGATTCGGAAAAATGCACTACGTAAGTATGCTCTTTCAATAAAAAAAAATTGTGTGTGTACTTATGTACACGCGTTAAAAGTTATACTTCTTCGGCATAATAAGATAAAAATCTTTTTAAAAATTTTATCTTTTGCCTTATTTTACATTTATAGACAAAATGACACTAATCATAGAAAAAAGGTATTTAATACATTAAAAGTTTTATTATAATGCATTATTTAGTTAAATAAAGTTTATTTAATATTTAAGGTACTTTTTTTTGAAAAACTAAAAGGTTATCTATAGCTAACTTCATCATGTCGGTTTTTCGTGACGGTGTGCGCGCGAATCGTAAAAATTTACCCTCATCATTTTTGCCTAACGCGTCAAAAGAAGTATAACTTCAAAAAATAAAATCGGTTCACAAATGATAATCGATAAGAATAAGAAATCGATTACAAAAATCTAGTACATAGTCTTTATAAAAAATATAGAAGTTGAATACCTATATCACCTTTTCCTTTTTTTAAGTTGGTTAATTATTATTTCATATTTATTGGCACATATATATACCTATTCCTACCGCTATAACGTCATGACTTGGTCCAGTTTGGAGGGAAAGGTAGCCAGTAAACTTACTTTTGTTCGAGGCCTACCATCCCGGCCTCAGGTTGGCAACGCACCATTACCACCTTTGGTGTCATTAGGCGGCGTTAATTTCTTACCATCAGGAAATCCGTCTGCTTGTTTGCCTTCTAATATCATAAAAAAATGTGTATAAGTATGTATTTGTTTAACATAAAAGTAAAAAAATTGCGAATTAACTTGGAAAACTAGTTCTACCTACCAAATCACGTATGAGGGTGTGCAGCAATAGAACCGGACATTAGATACTGACACGTCACTTCCGGGTTATTGAACCTTTACCCCTTCAGTCTACACACTAACATAATAATGCAATGTCAGTACTTAATTGTTTTATAGTTTATAGAAACCCGTAAACTAGTAGTCGATTCTTATGACTAGTAAATAAAAAAAACGACAGGGTGCACTTCGGAAGTGCTGGAAAACTTAAATGTTAACGTTGTGCATTTTTGATATTTTGGAATGGTTATGGAATCATTTTGCACGAATTGCTTTAATTGTCAGTATGAAAATACTGTCATTTATGTGGTAGAATAAGATATTCATTTATTGCGCTATCTCACACAAACATGACAACACGAACATTTGCGCAAGCGCCCTGCGCCGTCTTACGAATTTTCGATTAGATCATGTGTCCTGACGCGAGTTTAAAAATGTTTACCCATTCCAATAAAAGTGTGCAACGGCGCTAAGAAAGTTCTCACTTCAAAAATTAAATACAAATGACACAAGTTGTCTACGAACACTACTACAAGCCACCCTACAACTACGACTCCATCAAATCCAAAAAAGTATCTTCACGCCCATATCTCCGAAGAGGTAGGTAGAGGCACAACCAGGGCACCCACGACTAGCCGAAAATACTAAGTTCCACAATGTTATTGCTGGCAAGCATATCGCCAACCGGGCACATTTCCTATTCCGAGCAACATTTTTTTTTTATTAGAAAATTGGAAAAACTCAACTTTTTTTCTGTTGCCCGACCCGGGATTCGAACCTGGGACCTCATGCAGTCAAGTCCGACCACTGAACCACTAGACCACAAAGGCGACATGTCCAACATGTCTTTAAAAAATGTTTTTATTTCATTTTCTAATAAAACAACGTTACCCGGGATTGGCTAATTTTGCGGTTGGCTATAGGTTTGCCACCGTACACATTATGGGATTTAGTGTTTCCGGAAAGACGAACTTCAGCTACTAGTGAGTGCGCTGGTTGCAGCTCTGCCTACGTGGCAACTTTTACGGGCCTAAATATGAGATGTATTTAAGCCACGTGTGTATCTTACCACCAAGAGAGCCAGGTTCTTGTTCCTAATGTTATTCCATTCAAAATCTAGGTATTTTTAAGATATTGGAAAAATATACGGAATAGCTTATAGTAAGAAATATAAAAAAAAACAAGTAAACAAATAAGTAAGGTCTTAAGTGGAAATGGGCAATGGCTGGAAGGATGTCCTTCATAATTAAAAATACCACATAATAAAAAAAAACTGTTTTCTGTATCTTCACGCCCATATCCCCGAAGAGGTAGGCAGAGGCACAACCAGGGCACCCACGACTTACCGAAGACACTAAGTCCCATAATGTGATAGGTTGCCTCTGTCGTGAATCAAACCCAAGTATCGCAATCAGTGTCTTGAGGAGTGTACTACAACCCATTAAAGAGAGAAAGAATAAAGGCAAAAAATAAGAACTCTAAACAAATAAAAACGCTGTGAAGCATATTAGTAACTTACCCAATCAATTTTCTAATGTATTTTCGAATTTATAGTATATTATCTGTATGTTATACAATATTCAGACAAATCAATGCTACTTTACAAGATTTTTTTTATTTACACAACCTATTATTATAAAAAGCCGCACTGTAATTAGCTTAATTGCCTACACCTTGGTGGTGTTCATTAATACAGAGTACAAACTATGTTTTATCAGCAAAACACATTGTTAAATGGCCTGAAAGCACTGTCTGAAAGGCATTCAGCAATACAGTCAGTGCCGCGCGGGCGATAATGACAGTTGTGTCGCCATATTGTGGAAAATTCCCGCCTTTTCTCCGGGTGTCAGTATTTACTATTTTTAGTTAGAATTTTGGAATCCATTACAGTGGTTAAAATGTTTATTGGGTTGTATTTATCAAAGTTTTATATAAGAATAATTAAAATATTTTTAATTTACACACGTGCAATGGTTATAATAATACAATAATTACAATAAGAAGTGTCGATGTAGTTTTACAATATGTCAGAAATCAAGGGCAATAGAGCTTTTCAAAGGCAATATCAATACATAAATTAACAAAAATGAAATGTTTACATTTGCTACTCGCGGCTTTGGACGCGAAAAATTAGAATGTAAGCTATTCTATTTTTTTATTTGGATCAAACTGGAAATAGTGTGCAAATTTGCCATTTAACATTTTGAAAAGTATAAACTTATTACTTTTACTTTTATATTATAAAAAATGAAAAAAAATTTAAGGATCTCTAGGTAATCGCTTTTTACTAAGCACATGAATTTATATACGTACATACCTATACCAAAACTACATTTTTCTAATTTATGTTTGACTGTCTGCTTGTTCCGGCTAATCTCTGAAACGGTTGGACCAATATTTGGTCTTTCATTGGTCCTCTGGTTCTAGGAGTGATGTAGCACGGAGTAACTTTTAAAAATTAGTTTTTGCTAAATTCCACGTGGATGAAGTCGCCGGCACAGCTAGTTTGACATAAAAACGTGATCATAAATTGGTAATTTATAAAAAAAACATAGAAATGTGTCAACCGATTAAATTGTCTGCTTACGATATTTTATCAACACAATAAACTATATGGATAATGAGAAGCTTTCAACTTAATAAACTAAGCAAATAGAAATTATTTCAATTCATTTTCTTAATCCCATAACATTTTTCAATTATTCCTAACAGCATAATAAATGCGGAAGTTTGAAATGTTTCGAGGTTTGTCATATTAAAATGGCTGAACCAATTTTAATGAATCTCAGCGTAAAAATTGGTTCGACTTTGGAGAGTTTTTAGAGAGAGGTTTTATTTATTATTTGAACACATTTCCGGAGATATGCTTAGTTGTAAGTATGTATGTAAAATGAATGTTTCATTCACCCATATTAAGTCTCATACAATTATTTAATTCCTAAAAATTTACAATTCAAATTTACAATTACATTTAAACTTTAACATAGACCTCTGAAGATGAAATCTTCTTTTAAAGGTATTGTTTTATGCTTTGAGACCTTTTAATTTCTACTATAGCGTTTTTAGTATTGCCTTTTTTTAAAACTAGTTATTTTTTAACAGTCCCAAAAACTCGTGAGTGTATGTTTTAATGTATACGCTATTACTCGTCCTATAAAGTACAGATTTTGATGATTATTTTTTTAAAAGTTAAGATATTATGATTCAAACGTGGTCCTAAATAAAAAGTATCATCACACCCATATCCCCGAACTGGTAGGTAGAAGCACAACCAGGGCAGCCACGACTAGACGAAAACACTAAATCCCACAATGTGATAAGTGGCAAATATAGCATAAATAACAACGAAAAATATTTCACAGTAAATTTATAAGTTATAACACAATCTGTATTTTTGTAATTTTATATCAAATGTTTATAGTAATAAACTGTCTGTACCATTTACGCAACAACATTCTTTAAATTTTAATTATAAGTAATTTCGAAAAAACAAACAATGTTTGAAACAATGCCATTTTGTAAAATTACGTGCTGTATTCAAGTAAAAAAACTTCTATAAAATTTTAAACTAAGATGTAAAAATACATTTTCTTCACTTCACGTATTAATTTAAAGATACCTACCAGATATTTGTAGCTAACCCACATAACAATACAAAACAAGGTACAAACTAGACTTTCTAAAGTGAGCCCGCTTAATTTTATCATGCCGTTATCAAGAAACAATAAAGCTTTAAATGTGAAAAGTTTCCTGTAGGTACACCAACTAGGCACACGTTAATTGTTTGTATCATTTCATTTAATCGATAACTAACCTGTTTGGTGCCTACAATTCCTTTCGATAAAATTTATTTCAAATTTTATGAATGACAGATTTTGATGAAGTGAATATATGCTTCAAATTAAACCTCTTTTTATTCTAACAACAAAAAATGTTATGGAAAATAAAAAGATAAACCGACGTATAGACTTACATAAAATATTCTACATTGAGTAGTGTTCTAGTAACACATTCCGTTTTTTTTATGATAATGGAAGGCAAACAAGCAGACAGATTTCCTGATGGTAAGAAATTCACGTCGCCTCGAGACACCAATGGTGATAATGGTGCGTTGCCAACCTGAGGCCGGGATGTAAAGAATCGAGTCAAAGTAAGTTTACCGGCTACCTTACCCTCCAAACTTATTTTTTTTCAAGTTTTATTTATTTATTATTTTTATTTGGAAATCACTACCATCTAGACACTCTACGTTCGAGAAAAGGCCTTCATGACAATTAGTAGTTGCGCTGTATTTGCAATCCTATCGTTCCTTGACTTATTGTAATGAAACATTAAATTTGAATAGCCTCTGTTATTTAACGAGTGATAGTATTGTGTCAGTATTTACTTGTGTTTGTGATTTTCCCACTTCTGTCCCAGTACATCCTAAACAGCTGACAGTCTAATAGTTTAAAAATACATTCAGTAAGACTAAAACCATTCCTGCCGCCATAACGTCAGTGCTTGCCGTTGACGTGTTTCGGTTCGGAGGGTAAGGTAGCCGGTAAACTTACTTTTGCTCGAGGTCTAACATCTCGACCTCAAGTAGGCAACGCACCGTTACTATCTTTGGTGTCTCTAGGCGACGTGAATTTCTTACTATCAGGAAATCCGTCTGCTTGTTTATCTTCCAATATCATAAAAAAAAACATCCCAAAGCGCCCATGTACCCAAACTATTCCATTTATAAAATCCGAATATTCTCTTGTTCAATTTCTGCTCATAACTTTGTTGAAATGACATGATTACTTAGCTGATGCAGTCAGCCAGGATAGGTGGTAGTATAACAGCGACTTCTTCTTCCAGATAACTCTAATTCAATGCTTGCCATTTTCATGATCATGCTTAGAAGTTTAACTAACAAACTTTCGCAAGAGATCTAAATAGCAACCTCAGGTTAAGAACACACACATATCATCTTTAGTGTAATCCAGTCGGTTTGTTATTACCAGACATATCCTTAGCATAAAAATTCATCATAATCAAAAAGTTGGTAGATGAAAAAGAATATTGGAAAAAATTGTGTGTTAAAACACAGTTTAAAAGAACTTGTAATGAGTGTAGATAGAAAGAACAATGGTGTGTGTAAGTCATGTCGTTGAAGAATCTCCAGCTGCTGAAGCCTTTGAACCTCGATATGGGGTATCATCACCGACAAGCGACACCAATGAAGGCACCACCTACAGCCTTGTCAAGGTCCTTGTCGAAGAGTGCTGAAACACTGGCTGCTACTAGATCTGGTAAGAGTTTTTTGACCATACTTACATGCCACATTTTGGTGTGAAAAAAATTGTTGCACCCGTTCTCGAGTTTTAGCGAGACTAACGAACAGCAATTGATTATATATATATATAAGATCCAAAAAAAGTTTGCAACGCCGGCCGCTACAGAAGTTTTCACTTAAATAAATACATATTTTAACAAAATAAACATTTGGATCTAACTTTAATAAAATATATTATATAACCATTTTAATCAACACCCAATCCCAACAATAAAGAAAACTGTGTTACTCGCATAAACGCCTTATCCGTTTTTGGAATCCAATATATTTCGAGGTTAGACGTGCATCCTAATGAAATAAACGAATTTGTAAATGGAATTTGAAAATCTATTTATAAATAAAAATGAATCCTATTTCATTTCATTTTCGTGGTCATCGTATCACACCTGAACGGATAGATCAGTCTCGCTAATTCTTTTTTTGTAGTTTTGTTATTGTCTGGAGAAAATTCTCATTAACGCAACACCAGAAATATTACAGCAAAAATGGGAAAATCTTTGCTTTAATCCATAAGCCGTTTATGTAAAGCAATACGAAAGTGCCGGGTCGGCTAGTTGTTAATAAATTTTGCACTAAATACACTCTGATTATTAAATATTAAAATAATCGATAAATATTGTGCCTTGGTTTAAAAATCTACGATCAGGGCTACAGTTGTTGGATTGAAGAAATGTCGGCCACTGGGTCACTTATGAATGTCAACTAATGTAAATACCCAAAATCCCCGAGTCGGTAAGGGCTCCTTTGCAGAATAGACCATCTGCCTTCCTGCCAGACAGCTTCCCGTCACAAACACCGTGACATCTGACTAGGTGGCAGAGTTTCGTAGCGACTCGCCCGGATTGGTGCCACCACCTTACCTATTCCTGCCGCCGTAACGTCATGACGTGTTCCGGTTTGGAAGGTAATGTAGCCGGTAAGCTTACTTTTGCTCAAAGCCTAATATCCCGGCCTCAGGTTGGCAACGCATCATTACCACCTTTGGTGTTTGTAGGCAGCGTGTGGCTTGTTGCCTTCCAATATCAAAAAAAAAAACTTATATATCTTATCTTATATATATAAAAATCTTCAGTCACGATGTATGTTGCCAATAAAATCCAAAACTACTGAACCGATTTCGATAAAATTTCACATATACCTATCTGTAGTTTGGTCCATCTTAAAAGATAGGATAGTTTTTATCCGAATGTTGGCGGGACGAAGTTCGCTGGGGCAGCTAGTATAAATATAAATCTGAAGAGTTTGCTGTCTGTTTGAATTTTCAATCTCTGAAATTGCCACTTGACCTTGAACAAAATCTTGAGGAATTCTCAGATTTCCAAACATGAAGTAACTGCGAATAAAACCGTTGGAAACTTTTGTACATCATGACAGTATTAATACACTTTTTTTTATAATGATAGTAGCCTTTTTTGGAATAATAGTTTTAATTTATCTCCAGACTTATTTGAATGATTTTTAATGTTATTACTAAATTAAAAATCTGTTTTCTTTAACAAAATGTTTATCTTCTTAAAAAGTAAAATTTTTAGTTGTCACTGTTAAGAGTATCCCCAAAGCGGCAGGCAGAGGCGCAACCAGGGCATTCACGTCTGGTCGAAAATATTAAGTCCCACGATGTAATAGGTGGCACTCAGAAATCGAAACCAGGACCTTAAGAAGTCAAATCTGATGCTGGACCGCTAGACTACGGAGACTAACATTAAATTTGTTTACCTGTGAGCAGTAGTGCAATTAGTTTTTTTGTTGTTGTGTTGATATCATTATTGTAACGATATTACCGAAGATATTAGTGCCGCGTAGGCTATTACAAACTGAAATCACAAGTTTATTAGCTACTCTTTCTTCGGAGTCGGAACACGATGATGGAAAACAATTACGTTACAACGCCAATAAATAAGGAGTGGTGCCAATCCTGACGTTATTTTCCCATGCCATTTAGCAAACAAATGTAATAGATAAGTATAAATAATACAATTATTTGTAGGCAAGGAAGTGAAGACCCGAAAGGCCCGAAGCACGGAACAACCTACCAACCTATCAAAAGGTGGCAGCTCCCTAGGACTTCCAGCTTTAGTCAAATGGGAAGGTGATAGCGACAGCATTAAAAGTAGATCCAGGAATGGCAGGTAAGTGTTTAACTTAAATATAGAAAAAGATAAGTATAAACTATATACAATATACATACCTTCAGGCCAAGTCCTTTACAGGGTAGGCAGAAAGTAAAGAAAAATATATTTTTCAATATAAATATATTAACATTAATACAATATACTTTTGCATTATGTATTAACGTTATGACAGTATTAGTTGCCCTTTTTTGGTATCATCATGATTTCATTTTCTGATCATATTTTTTATGACATTGGAAGGTATGTAAACAAGCACACGGATTTCCTGATGGTGAGAAATTCACGACACCTAGAGACACCAAAGTTGATAATGGTGTGTTGCCGATTTAAGCCCGGGATATAAGGCCTTGAACAAAAGTAAGTTTACCGGTTACCTTACTCGCCGAACTTGAACACGTCAATGGCAAGCACTGATGTTATGGCGGCAGGAATAGATAAGGTGGTGGTACCAATCCGAACGAGGCACTGTGAAACTCATACCCTAGTCAGATGTCATGGTGTTAGTGACGGTAAGACTATGTTCGCCTTTTACGAGCTGCCTGTCAGGAAGACAGATGGTCTATTCTGCAAAGGAGCCCGGACCAACCCGGTATATATATCCAAATATGGACAGTAAAATAAAAAAAACTAGATCAAATTATTTTACCGAAAGATAGCTAACGATTCCTCAATGGGTCCATTTTAAAAAATCTTTGGGAGATAGTAGAAGTTCCGAAATGGTCCGACATAAATTTTATCAACATTCCACAAGTAGCTTTTGAGTTACGTAGTTAGTCAAGATACGTAAAAAAATTAAGCAATATTAAGCGTTACTTAAAAACCACTAGTTGGATCCTGGCGAAATTTTTAAGGAACCACCGCGAATTCATAACCTAAAAAAGAACCTATTATATATATTTCTGCCACCACAACGTCCAATGCTTGCCGTTGACGTGTTCCGGTTCGGAGGGTAAGGTAGCCGATCAACTTAATTTTGCTGGTTGGCAACGGACCATTACCACCTTTGGTGTCTCTAGGCGGCGGGAATTTCTCACTATCAGGAAATCCGTCTGCTTGTTAGCCTTCTAATGTCATAAAAAAAACTTACTTTTGCTCGAGGCCTAACATCCCGGTCTCAAGTTGGATACGCACCATTACCACCTTTGGTGTTTCTAGGTGGCGTGAATTTTTCACCTTCAGTAAATCTGTACGCTTGTTTGCCTTCCATTATCATAAAAAAACATTTAAATAGTTTGCTATTGGCAGAGTAATCGCGTAACAAACATACAAAAAATTAAAAAAACGTACAGTAGATTTGAGTACAACCCCTTCTTTGGAATTGGTTTATAAAGGCTATTAGATTGCAGGTCACAGATTGTAAATATTGTTAAAAAAACAGCAAGTTTTAACATAAATTATGTTAACGATGTTTATCGTGTTAACATATGGGGTACGTTGTTATTTTGTTTATCTATGGTACACCTTACACCACACACATGCCATGACTATCGTGGATTTTTCTTTCGGTATACAATAAGCGGTGATTTTAATACGGCAATTTAAAATTTACTATATAATAGTATATTCACGCTCATATCACTGAAGAAGTAGGCAGAGAAACAACCAGTTCACCCACGAGGAGCAGAATACATAAGTCCCACAATGTAATAGGTGGCAAGCCTACTCAACCGGGCACATATATCCAATACCGGGATACGTTATTTGTATTAAAACAATGAAAATAAAAGTACATTTTCTAATATTTTTTGTTGCACGACCCAGGATCTTTAGGAATGATACTATAACATACATTTTTTACTAGAAAATTGGAAAAACCCAATTTTCATTATGCAGTCGACTTGACAACACTCGGACCGCTAGACCACAGAGACAAAATTATTGTGATTATTAAATAATATTCTTTCAACCGCTTTTAGAGGACAGGCAGTTAAGACCCTAAGATGTTATTTATTTAAAAACAGATTTATTCTGGAGGAGTTTTGGCGCCATCGAGAGAAAAGATGGTCAAAGTTTTTTCATAATTATTGAATTTCGTGTTAATATTGAGTGAAATTAGTCAATCTGGGTGGCATTTTGTACAATTTTGTTCGGTGAAAGAGCACTAATGAAATAATCATTAAGAAAATGGCATTTGGCGTATCGTGTATTTCCTCGTTGCCGCCAAATCTCATTACAGAGCTTGTGTAATGAGCCACCGCTTTACCCAAGAGCCTGACATGACTTCCTGACGACTTATGACTGATGACTAATTATAATTAATTGAAATTGATATAAAATTCGATGCATATTTCTACTTGACTAATGGCTAAGTACTAACGTGAAGGCCAAAACCTAAAGAAAAGAAAGATTTATTCTATCTTTGATATTTTCCATCGACGGCGCTTGGTAAAACTTCGAAATATTCATATTTTTAAAAAAATATGTTTAAAAATATGAAGATATATTCTATTTTATTCCTTAAAAGATTTAAATTGAACTTATTCTATATAAACTTTGACTTTATTGAATAGTGTACACGAAGGGTGAAATTTCTTAATAAATATTTCACGGGCAATCAACTACACCTCGTCCGAAGCACGCCATCGAAACTCAACTGCATTATTGAACACTCCTTTTGATTCAATTACCTACCTGTGCCATAGGAACATGCTGAAATTCCACCAAAAACATTTTTGGACCGCTAATTTTTCACTTTAAAGTTAAGCCATAACCACAGATCTCTGCCCCGTGTTGGTCCGGGCTTTCTTCCTGTGCCAGGCAGCTCGTAAAAGGCGAGCATAGGCTTTCCGTTACTAAAACCGTGACATCTGACTAGGCGGTAGAGTTTCGCAGCGACTCATCCGGATTGGTACCACTGCCTTACTTATTCCTGCCACCATAACGTCATGACGTGTTCTGGTTCGGAGGGTAAGGTAGCCGGTTAACTTACTTTTGCTCAAGGCCTAACATCCCGGCCTCTGGTTGGCAACGCACCATTACCACCTTTGGTGTCTCTAGGCAGCATGAATTTCTTAATATCAGGAAATCCGTCTGCCTGTTTGCCTTCCAATGTTATAAAGAATTTAAAAAAAATAGACCTCAATCATTATTAAAGACAGGTTGAAACAGTGATTTTCAATATCTAATTTAAATCCAGCAACGGTATTGTATCATATCTAACAGAGATAAATCTTCTTCTTTTTTAAATTTCATTCCCACATTGCATGATGCAGATTATTTGCATGATTAAGCAAGAATCACCCTTATTCCCACCGTTGGTTAAAGCTAGTGGGTGTAGGGTACTATCGATACTAGCTCCTCAATAACAGAAGTTTTGGAGATAGAAATGCAACGCACCATTACCACCTTTGGTGACTCTAGGCGACCTGAATTTCTTACCATCAGGAAATGCGTGCGATTGTTTGCCATCCAAAATCAAATGGGACCTTCAAATAGAAAAAGATTTTTTTAAATCGGTTTGAAAGCGAGAAATCAATAAACATACATAAAAAATAAGGGTTTCGAAAATATAACTTCTTTCATTTTCGAAGCCGGTAACATCGTAAAACATTCAAAAATGTTGAATTTCGCCTGTCGCTTTAACCACTTTGTGTAAAAGAAATGCAGGTGAATTTTCCTAATAAATGTTTCAGGAGCAATCGACTCGCCCCTCGACCGCGACACGCCACCAAAACTTAGCCTGATGCATTATTAAACACTCGTTTTGATTCAATTGTCTGTGGTAATGTAGTGCTACATACAATTTGAAATTATATTATCTAAAAATCTGTTTTTTGAACTAAGTTCTAAATTTGTTTCTGTGTATGTTTACAACTCTTGCTTTGATTTTTGAGCTATTTTAAGTATCTTTGTGCCCATATCCCTGAAAATATAATCAGAGGCAAGATGTAGGCTCTTACGACTAGCCGAAGACACCTAGCCAAACCCATCGTCAACCGGGCACATATCCAATCACGTGCAACGTTAATTCTACAAAAAAATTGAAAATATACATTGTTTGTTGCCCGACCGGGTATCGATGCGGTCCAGCGTCGAACTTGACTTCTTGAGGTCCCTAACCTCAAGAAGTCAAGTCCTACGCTTGACCGCTAGACCACTGACACTTTTTTAATAATAAAGATTAAGCTATTGTAATAACACTTATTCATTTGGCAATTCTATTTATCTTCCATTTTGTATGCAAGAGAACTTGAATTCGGTTTTTGTAATTTCATGATGAAATTACCCCGTTTTTAGTATAAAACAGACTATCCCGGCTAAACAACAGCAACGCACCTTTTACATCTATGGTGTCCATAGACCTCGGTTGCCTCTTATCATCAGAAGGGTCTTTGTTTGCTGACCTAGCGCAATGTACGCAGTTATGATAACAACCATATAGTATATCTCTTTTAATAAATGACTAGTAGACTCGGAGCGCAATGATAAGCAGAGGCAGGAGTGCAAGATTAAGCATACTACCTAGCTGTCAAAAAGGAACATGAGAGCGTAAAATTCACCCATACCCTTAGTTGACATAAAGAAATATGCATGTACATATGTATTATGTATGTTTGCAATTTATGCATATATGTATGAATGTAAGATATACATAAATAATGATAAATATTTCTGGATAAGTCACAGAAATTGAATGTAACTCCAAAGGGAGCAAATTATTTGCTTGTGTTATGAATGTTAGTCAACAATTCTAATACATAGAAATACTTAAATAGATACCAGAATAAATCTAATAAACACTCAGACCCGGAAATGCATACATCTAAATGTTCATTACACAATTGCCTGACTCCGTCGAGAATCGAACCCGAGCCTCTCGGTCAGTGTAGTTAGGTGTGTACGCAAACCACTCGACCAACGATTGGGTCAAATATACCACACCTATACATATACATCATACATGTAGACAAAACCTCAAAATATGTAGTTCCAGGTAACACCATAGATCTAGCGTTTTTCCTAAAGATTTGCACATAGGTACTTTTACAACGTATTAAAAAAACTTTGCATACTGTGTAATTTTGTTTACCTGAAGAGGTAAACAAAATGGATAGGGGCGTGAAGATCCTTGAAGAACCAACTGACACACCATTACCAAGGCCTTTGCGTGTTCTTTAATGTAATCTAAGTGATTAATTGTCATGAATGCTGAACGCTTACTCAACACCTGAAATGGCTTGAATGAATGAATTCGTAAAAAAGTATTTGGCCAATGTCAAGTGAGTTTAGTAACAATGACCAAGGGTTTAGAAAGGTCGTCATATCAGGAGAACTTCGTAAATTGTAGCCTGTATAAACCTTGACATTTAGGGTCAAAACACATAACCGTGGTGCGGCACCGCGCCCCTTAAGGCGGGGGACAAATACAAGAGGCGTCGAGAGAGGGCAAGATGCGCCACTTCTTAAATTTTCATACAAAATGTATAGAAGAGGTGGGACTCGAAACATACCGAGACGATGCGTTGCGGGAACTACCTCTTCTATACATTTTGTATGAAAATCAAAGAAATGGCACACTTCGCCCTCACCCGACGCCTCTTGTATTTGTCCCGCGCCTAAGTCGTCGGTTTGCCTTGCGACGTTGCGGTCTCATCTCTGTTATGGAACATTGTGAGGAACTTATTGATTATTTATTATTAAAAGGTATTAGTCTGTTTAAAAAAAAAATGCCGCACCTATATAATTGGCAGTGACACTAATGCCGATTCAAGAGATGCGGCGCTGCATCGCGATTGTGTGTTTCGTCCCTTAGACGGAGGCCGTCATTTCACTTGGTCAGGAAGTCACTTTTACGGACTGAAAGCTGTGATTGAGTAAAGTGATTAAGTAGGTTTTTAAAGAAGAGGAGGCAATGGGGGAATGAGTCAACAAATGATTAGTTATTACCACCCACAAATACCTACAATACAATCCATCGTATTAATAAACTACTAACTGACTAACGGACTAACGTAGGAGTAAAATTAAGTTGGTATTATAGTCTGTATCATATTGTAGATGGTAGCACTCCGTGTTTATTAATAACCGGGGACCAAACCAGGGACATCAAGAAGTCAAGTCCGACACCAGACCGCTAGAACTCAGAGGCGATATCTTATTTTTACTTTTCCTAATTAGGTAAGTTTAGGTAAGACGAGGTCGTCCTTATATCGACTCGACGCGCTCGTGTTTTTTGGATGTTTTTTTTTACTAATCTGACCCTGCCCCTATTTGAAGACGGGGTAGGCAAGGGTGCAGCAGGGTCATCAGGGTACAAGGTTTCCCCAAAAGATTTTATGACGCACTTGAGTCCCTACCCAAATCCCCTCAAAGGTTCTTCTACTATTATAACCTATTTTTAAATATTTCCATAAAAATTGTATAGAGTTGGAAAACAAAAGTTGACTTTTTACAAGTCGCTTGGTAAGCAATTGGCCTATGTATTACGGAATTCAAACAAACACGTGGCAAAGCGTAATAAATTGTCCACACAAACCTATTACCTATGGTCTACATATTTCCAGCAATCAATAAATTGACTATTTACTTGATAAATTGCAGCTAGCAAAAGATGTTCTGATACCCTTGACATCAATATGCACTTTGTATAAGTTCACCCTAATGGACTTTGAGGGCATCAAAATAGTCATTCAGGTCGATTAAAAGCTCGAGTCATTTTTATCGATTAGAAGCTTTTCCCCGGCCTGTATTTGTTCCGGGTTTCTTTGAAGAATATAGGCCAATTGCTTTCGATTTAGCAGTTTCAATATGTTTGTCACATATACAACGACTATCCAATACAAATATATAGGATAAGGTGGTAGATACTTTTTGGTCCTTAATAGTGGCGTATCTGCTATTAATAATTATTCAAACAACTGTTTTTAAGGCTTGAATACAGAAAATTACAGGATTTACCGTACCTTTCACTTTTAAAAGAATTACCTTCAAAAGAAGAACTTACTCATTTTTAAATAACAGTTCTTTATCAGAGATCATTACTTTAATGCTGATAATATACCAGCAGCTTCGTTGCAGCTATACATATGTATCACTATATATTATAAAACAAAATTGCTTCCTCTGTCCCTATGTCCCTTTGCATGCTTTAATCCTTAACATTTTTGATTTTGATGCGATTTTTTAATTGATAAAGTGATTGAAGAGGAAGGTTTATATGTATATTTTATACCCGTGCGAAGCCGGGGCGGGCCGCTAGTATTATGTAATGTCTTTCTCTATGTCAAATCTGTAACGCTTTCGCGGCTAAGCCACTGGACTGACTTTGATGTAATTTTATATACATATAGTTGAAGACAAGAGTTCATACATAGACTATATTACTTTTTAAAAATATCAATCCATAAAGAGGTTCAAAGAGAGTTGTTGGAGGTTCAACGTTTGTATAAAAATCTATTCGACACCAAAAAAGTAGTTCTTTATCAATTTTATCTTATTATGAATATTTGTGCGTTTTTTACGTTTCAGAAATTTTAAAATCCTACTTCAAATATGTACTACATAGATGTTGACTAACTGAATCTTTGAGTACCTATTAAAAGTTGCAATTAGGTAAACTACTTGCTCGTCAACTCTTTCATAAAAAAACGTAATAAATTTTATCTTATAATGTATTTTTGTGCGGTTTTTGACGTTCTAAATAATTTCAGAAATCTTACTTCGAATAAAACATACTGTGCTATTACTAGGTATAACCATTAGATCAATTGCGTGCTCCTTTGAGTCTTCTTTCATAAAAATTTGAGGATCTAAGTATTTACTTAAGATTTCTTAATCATTCTTTTTTCAGTGGTAGCAGTAGAACCGGCAGTATAGACCGCAGTACCCGAGGGTCAAGTACAACCCTTAATGCTGACGAAGATAATATCAACGTCGTGGTCAGGTATGAATTGAGACCTCTATCTGCTTATAGCCTTGCTCACCTTTACTAAGGACATACATTGAAACATTAAGATGTAATAGAAAACGGTGACTTAAAAAAATATAAAAGCTTATGGAAAACTTCGTCATCTTCAAAGTACCTACCTACCTTCAACCTACCTTTTTTTGCGTGTGGAAATCCTCATGGATACCCGCCACATTTTGGATAGAGAGGGATACTGAGGAGCGGCTTCCCTGGTCCAATTGATTTTGCTGAGGCCCCATTTTGACCCCGGTTACTCAGCCTTATAACAACTTAGTTTCACGCGGACGAAGTTTGGGAGAAAAAAACTAGTAAACTATTTATATTTTTATAAACGAATCGCTGTAAAACTACAGAAAACCGACTTCAAACATTTATTACTTCTTTCTTCTTTCTTAAGTAATTTCAAGATCCTATTAAAACCCCACTCATGGTTTTGAGGTAAACATCACTAATAATGATGTCGTCATTATTGATGAAAATTTATGTAATTGTAACTCAAAAACCATTCGTCAGGTGGGACTTTCTAATAAAGAAGCTTTTTCAGAGCGTTCGGTCCGACAACATTATTTACAATTATTTTCGATTTTTTTAATTTTATACTTACAGATTCTATAAAGTCAATTATGTAAAGGATGAGGAGAGGTATTATTATAAAGGAAAGGTTGCTATATCTATGTGAAATTCATGTATAAATTACATGCTAAGCAACTGTAATATCGTAATGTAGGATTTCTTTTAGCTTTTATGCCCTGCGTCAGTATTAGTAGCGTTAAATATTGCTTAGCCCAAAAACTTCAAATGTGGAAAAATGTTTCCCCGTAAATTTCGAAAAAAAAGTGTTGTTGTTGTCAAAAGTTGTTTTTGGTTCACTTATTTATATTTCTGACCGCCTCGTTAGCCGACGGGTTAACGTACATGCGTAACTCTAACTCAACTAACAAAACGTGAGCCCCAGGTTCGATTCCCGACGAGTATTATTAGTATTTATCTATTAGTATCGTTGACTATCACCCATAACAACATTTCGCTTACTCTGGCGTGTGAACAATTGATGTAATTTGTTAATTATTTATAGAAATTATTATCAGTAGCAATGATTAATTATTCAAATAGAATGATAAATGATAATAGAATGAGTTATAATATTTCTGTTAATTTGTTAGAGTTCGCCCAGTCAACGAAAAAGAAAGAGCTGTGAGAGAGCGAAACATGCTAGAGTTTCCTGGCAAAGGGCAAGTTGTCTGCCACAGTACCAACCCTGGTCAGAAACCAAAGGTCTTCTCATATAACGTTGTTTTTGAACCTGAAGCGACACAAGTGAGTATTACTGGTGAATGAATAAAATTATAAATTATAACCATTATAAAAGGAGTATTTTATTTGCAATGATGAACTCATTTTAATATTACCAGAGATCAGAGTCGGATTAGCCTTAAGGCAGAGTAGGCAACTGCCTAGGGGCCCAGGATCGACAGGGGCCCTGCCCAGTGGGCCCCTGTCTGTTTGTTGTCCGCAAAAAAGTTTTATGGATCGTAAATGATAAATAACAATACAATTCTTTTTTTTTTCAACGCATATAACACTTTATACATATAACACTTTATACATTTAGTATCTAATATTAGAACTAATGTAATCCTTCGAGACGCAACTGGACCTCATTCAATTTGGATGCGATCTGTGTGTAAGTTTTCGTAGCGTGATAATAATAATTTGTAACGGAATACCTAATTCCGAAACTTTCAAAATACGTTAATTACGATATGTGAGTTTTGTAATTGATAGATAAAGAAAAGGGCCCCGAAAATTGTATTGCCTACAGGCCGTTTCGGGGTTAATCCGGTTCTGTCAGAGATTATTAAACATTTTCTTTTATTTTATATATACATACAGAACTGTCTAGCTATAGCTATGGGGACATAACTTTTGACGATATTTTTAAACGAATGCAATATAGAACATGAGCGAATTTTTATTTTCGGGAGGCTAAGACCACCGCCCTTGTTAAAGGCTACACCCTCTTCTGAGTATCAATTTAAATCACTTGTATGATTTGAAATTAAATATACGGGCGCATCCTATCTCTGTAAAAGTTCGCTTACTCCTACAGCAGATTTTATTTCCGTTTTAAATATTTAGGAGTGTTTTGTTTGTAGTTGATAAATTATTAAATCGATACAAAAATTATTTATATTGTAAATAAGTAATAACGATACGGGGGTGATATAACCTTATCGCCCGCTAGTGTATTAGGACCGCCACATAAATTCGGTATTTTGTAAAGAAATTCCGTTTAAAAAAAAATTTGGACCAGCCCAGCCCCACACATCAGTAATTTTTGCGTGCGTAATTTGAGCGGAATTTGAGGCGCCATTTTGTTTCGAAATTTCGAAACGGGATTCCGTAAAGAAATTCCGAATGTATGAGGCGAATCTTTAGATCGGAGCTCCAAGTTGACAACATATTACCTACTACTAATAGTGGTCGCCCGTTGGTCGAAATTCGACCATAATAAATTTAAATATCTTGTTACTAAGAACGCCATATACATTTCTCAAGACCAACTACTTTGTTACCAAACTTTTTAGTGCGCCATCTGTGATCTTTTATCGTTATCAAATGCATGGTAGTGTGGGTAATATTTTATTTATTGATTTAATATATGTTGTAATCATTATCATTGAAAAATATTAGCGTTTTGCACTTCTCCTACACATAAACTATTAGTGTGCCAAATTTTATGCTCCTGCGTCCGCGCAATTTTCGTAAAAAGGGGTCCAAACGGGTTTTGGCATCACGTATTCATATTTACATTAACGGTGTGTATAGCCTATGTGTATTTTTTATCATCAGGAAATCCACCAGCTTCTTCTTGTTATAAATATATTAATGATTTTGCAGGAAGACGTATTAGAGTATTCTGGCATAAAAAGGCTACTAGAAATGGCCGTAGAAGGTTTTTCTTGCACTGCCTTCTGTTACGGACAAACTGGAAGTGGAAAGACCCATACACTGACCGGACCACCAGGGCTGGTATGTTTATTGAAAGTTTATCTAATTTTTTGCACCCAGCTGCATGTAAATTCAGTTACCGAGGGCGGTATTCCCAAACAATTATGACTTAGGAACCTTCGAGAATAGAGCATACTCATTCCTTAAAGGTCGGCAACGCATCTGTGATACTCCTAGTGTTTCGGATGCCCGTGGGCGGCGGTGACCATTATCCATCAGGTGACTCACTTGCTCGTTTGTCTCCTCTTATATAAAAAATGTAAGGGCTGTTACCTATGACTCTACCAGCGTAAAATTGCACTGTCCAATTTTTATCATCAAAATTCAAAAACCTTTTACTTTTGGTAAAAGTGCAACAACTTGCTCGGGTACGGATCCACCGCCTTACCTATTCCTGCCGCCATCATTCTTAACTGACTCTTTCACGCTCCGTCCTGGAGGTAAGGGTATTTGACTTGCATAATATACCTAACATTCCGGTCACAGAGCAGCAACACACCTGTAACATCTATACATACAAACACAACCACACAGACAATCCAAGTCCCTTACGGAGTAGGCAGAGAGTATCGAGTGACTTACGATCCTGACAAACCTGTCTGGCTTCATTCACATTAATTACCATTTTCATACAAACGCATTTCTTATTTTATTATTTCGTACTAATATCTATGGTGTCTATAAACCAGAATTAACTCTTGACATCACGTTGTGCTTGTAAACTGACCGAAAGGTGAGAACATTAAAAAAATCTTTTCGACGAATATTGTATTTCATAGTACATGTTCTAATAATTAAAAATAGCCATTTTATTCTGGTATTCTTGACGAAGGTAATTGAAATACAATTGCCTTTTCTCAATGAACTGAATTGGTCTGATACCATTTCGCACTACAAAGGACCGGACAGATTTTTTTTAAAGTTACGAAAATAGTTGCTAATATAAATAGTAAATAAATATTCCTGGATACACAAATTGAATCTAAGCAAATTATATGTTTCTGTTATGGGTGTTAGTCCATGACACTAACACATAGCCTGCCCCCGTCGGGAATCGAACCCGAGCCTCACGGTTTGTCGATGTAGTTAGGCATGTGCGCTAGACACTCAACCTGATTTAAATAGATTAACAAAGATTTAGATTAGTAAACTATACTATTTAAAATCGACTTCTGCCAACATATTTGTATGTTTACGTTAACCCTACATATTTTTATTTTTTTATGTAATATGACTTACGAGTTTTGACACAAAAATTGTTAGATTGTTCTTAACAGGATGTGATCATCAATTGGTTTATCGAAAACTAGCACCACTTCCCAGCTTCGCACGGGTGGATTTTTTCACTTTTTAATTTTTCGTAAAAAATAAAATAGCCTAAGTTCCGTCAGTAGGCCGTGTGCTTGTTCGCTCACTTTTGCTTTACAAAAAGAACAAATAAATTTTCTACTTATACTAAGTTAGGCCAGGACAGCGTCGACTCGGCAACCGAACCTAGCAGCTACCCTACCCTCCGATCCGGAACACTACCTTCGCACCTTACCCTGGCAATAACTAACATAACAAAAAAAAAAGAATTTGCAAAATTGGTCCATCCGTTCACGCGTGGTACTATGAGCAACAAAAATTAATTTTTAACCTACAAGGACCTATTTCTGAACCGATTTTAAAAAACACTTTTTTATTTGAAAGAGCGTACTTCTCATTGCAATCATCATCCCTCAATCATGAAATCCCTGAAAAATCTTTTAAAATATGTAATTTATGTATACGTACATAATGTACTTATTAAAATCAAAGGCAGAATTTGCAGTTTCACTGTGCTTAAATTATTATAAAAAGATTTGAGCTTACCTAACACAAAAATAATAAACACTTTCATTCAGTACATTAATTCTGAAAAAATCAATAAGCTTTGTAATTGCTAAAGCATGTCGCGTGACATAACACATTGTGACATGCCACATGACGGTCATTAGTGTATTATCTAATGTTACCTACACTCGTCAGAGTAAAGGCTATCAATAATCGATACTAAGATTTAACCAGGGTTGTCACACAAGAGTTTAACGATTAAGCCCCGCTACATATGTTCGGTATTAATACGTGTTGGTTCGGGTTCCTTTGCTGAATAGATCATCCTTCCAATAGACAAACCTTGATACCAGACAGCTCGTAAAAGACGAGCATATGCTCACCGTTACGAACACCGTGCATTCTACAAGCTGGTAGAAATTGTAAAAACCGCGAGGTTCGTAACATATTAGCCAAATTAAAAAAAAGCAACTCGCCCGTAATGGACCTTCCGCCATAACGTCAGTGCTTGCCGGTGGCGTATTCCGGTTTAGGAGATACCTAAGGTAGCCGGTAAACTTATATTTGCTCGAGAACTAAAATCCCGGCCCCAGGTTGGCAACGCACCACTACCACCTTTGGTGTCTCTAGGCGGCGTGAATTTCTTACCATCAGGAAATCCGTCTGCTTGTTTGCCTTCCAATATCATAAAAAAAAAACATTGACTTTCGCATTGTATATCTGCTTTGTCAATCTTTCAAATTTCAATTCGTTTCACATGACTGAACCAATGGAGCATGGCATCTTTCAAACTAACTTTTGGGCTTTGGCCCCCGAATACGGTCAGCTAGCTTAAACACTATAGTTTTTCCGTAGCGCTCGACAACGCACCATTAACTTTGGTGTCTCTAACCGGCGTAAATCTCTTACTATCAGGAAGTCAGCCTGTTTGTTTGCCTTTCAATATCACAAATAAAAAAATCCCATCCCATTTTGAAATTCCGTAACAAAATGGCGGTCCATACAAATACACCCAAATTCGGTACGGAAAAATTACTGACGTGTATGGCAGGTCCATAGATTTGTTTGGATTGGTTGCGTGAATGTGTTTCGAAACGGAATTTCGTAACAAAATTCCGTATGTATATGACGTGCTAAAAATTTTAGGTACGAGTGTGTGCGTGCGCCTATGCAAGTGTGTGAGTGATTAAGAAATCGAAAAAAATCGCGATGTTAATATAATTAGCATTTTCAAATAATTAATTATTTCAAGCTAAATCAACCTAACGGTTTCAAGTTTAACATAAGTTTAGACAGCTGGAATATAAACATCTAAAATAGAACTTGGAACAGGAAACTGGATAAAACAGGTTATCCCTAAATAGACCTGGTACTTGTTGCAGGCTGTATATTATGTCAAGGTGAAGAAGCCTTTTGTGAGCGCCCTGCTTTCTACTGACAGAACGTAGCTGAAATCAGGAATAGAAACCCTAGTTAATCATCATAGCATTTCCACAATAATAGCTATTTTCGTTAAGCTTCGGAAATCCGAATGTATTTTAAAGATATCTATATAGAGTTGTTATTAAATAATTAATAATTTCGCTTAAATTTAGATCAGGTCAGCCAATTTAAAAATAAAAGTACAAAGTGTAAAAAGAGTAAAAGTGTAAAGCCGAAACGCGTAATTTAAATATCATACCTACATAAATATGTTTTTGTTGCTTACATTTTATAAAAGCGATAATCTGTGTTAATGACAAGTTACAAGTTACAAGACTTTAATTTTACCCCAAACTAAGCAAATTACATGCTTGTGTTATGGGTGTTAGTCAACGATACTAAAACATAGATATGCTTAAATAGATACCAGTATATAATTAATAAAAACCCAGACCCAGGAGTGCAGACATCTACTTAAATGTTTATCACACAAATGACTGCCTCCGTCGGGAATCGAACTCGAGCCTCGCGGTTGTTCGATGTAGTTAGACGTGTACGCTAACCACTCGACCAACGATTTTAAAAGTAAAGTGTGCATTTTTCCTTAACGGCCTTTAAAGGTTTGTACGTATGTGGTAACCGATTTCTAAATTCCCAACATAACTTCATTTTAGATCAGGAACAATACAAAAACCAGCTCAAGGCTAGCTGATGGTATCAATAGATCGTTACCAACTCTAATTACTGGACATTTATTTTAAGGTGTAATTATATACCCGTTTTAGGTAACGAGGATTGTGATTGATCATTTTGAAAATGATTTAAGTAATCGTCAATAATGTTATTGACGATAGTGCAACTTCTACAATACAATACAGGTCCGGCCCCAGGGGTGGGCGAACCGGGCGGCTGCCCATGGTGGAAAATTTTTGGGCGACAAACAAATTTTAAAGAACGCCAAATTTTTAAATATGAATAAAATAATAAAATCATGATATGAATGTGAAGGGTAAAATTTTCTGTATCACATTTTACACAAACAACAAGCCTAAGAATATGTACTTTAGTGCAAGCCTTGAGTTACGCTTATAATCCAAGTCCAAATATAAAATAAATCACTCGGCTTGTATTGAACAACCATCGCCGGAGCCGCCGCGCTGCAC